>CM051239.1:33760233-34141274 GCA_027917425.1 Gastrophryne carolinensis | reverse complement strand
CCCCCGGTCCCGCGCTGTTGTCGTCCGGTTATACCAGCTATACGGAAATCTATTGCTTCCGTATGCTGGAACGCAAGCGGCCCGCTGACGCGCTTCCGGCCGGAGCGCGTCATGCGGACTGCTACTTCCGGTTACGAGCGCCATCACAGCTGCGCTCTGTCTTCTCAAATCACGGAGGCGCGGCGCGCGGCGGGGGGAACGGGGTTTGTGTGAGTACTTAAGGAGGTTTAGTAGGGGTTAGATGTGTGCCCTATTGTCCTGGAGAAGTGACGTGTCGTCGTCACGCAACGCGTCGACAACACACATGTGTTGGTGAGGGGGGTGAGTTGGTTGGCCACTATAGTTACAACAGTGATTTGTTTGTATTGTTGTCTGTTTTCTGGCGTCCTGGCTGTCTATTTAGTTTTATACATATATTATATGATATACATATTGTTTTTTATTATATGCACTAAGCACTTTAAAAGGTTTACTGGCACAAGGAGTTACATGAGTTGAGATTTATATAGATTAGCACTATTGATTAGCACGGCAGCGGGACCAACAGACACTATTTACAATTTGGTATAACATTAATAAGAGGGCCACCTCTCTCTCTTTGGGGGCGTTTGGGGGCTAAATTCCCCCTTCCCTCCCCTCTCCCCTCCCTTCCCCCCGTTTTTTGTCCTTTTCTCCAAGTATGTGTATATGTTTTTTAAAATAAGGTTTTTAATATGTGTGTCTGTATATATGTATAGTGAACATCCTTTTGATAAATAAAATATATGATTATCAAATAATTATTACAGTAGTGGTGCCTTGTTTGAGGATAAATCTTGGGGAACAGTGGGGTTCTCCATTTCTGTTGCTTAAATTAGCAGGTTGCAATCTGCACACCTTTCCTCTTTTGAGCACACATTTAATTGTAGCTGTGTGCAGGTTTTCTCAGTTTGGTTTACATATTTCCCACGGTTGGACTTGGCTCTAGCTGGGCCTTGTCTCATTTTTTTCTTGCACAGCAAATATGCCATTTAATTTAGATACTAAAGAAAACACATGGAACATAAGATTACAACAATGGAAACTACAAGGGGATTCTATGTCCCACAATACCCGCCAACCTGGTCTAAGGGATATTTTTCATCAAAGTAAAAAGGAACAAATTAAATACACCAAAATGTGGTGGAATACACAGACTCTAGAGATGTATAAAGAACAATCATTAATACCCAGGGGTCTCAGAGTACAAATATTCCCCGCATGGGAGGTACCTGGCGGAGACTCGCCATAGATGGGAAGCCCATTTGAATAAATGTGCAATGGGCTTAATAGATGAGCTTATCTGCTTGGATAAAACAGCATTGGCCAAAAGTAAAGAAACTTTAAAAAATTTGTATGATAGTATTCCCGTGGAAACACCCCAAGCAGAAGTGGATAGACTACAGGAAGTTTTGGATAATGATTTGAAACAATTGGAGGATAACATTATCAGTGGTAAAATAGACAAATTAAATAGGGACAGAGCTGATTATGACACAGGCCATGTATACAAATGGGCACATAAAGGCAATAGAAGGAATACATATGTGATAGCCGCCGTCAAGCCGTAGAACCTCAGTGTCCAGTAAATCTTCTGAAGATAGTATTAGATCACACCGTCATTTTTAGACGAGGGGCAGAGCAAAAGGACACGCCGGGGGGGCAAGAAGAGACATCGATACAAACAGAGCTTCAGGACAGTGGGACCATCGTCGCTTCGGCAATCAGCCGTGAAACGTTCCAGGATGGGACCCAGTCCATAATGGCTACCAATGAATCCCCACAGAATATGAAGGATCCATATGACCAGGAACTGACGGTTATAAATATATCTGGTGCTATACTCACCCCTGAGGAAAAGTCAGTACTTCAGAAGGGTTTGACATTTGCACCGTCTAACCGCCTTGATAAGTTTCTTGCCATAAAGGATCTTTACCTTTTTTGTAGACGTTTGCTTCTTAAAAAACAATTTGATACTCCACCTGATGCCATGGAACATATGACTAGACAGGAAGGGGAGGCGATAGACGATCTGACAGCTTTGTTTGGAGGAACAACAATTGGAGGTGAGTATCACAAACTCACTCCATAGACCATCAAAATATATGCCTCCCTGGTCCATTAGCCCAGCTGTGTATACCTTTTTTAAGGTGGTCAGTGATAGTATCCAAAAATTACCTGGGTCGAAGGTTCCCCATAATTTGACACATTGGGGAAGTGGCTGCTCTCAATAACTTACGTACACGTAATGATATAGTAGTTAAAGAGTCCGACAAGGGCGGTAATGTGGTGGTAATGTCACGAGAATACTATCGTACTGAGGCTTTGAGGCAACTACAGGATACAAGTAAATATGAGAAGTTGTCCAGTAACCCCCTATTGAATTACAAAAAGGATTTTGAAACTTGATTGGAGAAGCTTGGGCTGATGGGGTCATCAGCCAGAAGACCTATGACTTCCTTAAAGTTGAACATCCGGTGGTACCTACCTTTTATCTGTTACCTAAAATTCATAAGAACCCCCGATGCCCGCCCGGGAGACCTATTGTGGCAGGTATCGGGGGGCTTACAGAAAAAGCATGTACCCTGGTTGACAAACATCTCAGCCCTTTGTGACTTCTCTAGAGTCCTATGTTAGGGATTCTATGGACCTACTCAGACAACTAGATTCCATAGTTGTACCCACAGATATCTTACTTATCACCTTAGACGTGGAAGCACTTTACACCAGTATCTCGCATGTATCTGCCGCCCACAGACGTGCCGGTACTTTTTAAGCACGAGCAGCCGAGACCCCCCGTCCTCCAGGATTTTCTATTAAGGCTCTTGGATTTTGTGCTAATGCACAACTTCTTTACGTTTGATACGGCATACTATCGCCAGGTGTGCGGGGTCGCCATGGGGGCACGTTGTGCCCCCTCGGTGGCCAATCTATTCCTGGGCTGGTGGGAACGGGAGGTAGTCGGCTGTGATGACATGCGGGACCATCACCGGCACGTGTTGGGCTGGTACAGATATATTGATGACATACTGGTGTTGTGGCAGGGCTCTGAAACACATTTAATGAATATTTAAATCTCTTAAACCAGAATGAGCTAAATATCTTTTTGACTGCTCAGATTTCATCAACCACAGGTGACATTTTTTGGATCTCACCATCATGGTCATGGGAGACGGGGACATTGAGTACGGGCCTATATCGAAAAGACACTGCGGTCAACTCATTATTACATTACGATAGCTTTCACCTAACCAACTTGAAGCGAGGCATCCCAATGGGGCAGTTTCTGCGGATTCGCAGAAATTGCTCCAAGAAGGAAGATTTTGAAAAACAAGCTGGTGACTTGGCACGACGGTTCTGTATGAGAGGCTATCCCCAAGCAGTGGTAGACAGAGCCTGGGCAAGAGCCAGATCCACACCAAGATCACGTCTACTTATTCCTAAACAGAGACAAGACAACAGATCAGAGGTAAGATTTGTTACACGATATAACGATGATTGGGGAAACCTAAAAAAGATCCTCAATAGGCACTGGAGCATCCTAAGAACTGATCCGTATCTGACGAGATGGGGTCCGGGGGGGTCCTCGGATGACGGCCCAACGGGCCCCAAGTATTCGGGACAAAGTATGCTCCAAGTCACTTTAATCCTTTACCAAACTGGCTACGAGACAACAAAAATATAAATGGCAGCTACCCATGTGGCGGCTGTTCCATTTGCCCGAATATGGTTAAGTGTAAAAATATTAGCCATTTACTTACCGGTAAAAGCTTTCGAATAGCCCAATTTGTAAACTGTAGAACCACAGGAGTTATTTATGCTCTTACCTGTGGGTGTCCCAAGATGTACATAGGTGAGACACGGAATAGTCTCAAGGCGAGGATACAAGCTCACATATCTAGTATCCGTTTGGCGGGCAGAAATCTACAGCTTGGGAAAGTGGTACCACCGGTGGCACTACACTTCTACAATGTACACCACAGTGACATGAGCTGTTTAAAGATAGTGGGTATTGAGAAGGTTAGTGTGGGTCCACGGGGTGGTAACTTGAAAAGACTATTGCAACAAAGGGAGCTCAGATGGATATACAATTTGGGTACTCAGGTCCCTATGGGGCTGAATGAAGACCTGGCTTTCACACCTTTTTTGGGGGTATAATGAGTTTCACTAGGTGTATAGTATGTATTTTTAGGAGTTCACATGGTTGGGTGTGACAAGGGAGTAGGTTTACGTTGATAGGGGGCGGGGGGAGTCTGTTGGCCATATATGGCCAGTATGGATTTTAGGTAAGGGTCTATTTTTAATATGTGGGTCACCTTTTTTGGTATAGTTCATTGGTGTGGAGTTTTCACAGATATTTACACATTGTTCTAGTAACTTGAGGGCATTGGCAGTGCCCCTTCACATGTATTTTGTTTTTTCTGTCACGCTCACAGCTTTTTCTCTAGTTATAGGTGGCACTTAATGGATCCGGGTCTTCTTTAAGAGAACTATTACATCAGGCTCCGGACCTTTGATACAACTAGAGTCCCATATGAAGACGCCATCGCACAGCGACCTCTGTTATATAAAATTCTGGTTGTGTGTTTTTTCTCCCTCTGTACCTTTCTCCCCTTTTATTTGTAAACAAAATCATGCATAATTATGTGGGCTGGTTGTGAACAAGTTCCCACTAACTGGGGTATTGGGACCATGGTTAGTGCAGGTCCATGGCCCAAATCTTTCTCCCTCCCCCCCCCCCCCCCCCCCCCCATGAATGTCTTGAATAGTAGTGTCTTTACGCTGTGTTAGCCCAGGAGACCCCTGTGCTATTTTGATGCAGCCAAATGCTTGGCAAAGTATATAATGCTCATTTGATAACATGGAAGATACTAGCCCCCACTGTCATGTACATAATGTTTACTTGCTAATTGGAGGACAAGATGGATATTTGTGAATAGCTTCCCCGGTTAGGGGCATCAGGATTATGGTCAGTGTAGGTGTGTTATCCAATTCCCTTTAATAATCTTTGCAGCAGAGTTTTCATGCTGTTTACATAATAGAGATATATGCAGCTCAGCTGTAGCTGCATATATAGGTTTATATAGAGTTAACTCACTTTGGCATGTAGATAGATTGTACGGTTGTAGTATAATATTGTTAAGCTTGTATATATTAGTGATATAAGTATTTAGGATGTTTGTTTAGAATGACATTTTCTCCACCCATTTACTTACGTGTCCCGCCCCCGGTCCCGCGCTGTTGTCGTCCGGTTATACCAGCTATACGGAAATCTATTGCTTCCGTATGCTGGAACGCAAGCGGCCCGCTGACGCGCTTCCGGCCGGAGCGCGTCATGCGGACTGCTACTTCCGGTTACGAGCGCCATCACAGCTGCGCTCTGTCTTCTCAAATCACGGAGGCGCGGCGCGCGGCGGGGGAACGGGGTTTGTGTGAGTACTTAAGGAGGTTTAGTAGGGGTTAGATGTGTGCCCTATTGTCCTGGAGAAGTGACGTGTCGTCGTCACGCAACGCGTCGACAACACACATGTGTTGGTGAGGGGGGTGAGTTGGTTGGCCACTATAGTTACAACAGTGATTTGTTTGTATTGTTGTCTGTTTTCTGGCGTCCTGGCTGTCCTATTTAGTTTTATACATATATTATATGATATACATATTGTTTTTTATTATATGCACTAAGCACTTTAAAAGGTTTACTGGCACAAGGAGTTACATGAGTTGAGATTTATATAGATTAGCACTATTGATTAGCACGGCAGCGGGACCAACAGACACTATTTACAATTTGGTATAACATTAATAAGAGGGCCACCTCTCTCTCTTTGGGGGCGTTTGGGGGCTAAATTCCCCCTTCCCTCCCCTCTCCCCTCCCTTCCCCCCGTTTTTTGTCCTTTTCTCCAAGTATGTGTATATGTTTTTTAAAATAAGGTTTTTAATATGTGTGTCTGTATATATGTATAGTGAACATCCTTTTGATAAATAAAATATATGATTATCAAATAATTATTACAGTAGTGGTGCCTTGTTTGAGGATAAATCTTGGGGGAACAGTGGGGTTCTCCATTTCTGTTGCTTTAATTTTTCACCTAAAGTGCACTTTTTGCACCTGGTGCTGAATCGGCCCCAAAGTGTGTTATATCTTCATTTTCAATGCAACTAGCGATTCTTCTAAGAATTCCATTACAACTGAATTCTTAGCAACAAATGCGTGAAGAAAGAATAAGAACCTGTGCAGAAATTACATTTCAAATACAAGTAAAAATAGGGTTCTTTTTTAGAGAAGAGTGAAAATTGAACTGTAATCTATAATTCAGTGATATGGAGAACACACAGAAATAAAAGAGAATGGGAATTTTAGATGAAGCTGCACTTTCAGCTCCTGGGGAACAGAAATGGCATGGGTCGGAGATCTCGATAAGTACAGGGCCAATGAGAGCCCAGTTATGCCAGGTGGTAGCAGAGCTTAAATATCAGTGAAGTTAAAATTAAGCTTACATGCGTATAAAGGAGACTTCAAATTAACAAATGCATCTAAAAGTTTCAAGCACTTGCTAGTCTGGAAGAAAGGTCAAAAAGGTAATCATTGAGAATGTAGCAGATTTCATTGGCTAAGTAACTTATCCAGGCCTCATCCATAGGCAGTGCAGTGTTAGTCTGGTCATTGTCATCTAGTCCTCCTCCATCCTGTCAGTTATCCATAATGGAATCTATATTCACCAGACAACACTATGCGCCCAGTCATCCGGTTGACATGCAAATTGTTGTTGGTGCAGCTGCTGCCATACCACCTGGTTGAGCCTTTAGGCAACTAATGTGGTGTGCCCAGCCCAGGTGGCGGGTCCCCAGTCACCATTTCTTCTCCAACAACACCAGTTATGTGGAAGAGAAAGTGGAGCTGTCTATGCAATGCAATGTGTGTCACGGCCCACTATATGTCAACCTTGTGCAGCACGATGCACTGACGCAACAAGGTCAGGGATTAGTAACACCTCTGTGTTTGTGCCAATCCGCTTCAGCTTTGGACACGAGGCACCTATCCTCCTCCTCCTTAACAAACGGGAGACAGCAGGGTGTAGCTTACCCTTCTCCTCCACCATGCTTTCATCACTGCAAGGCACAGCACTGCCACGCCGTATTACACATGCTGAGCCTGGGCAAGAAAAGCCACAATGCCCAGGAGTTGCTGCTGTGCATGCATAAGCAAATCTCCTGTTGGCTGTCTCCACATCAACTTAGATTGGGCAATGTGGTTGCAGATAATTGGAAGAATATTGTGGCTGCTCTGCATCTACGTCACATGGTACATGCCCCATGCCTGATGCACGTGATTAATCTGGTCGTCAAACACTTCTTAAAAACAAATGATGGTGTGGCGAATGTTCTGGCCATGTCCAGGAGGGTATGTGTTCGCTATAGCCGATCCTATGCCTTCAAACATCATCTCCTAGACTTGCAGCGCTAGAATGGTCTTCCTGAACACCGCTTAATCTGCAATGTCTCCATGCGCTGGAATTCCACCCTTCATATGCTGACCTCCTCTACCACCAGCACAAAGCAGTGAATGCAGCAAATGGCCAGCTTTTCCAGCCAGTGTGATTTCCATCTCTGGCATTGGCAGATCATCAGAGACATGTGTCACGTGGCCTTTGGGAAAGGAAAGATTTGTAAGCAGGGACAACAGCAGAATGAATGATGTTATGCCACTCATATCCGTTTTAGAGCAAACACTCATGGCCAAGATTCACCAAGGTACAAAGGAAGAATCCCATCTTCTGGCTCTTTGGATCTACAAGAGGAGATGGAGGAGAAGGAAATCAGACCCCAGGAGTTGGATTTGGAGATGGAAACAAACAACTTATCGTAGGAAGGGATAGGGTAGGAGGCACGATGACAATGGCCATCAAGAAGGTGGTGGTGATGACAATGATGATGATGATGAACAAACATTTTTGTCTAGCATTGGAAAGGGATTTCAGTGCAGCAGGTAGTGTCATCAGGTTGTCCCCAAAAGCGTTGAAAAACTAAAGTTTGTAAAGATGAATCAAGCATGGATAGGTGACGATTTTAAAACCCCTGTGCCTGATGCCACTGATTAGCATGCCACTAATACCACCAACAGCACCTTCGCTGCCACCCTCTGCTACTACTAGGCCTACACAACTGCAGGTCTACCCCATGATGCACAAAATGGGTACATTTATCAAAAAAATCAATTGTTTGGCCTTTTGGCCTTCTTCAACTAAGTTGTCCAGATGTCAATCCCGCTGCTACCAGTGTAAAAATGGGGCTATTTTTTGGGTGCCTGACCTTTACAGCCAGCTCTACACAACCACCACAGGTCTCCTGTCCCTCTGCCTAGTCTTTCAGTACAGCTAATGCCACTACTATCACCAACAGCTCCTCCACTGCCACCAACTAGGCCTACACAACCACAGGTCTACGCTGTGATGCACACAATGAGCACATTGTGCAACAAAGGTTTGTAAAAAAAAGCATTTGTTTCCCTTCTTAAACTATATTGTCAAGATGCCAATTCCACCGCTACCGCCGTAAAAGTGGGTTCTTTTTTTGAGGGCTTTTGTGACTACACTCTGTTCCAAGTTTGTGGCTCTGCCCACCTATTTCCAGTCCAAGGCTCTGACCAGCTGTTCCAAGTCCATGACTTTGTCCACCTGTTCCCAGTTACTTGCTCTGCCCTTCTGTTTCCAGTTGGTGACACTGCCTGACTGTTCCCAGTACGTGACTGCCCGATTCCAGCCTGCGACTCTGCTTGCTTGTCCTTATTCTGTGTCATGCCAGTGGTTTCCAGGCATCCTCTAGTTCTAATCACAGTTATGGCTTTCTTGCTGAGAGTCACCTCAGTCTCCCCTGCCCCCATTCCTAACCCAGGAAAAACCCAACCTGCCCTGGGCCTGACACTACGCTTAGCTGTCTGTTCAGAGGGGCTCCTAGTTCAGGGAGAAGCCCTCCTTCTTTCAACTATAACCTCTAGTTCCATACTTTCAGCTGCTAAACTTTGTAGAGGCTCAATCGCAGAAGCAGGCAAGTTTATGATCACTGGACTAGGAGAAAGATGCTATTTTTATATTTATGTGCATAAGATTCAAAGCATCGTAGGAGACCTAAAGGTGACAGCCATGACCTTTCAGGGACTTTGGATCGACTACAACTTGTGACACAATTATTGAAACTAAATTGAATCTTGTAACTTATCCAAAATGGATCCAAAAGGTTTCTTTGAAGAGTGGGTGCTGGACTGTATGGGGACAGGCTTTGCAGCTTTCTAGAGGATCCCCACCCATATACCACCACAATCCCCAGTTTCTCTCACCTGCACCGCAGTCCCCCGGAGGATTGCAGTTGAGCAATTGCATGCTGGTGGTCACGAGGTCCTGGGTTGCTTTTGCTTTTTATGCTAATCAAAACATTACCTTCTGTCCACCTGCAGCATTTTTCCAAGGAATCATGGTGCTTGTGAGTGAAACCGGGAGCTATGAGGGTACATGTGCAGGGAGGGGGGGTTCCTGCAATCTGGATGTATCCCCATGCCTGTTCCAATGGGGTCTAGCACTCATTTTGTAGAAAATGGTTGTTAGATGGCTTAGCAAGGATAGCAATTGATCTATGGTTACTTATATAGGGCTGCTGTAGACTTGGCTAAATTCTGTCAAAGGGGCCTACACCACACTGAATCTGGTCCTGGTTAAGGTAAGTAAGGTCTTTTGGGAAAGCCTAAAAACTGTACTTTCCCTTCAAAGTGGATGTAATCTTCAGTTGTATGCAATCTAAGAACCTCTGCAATAGGAAGGTATTTTTCCTTGTTTGTGCTGCAGAAGAAAACCTATAAATAATTCCCAGACCCCTATTGGATTAGGTGAGCATTATAACCTGACAGTGAGTCTTACAAGGACGAACCATTCTATTCACAAGTGGCTTGTGGGTAAGTCTGTAATCAGTACTCTTTGATTCTGCTGTGTGTGCTTGGGTCTTCTGCTTGTGTCTGAACTGTTGTTGCCCTTTCCAGTCGATTTCACAGTGACACAAATACTGGTGAACAAAGAAGTTTAGCAGAACAGAACCTTGGTGAACTGATTAGCTGGACCAGTGGCATCCTCAAATGTTACTGACCTCTTCAAAAGGAGCTAGCTGTTGTAATGCTAATGTTTATCTAAGCAGATTATGTGGCTTTGTGTTCGATTTTATGCCCCAGTTAAACAATGATTTGCCAATATACAGTTTAGCCAGGCCAATTTATTGAAGATCAGAATATACATTTAAAGTTTTGTCATTGTGGTAAAGTGTATGAAAAAGTAGTGGATGGCATCTATATTTCCCTTGGTTTTTTCAGCTAGACACGATCCAGGCCGGGATAACAGAGCTCCAGTCCACATCCCCAGTCCTCTACGGGTTTTTCCCCTACTCCCAGGTCTTTCCAGGTGATTAGATTCATTGAAGGAAGGAAACCTAATAAAAGGAACTGCTGAGGCTTCCAGTGTGGAGAAGGAGAGACTGGGATAAGGAGCCCGTGCCTTGCTGCTCCTAAAACCTACAGGTCTGAACTGCATCCGAAGGACTTTATGTGTTATGTTATTTTGAACCTGTGGATTAGCAGCCTGGGCTTGTATGCCCTGAAAGTGGACCTGTGATATCGAGGACTGGCAATATTCTGTACCTATCAGATACTGGACATTGCTAAAGCTGGTGAGGAAACCGCTGAGTGTACTGCATTGTACCCTGCATTATACTCTGAATTTAAGAGATTCCTCTGTTGGACTTTGTCTTCAATAAACCGCTTATTATTTCAACTAAGAACTGTTTCCAGAGTCATTGCCTTTAGCACCCCAGATCCTGACATCATCCAGTGATCAACAGAAAATTGTGATCAAAAATAATCTGTACAGAAAGACAAAAATATTACAAAACAGTCACTTAAATGAGACAAAGGGCGGTTACTAACTGACATGAAAGTGGGCATTAGATGCTGTTTCCTGTTATATTTACTGACATTTTCATTAGCCTGAAGACAGCAAATGGAAGATTTCTCTGAAACTCAGCAAAAAAACAAAACAAATGATTTTGCAGCCATATGTGGGGGTCATTACAACAATCCATCTTCCCCTTCCTCTCTGGGAGCCAGTTTGAGGCTGGCACATACATCTGTGTCTCTAAACGACATTACGACACAAAATGAAGTCAACAAAAGCATTAAAAGGAGAAAAAAATAATGACGAGAAAAAATAAGTTGAAGAAAGTTGAAACAAAAACCACACACTGCTGTTGTAATTGTAATTTTACCCTGTGTTGGCAGCGGATTGTACAAGATACTCTTCAAGCATGCAGAAACAATGGCTGTTTATTCAGCAACAATCATAAACAAAATATAAAGCTTCATAGATCAGCAAGATATCATAACTGAGCAGAGCACCAGCAGCAGCTCCTTTTTATGCAGACACAGCATACACTAAAATCTAGTCACATGGTCTGCCTGGTTTTCTTTTTGTTCTAACTTTATCAACAGCATAATAAAATAAACACCCATAGAAAGGAATGCTGTTGTTGCATTAAATGTATTCCAACACCTCTGTACGCCTGCGTCAGATCCATACAGTGGTGGATATGTGTCAGTGGAGCAGGGCCGGCGTCAGCACCCGGCAAACCCGGTCAGTTGCCGAGGGCCCCCACTCCCAGGGGGGCCCACTGACAGCTGGCACAATACTGTAGGAAAAAAAACGCAAAAAACCTTTACTCACCTGCAGCCGCGATCCCTCGTATTTCGCCCTCGCTCGGAGGCCCCGCCGGTGAAGAGGGCACTCCAGCTAGCGGGTGACTTGACATTAACCCCTGGCTCCCTCAGTTACCTGCCTCCCCAAAGGCCAGGGGGGGGGCTAGAAGAGTCCGGGTCCACGGAGGCTATGCAGGTATTTAAGCCTTAAAATTCCAAAAAAAGGAGGGGGGAACATATGTAATTTTTTTTTTTTAAATTAATCCCATATGTTCTGTCGGCCAGAAGGTATAAAAGGCTTCCAGCAGCAGCAGGACTGATGGGAGGTAAGTATTACAAAGACAAATAAAATAATGTTTTCTGTGTGTTTTTTTACAACCCTTTGTGAACTGGTAAGGGGTCTAGGAAACTATACCAGTTCACAAGGCTTAGGGGCTGGCAAGTGCGGGTTTGTAGCCTGTAGGGCGGGGGAGCACAGAGGCTGGTCCTTGCACCCTGTTCTATGCCATGGAATTTATAGACCCGTGACTCTCTACCTCAAAGGGCCCAGTGAGACCATGCCGCCCGAGGGCCCATATAAACCTGGAGCCAGCCCTGCAGTGGAGGCAGTATGCAACAGTATAATGATAAACTCCCTGTGCTCCCATTTGTTTGTCCATGCACATCCAGCCCAGGTTCACCTTACCTGCTAGTTGTCCACCACCGGCAACATCTGGCAATACAAAGATAGATGCTGGTTCAAACAAACCAATGAAACAGGACCCTCCTTCTCTCTGCGCTCGTGTCGACACCAGGGGAGAAGCAGGATGGGGGAGCTGCTGACTTGCTACTGGGACCACGCTACAGAACATAACATAACCTTCGATTGGTGACCATGCCGTATATCATGGTCCAAGGATTGTGCACTCCCCTTAGTGCTGTGAGCCCCTCTGCTTGATGGTCACCGGACCAATCACAATATTGTTGAGAATTCAGATGCATTATCCTGCTGAGGGGTGCTGAGGAAGCCAGAAGCTGGCAAAACTATTCACCCGTTCCAACTGAATCTCATCATTGAGCAAGTGGGATACTCACACAACGCGCTTGGAATGCTATTTGTATGTTTTTAATGTGACCCAGCAATCATGTTAAAAAAAGTTTTTAACACATTGAATTTATTGTAATAAAATCTTACTATGGGCCTTATTTAAGAAGGGATAGTGTCAGGTAGTGGCTGGTTAATGAGAGGTAGCGACAGGTAGCGACTGGTGAACGCCTGACACGGCACGCAATTACACATTTATCAAGCAGAATCTGTTGAGCGACTGGGATAGCGCCATGTAGCGTCTGATTTCACAGCCTCAGCGAACAGCACCAGCGTTCAGCCTTGCACAGCGCCAGGTATGACCTCTCGCTACCTGTCGCTCTCCCATACATTTCAATGGACTAAACTTTTCTTCTCTTTAAAAATCAAAATTCTGTGACTTTTTTGGCATTGAAAAAGCATTTTTTTCACAATTTTTTTCATTTTTTATATATTTCTTCTGAAATTACATTACAGGTCTGCCATTAAAGTGTTCATGTTACAATATTGCTACAATGTAATTCCATATGTTTTCGCTTTGTTACTAGTGGATAGATGCTGAAAAACAGACTTTAAACACACAGCCTCCTGCGCTCTGGGCTTCAGATAAGCATTTTTCTGCGCCAGAGTTGTGTGAGGCTTTTTTTTTCTTGAATATGTTGTGAGTCGGTCGCTATGAGCAGTCGCTACCATGCGCTCCCATACAGCGCTGTACTGGTCAAATAGCGACTCGTCACAATGTATTCAACATTACTGCACAGCGACTGAGTCGCTATAAACTAGCGACTCACGGCCGAGCACTGCGACTGCTAGCGTGCGCTCTGAAAATGCCTGCTACAGACGCTCTTCTGTTGCTACCTGGCGTTAGTGATGAATCAGCCCGCCAGTTTTATACTACTTAACTGTCGTGAAAGCTTTTGTCATATATTGATGCTTATGCATGGTGGGTGTGGTTTGAGCTCCCATTAAGCACAAAGGGGGGTAGGCATAAGCCCCCTATTAGTTATGTTCAGTTGACATCCCGCAATAGCCTTTCAGTGGTTGGAAACAGTCCAGAGTAAATGCTGACCAACACCCTGCACATCCTGGGTGTTGGTAGCCGCTGCTGCCCCTAAATGTCAGGTGGGGTGGGCATCCAGAATGCTGGAGCCCCTCCAATACCATAACTCTTACCTTATCCTTGGTCCATCTATGAGAATCCAGCGCTGTGATTGTCCGCCTGGCACTCATGCGGTGCCTGAATGTAAGGGACAGTCGTGGCCTAGAGGTAAGGGAGCGGACTTGTGACCGAAGGGTTGCAGGTTGGAGTCCCGGCCGTGGGATATGACTGAAATGTACTTGAGCGAGGTACCTTATCGCCCAACTGCTCCCACGGGCGCAGTAATTAGGGCACGTGTACACTGTTAAATGTGCAGTATGCTAATCCACACCTAAAAGCTCCCTTTATTAAAGTGGACCAACATCTATAAGATTCCCAGGCTGATCCGATCCCTCCATGCGGGGCATCCAAAATTGGGATGCCCCGCTGTGTGAAACCCCCCAGGTTGCCCTGTAACCTTACCTTACTCCCAGTCCAACGGCGCATGTGCAGGCTGCGGCCGCATCTTGCGCTTCTCTCTAGCAGGGCGCATGCCCGAGCCGGCCATTTGTGAATGGCTGGCGTGGGCGTGCTCCCTGTTAGAGAGAAGCGCGAGATGCGGCCACCAGCGTGCTCAGAGCCGCTGTGGTTGGACGCGCTTGGATGCGCATACCACAGCACCTCCGAGCGCACTGATTGGATGAGCCGTAGGAGCGGGGTGGGCTGAGTTTTATCGGGCGTTCTGGGGGGTTTGACGCAGCGGAAGTGGACCAAAACCCAGGATAGTGAAAATCCTGGGTGTTGGTCTACTTTAAATGGAAAAAACACACCCAAAACAGGGGGTTAAAGAACTAGTAAAATATAAAAAGAGGATTATGCATCATCAAAGTTAACGGAGCTCTCAGTCATCTTTTGGACACTTGTCTATTGCTGCATCCACCTTGAGCTTGCAACACTGCACAGCAGCCCATATGCATAATAATTCACCCCTATTAATCAGCCACCTTCCACCCAGAAATATAAAATGACCCCCCCCCCATGCCAAAAGCTTTGCAGAGGGTGCAGTACTAGGTGATGCAAATAGCACCTGAGATGGGGCATTTGTCCAGTTTTCCCCAATGCCAACCCTGCTTCTCGTACTGTGAGGAAACCAAGCAACATTCTGGCATACTAGAGCACTGGTAGGGCAATGAGTGACTCAAGGGTGACAATAGGAACATGTGTGGGAGGCTGGCAGGAAATTAGTTTCTTGCAGTGTCCTTTTGTGCCTGAAATCACAGATTCTCCTTTGTGTTATTTCACAGCTACAGGATTTATGTATAAAACATTGGCAACACATGGCATTTTTGGAGCGACAAGTTTATTTGTCTGAGACAGAGTTGGTAATATATATCCCTTGTAGAGGGGCTGAATCTCGAGAGGAAGAACAGAGTCGGCACTCGATAACAGACGTCATTCTTACCACGCTGTCACCTCCGATCTGCCAGACAAGATGGAATTTGTAATTCAAATTTGACCTAAATCTTTTCGCCGGTGGGTTGGTGTCGCCTCCTATATAGCTCATCACAGAGAAAAGGCAATGACAATGAGGATGATAAGCATCTTGACAGACTGCATCCTCAAATGCTGCCAGCTACTATTTCCGCCATCTCCAAATTAGCTTTGACAATATCAGTCACTTAGGTGTAAAAAGAGATTCATTTAATAACACTCGTTAATAGAGAATCTCTGGCACGTGTTCATGATCCCGGTGATCTGCTTGCTGGAAAAAGATGAAACAGAAAATAATGCTAGATAGGACACTTTTTGTAGGGGTGATTAGCAAGTTATTTAAGGAAGTGTCATTACCATGACTGGAGAACCCAAAGAGGTGTCAGAAACATACGCATGTATAATTGCGACTGCCCGTCACTGCGAGCCTTAATAAATGTACCCAATTTTGTGCATCACGGCGTAGACCTGTGGTATTTTAGACCTAGTAGTAGCAGAGGTTGGCAGCGGAGGTGCTGTTGGAAATAGTAGTGGCATGAGCTGTATTGAAAGACTAGGCAGAGGGACAGGAGACCGGTGGTGGTTGTGCAGAGTCGGTGTTAGTAGACAGCAGCAGGGGTGCTGGTGGCGGTAGCATTAACAGAGGCACAGATTTGAAAGACTAATCCAAAGGCCAGGAGACCTCTGGTTGTTGTGTAAGCCTTGTGTAGGCCTGGCACTGGCAGTAGCTGACAAGCACTCAAAAAATGATCCAATTTTTAGAGGGGTAGCAATAGGATTGGCTTCCTGTAAATTTAAAGTTCTTAGTCCTAGTTTGTGCCCTAGCTATGTCTAACTTTCGGTTTTGGGTTTGCTCCTCTTCTGGCAGGCTTTTTTCTGGAGTCTGCAAAAGCAGCATCAGTGTCACCATCACCTGCTCCTGAGCAGACCATACCAGCAGACCTAGCACTGTGCCATTTTGCAGATGATCTGGCACTACATTGTTTCGGATCTTTGTCGCTGCCAGTGCCAGAAGTACACTCTTACTCTGACGATATCCCTTCCTTGTTGCCTGGTTCCCAGGTCCTGTCCCAAACTACATCATCATACTCCTCCTCCTGATCCCCGCCACTTCCCTGTTCTGATGTTTCATCATGGTCTACTTGCCTCCCCACACCACAACCACCTTCATAATTGCCAGTATGTCCATGTCTACCGCCACCACCACTACCACAGCTATGAGTCTCAGACACCGCTCCCACCTCCACCACCTCCGCAACACACTCCAAAGGCTGACTGTCGTTAAACAAATTCTACTCATCACTATCCATAGCAACTGGGCTGCTGAGAAAAGCTGGCGCCCCACTAGGAGGGGGCAGTAAAGAGAGAGATGATGGAAGAGAAAGGCTTCTTTTACAGTGACGTGTAGCTGTAGTGGAGGAAGAATCCACTATAACCTGGCTCAAAGTCATTGCGTCAGAGTCTTATATATATTATTAATAATAACTGGCCAATAAAAATGCAATGGATAAACGCAAAAGATTGTAGGAACTTTTAGACATCTGGTACTTCAAAGACACACTGGGACAAATGGTAAATATAGAGATATATTGGAGTACAAAAATACAACATACAATCAAATATTACATAAACAAAAAGGTACACCACGCTAGGATTGAGAGTTATAAGCATGTCAGACATATGTATAGTGTATACAGTGGTTAATGCAAACTTAAGAGCATTCAAAGAAAACCTGACCAGCAAAACCATATTTAGCATGACATCTTATATAGGGGATATAGGGGTGGCTATCAGGGTCCGGAATCAGATAAATGTGTAGCAGGAGTATTTATAATGTCAGGGAATGGATGAATCACTGTATAGTTGCCCTGGGCAACAGCATCAAAGGACATCAACACTAGGAAAAACTTTTTTTTTAAGTTTTGAAAACTTCAGAGGGAGATGGGATATATAAGCAGAACAGTTAAAATATGGAAGGATGGAGATGTCAGGAAAACGAGGGAGGGCCTTAGGAGGGCATCAGGAGGAAAGGGAGAGCTCTGGAAAAAGCCAGGAAGCTCGGAAGTCCGCTTATAGGTTCTCCTGTCAGGAGGGTAAATATATCTTTTGGTTTTAGGAATTTGTATAACTTTAAAGACTGTTTGTTTTTGGGTGGAATGCCTTCTATTAATGTGTTTGCAATCAGATAGCGGATTTGAAAACTGTGGCCTGTAGAGCCTCTGAGCTTGTGAGAAAACATCTTAGCCTGCCTAAATGACTGTTCAAATGCAAAATTTTACACATAGCGAGAGAGACGTAAATACACATATACATTACAGAATATTTACCAATATTAATTTTCCATAAAGGCCAATTGTTTACACGTTTATCATTGTTTGGTCTGGCAACACCTTCTCAGTTTCAAGCTATGGGTGTGCCAGCACCGCCCATTCAGAAAGGCCTGGCACGGGTACGCGCACAGCTAGAGGTGAGCGGATATGCGGCTGCAGCAGCAAGACACGTATTCATTGTGAATTTACAGAATGAGCTGAAGGAGATGGTGTGCGTTCCTGATGGGAATCCTCTCAATTATGATTAATTGGATGAAGTGGACATGAATTCCCCTCAAGGTTAAGTTGAAATCTCAGCTCAGCTTTACAGCAATAAAGGATGATCAACTGTGACAATGCAAGATCTATACAATAAAGCCATCAATTTCCTATGGTCAGTTTGCTAATAGTTATGCCCAGGTTCTTTAACAGGACTAGTTTTGTAAAAAATTATTTTCTTGTCTTCATTTTAATTTTCAGTTGTTTAATGTATTCTTATCTGGTGCTCAGCCCATCTTCACTATTATATACATACTCTAGGTATAGACCTGTAAAATTGGCTACAATAAAATAAAAATAAGAAGGCCCACACTAGACCATTTCATAATCAGGGTTCTTCCTATATGTGGTGGGATCGTCCCCAGGTGTGCCCATTGATGATTGTAATCTATCCATGTGCAATCATCATCCATGGAATGCACTACCCACAGGTGCTGAACCCAAAATGAAAGAAAGGTTGGATGCACACAAAAGAAATCTACAGTCAAGAGTTATTAACAAAGCCAAGTGGGCGAAACACATTTACCCAGACAATAAGTACGCTAAATGTAAATGCAACCTTACCTAAATCTGAGAGACAAAAAGTGGAATATCATGTCATTGAAATTATGTGAAGAGTAATCTGTGATATGAAGAATATTTTAATTTATTATTACAAATAGAAATAGAAAAGAACATCTTCAACTAATTTAAAATGAATGGTTCTTTAAAAACTCTGCATCAATCTAATTATAAAGCAGAAGAATTGTCCAATGTGGGCCTTCTAATTTTTGTCTTTTGGTAGGAGTTCCTCAGGGCCATGCCATAAGCATTGAACTATTCAAGAGAGTTGCAGTGAATATGCAAATAACAATGATCTGTTGTTTCATAACTCAGCCAGCGGGTGGAGTCAGCAGCATTTGAATTCCTGGCTGAGAGCCTGGCTGATTGTTCTTTATCGATTCAGTAGCATTCGAAATGAACTGCAGGCATTAACCTCATTTTTGTTGTTGCAGTTGTCTTTTCTGGCCTTTCTTCTGTCATTTTGCCTTTCATTCACTCTTGTTTTTTTTCTTCTCTCTGTATTTTCCTTCTAGATATTTTCCATATTTCCCCAAGATATTTGCGTTCATTCAAATCAAACTGTTAAAGAATTTGCTCATAAAACAATAAAAAGAAAATAAGCTTACCTAAGTCCCCATTCCAGCACCGGGCAAGGTCTACGTCCTCCAGCCAGCAGCAGTGTCTTCAACAGGACAGAGGACCCACATCCTCTGCCTCATGCTGGGCTCCTGGCATCTGGCTCCCCGCTACAGGGAGGGGCTACTGTACTTGTAGTGGCAAGTGAACTGCCATCAGGATGAAGATGCGGCGGATGGTGCAGAACATCTGTGATCACAAAGGGGGGAAATAATAATTTTTTCTTTTTGGGTGTGTGTGTGTTTTTCTTTGAGAAATGAACAATGTGGGATGTCCCACATAAAACGCTGCCTGCACAATAATAATTTGTCAAAAGGTATACACAATTTATTAACTGAGTGACAGAATCACACACTAGACATATTAAAACAGGTTTAAATACATTTACAACATAAGACAAACACAGAACCATGACAGGGGGGCGGATGGCAAACCCCAAAAATCATCCAATGACTGTTCATACATGAGCCAACATATAATTCTAAACCCAATCTATCTACCAATTGATCTGGATCAATGCGACCGAAATTACCTAAATATACCACACAAGCCAAAAAAATGTATTCTCCAAGTGAATTGCTGGATGTAGTGATAAACCAGAAAAATGTGTTTTTATATAAAACTCAAGTGAGGGTAAACTGCCAAATAAATAAAAAAAGACAAACTATCAAACCAACATCACCGGATCAAAGGCAGCAACATCCTGCATCAGCCTGGACCACCATTCTGTGAAAACACTTCATCAGGCAAAGTGTTTTTTTTACATTTACCTCTTTGTGAACAGGCAATGGGTACTTGAGAACTGGTAAGGGGTCCTTGACAGCAAGCTGGAGACTTGCCATAACCCCCCACCCCGTTACCTGCATCCTCAAAGCCCAGGGGGATGCAGACCCCAAAGCTGGTGCCTGGGCTGGTTTAAATTGGATGGGGGTACCCCACATCTTTTTTTCAATTTTAAGGGTTATTCCCCTTATGAAATCTTCCTTTTCCTTATCCTGGTCTCCCTGGGATCATAATTTGGTTTGATTATTCTTCACCTAACTGCCTTAGTGTATCGGACTAGACTTGCTAGAGATGGCCATTTCTTTTTCAGCATACAGTATGATTTGATTTGGTTTCCCTATGATCTAAGATTTAGAGGCTTAGAGCTTCTCCAGATACTAAGAATCACTTTTTTGTGGTCCATATCAGAAATTAGGGGAAGCTTTCTACGGGTTTGAAGTCTTGAAAATTGTTGATGTTTAAGAGCTATTCTTTTCAGAGACTTCTTTTCAGCATTCATTAAATCTGAGGCTGACTTCCAGATTAGGGTCTTTGGACAGTCCCACCATAAGTGTTTTAGTGTAGCCAGCTCCCTTTTGCACCACCAGCATTGAAAAGAATTGCTGTTCCGGATTGATCCGTAGACCTTCTCCCATATTATTGTTCTTCTTGTAATTCTGTAAGAACGAAGTTGGTAGTCAGTAGATTAAGCATATTTAAATAACTTTTAATTTGTAGTTTTTGAAAAGCATAGTTCTGTTTCCCCTCTGTTTTGCATTCCTGGGGTGGCATAGTTATCCCTATTGGGGGTTGCCAGATGTTTAAGACCCTAATATGTTGATTATGAATTGTACGTAATGAACCTGGACTTTGGGCACCTATGGGGAAATCTGGATTAACTGTTAGAAGTTTCATCATATCCAGATAAGGGTTGATCTTTGGTTGACTAATTAGATACTTCGAAGTAATGTATGTCGCCTTGTTGATTGAATTAAATGATTTAAGTAATCTATTTTCTAGAATTTTGCAGTTCCATGAGGTGATATTTTCTTGGGTTGTAGGACATGTAGGATTAGCTGTTAACAGCTAATAGTAACTGTTAATGTTATTTTCTTCTAAATCTAATCCTTTTTTGAAGCTGTCAGTGGTTGATTCTGTAGCAAGCTTTTGTGGGAGGCTATTCCACAGATTTATATTTCTTACGGTAAAAAATGTTTTCTCCGGAGATTGAATTTCTTTTTTTCCAGTCGAAGTGAGTGCCCCCTTGTCTTTAGAGAGGGTTTTACCTGAAATAGTGTTTTCCCATATTTTTTGTATTTCCCATTTATACATTTATACAAGTTAATCATGTTCCCCTATATCCCCTCCATAACTGAGATCCTTCATTCCTCTTATTAGTCTGCCCCATTTCCATAGTCAGAGCTTCCTTTCTATTAATGGGTGCCCAGAACTGAACGCTATATTCCAGGTGAGGGCGCACCAAAATTACATCCCTATCCTGTGATTCCATGGCACTTTTAATGCATGATAAAATCTTGGTGGCCTTGAAAGCAGCTGTTTGACATTGCATGATGTTATTTAGTCTGTGATCTACCAGAACCCCCACCCCAATCCTTCTCAACAAGTGTTTCTCCCAGTTTTACTCCCCAAGGACATATGTGGCCTTCAGGTTATTAGACCCCAAGTGCATGACTTTACATTTCTCCACATTGACCTTCATTTGGATGCCCAGACATTCAAAGTGTCCAAGTCATCTTGAAGCTTGTGAACATCTTCAATAGACTACACTGTGCTACATATCTTTGTGTCATCTGCAAAAACAGAGACAGTGCTTCTAATTCCATCTTCTATGTCATTTATAAACAAGTTGAATAATAGTAGGCCCAGCACTAAACCCTAGGGTACACCACTTACAACTGGTAACCATTCAGAGTAGGTATCATTAACCACAACACTCTGTACAAGATGCTTCGGCCAGTTTTCAATCCAGTTACAAACTGTATCTTCTAATCCTGAAGATCTCTATTTCCCCAATAAGCGTCTATGGGGGACAGTGTCAAATGCTTTTGTACAATCCAGAAAAACTATATCTACAGCCGCCCCTCTGTTCAGGCTTCTACTCACCTCCTCCTAGAAGCCAATCAGGTTAGTCTGGCAGCTTCTGTCCTTAGTAAAACCATGCAGGTTGTCACTTATAATATTATGTATAGTTACATATTTGTGTGTGTAGTCCCTTAAAAGCCCCTCAAGCAATTTTCCCACAATAGATGTTAAACTTACAGGTCTGTAAATGCCTGGAGAAGACCTAGAGCCCTTTTTAAAAATGGGAACCACATTTGCCTTTCGCCAATCTCTTGGTACTATATCCGGTTTTAGTGGATCTGTAAAGATAAAGAACAGGCTGATGAGAGACTGGGCTAAGTTCTTCAAGGACTTTTGGGTGAAGTCCATCTGGTCTTATTCACATTTAAATTATTTAGTTTTTCTTGGATGATATCCATGTTAAGCTTGTTGAGTATTATACTTGGGCTATTGCTATCAGTGGCATGTCCTGTGCTGGCTCCTTGCTCCTCTCTTGTGTACACAGAGCTAAAGAATCCATTTAACAGCTCTGCCTTATCCTCATCCCCAGTGACCATTTCCCCATTATCATTAATATACTTTCTCTGTATATTTTGGTCTATTTTTGTCTACCAGGATTCTCCCCTTCTAACAGGGATTCTGTAATGACTTTGTGAGCCTTAGTGATATGGTAGAGGTGTGTTTGGATTGCTATAGGAGTAAGGCTATTAATGCCACTCAGACTTTAGAAGTTTCTCAGCAGTGACGGTAATGAGCCTCTACTATAGTCTGGTCTCCATTCGGGTCAGAGTCCATCAAGTGCATATTCTCCTTATTCCTTTGGGGACTATTTGTGCGTGATCTTGTATTAGATACAGAATTGTAGTTAGGAATCAGGGTTTGCTTAATAATTTATTTAATGCTTTTTATTTTATGGAGGGGTATTTTCAGTATATACTTTGCCACTCCGCCTGGATTTCCCCTTATCTATGCTTTATAATGTTTGGGAGTTGCCTTTATCCACTGTTTGTTTAGATTTGACTTTAAGGATAAGTAATAGACTTGCAAATCATTAGATTTAGCAAGAAAATGTATGCTTTACCTAGTCCCGAAAAAGGAGAGTTGTGCTTTACCTGGCCCATATAAGCAAGGCAGACCAGGCATTCCTTGGTTCAAAGAGATTAAAAAGGTGTGGATACATACTTGCCAATGTGGCCTTTTTCTGTATACAGTAAGGTTTACCTTGCAATCCACCCTGTTTTCCACACGGTCAATTACAGGTTTTGTTATATACAAACCGTTTCTTAGTTTGGATACTTAAAAGTACCTTACTGATAGTTTGTCGGAAGCTCACAAAGTCTGGGAAGGCCGAGAGCGCAGGAGCGGGTCAGCGCAGGTGAAAGCCTCTAGATTCAACAGCCGGCAGAGGCCATCAAGCCGGTGGAAGAGGGTGGGGAGGCGAGCTCATCAGTATAACAGACTATAACAAGAGTGTTACCCCAGCACCAGAGTGCCCAGGTGGGCGCTGGCCAGCTTGAGGGTGGTACAAAGGGGCAGCGGTAGCCGGGCGAGTGATTGCAGGGCTTCTGCAAAGCCGCAATGCACGGAGAGCTTCCAAACCTCCAACCTCCCCTTCAAATTCAGCTAGGTATGTTGGTGGAGATAAAGTTGGTTAAGCTGGGTGAGGAGCCAGGGGGTATGTGGGGGCGGAGTAAGTCCAATTTGGAGGTCTTGCGGGAGGAGAATCAGGGCCAATAGCGGTAGTAGCAGGTGATCGGTGGGTGGCGGCAGTGCAAGTGAATACATGCTCATGTCATTTCAGCCTGGCCACACCAATAAAACCTTAATGCGGAAGACAGACACCTGTTGGAGGGCAGAGAACCTTTGACAGACAATACAGGGGTAAGGCAAATCATTGTAAAATCCAGATACACATGTAGGGATTTGTTGTGTTTCCCAGCTATCTGCCCTTCAAGATGGTGGAGAGCCTGTTTCTGCTTGAGGTCATTGGCTGGTGATTTCCCAGTGATACCCTGGGGCAGTCTATAAAAGGGGGCTGGACCTTTGTTCTATGTCTTTCTTCCCTGCCTGGTGTCAAGAGCAGCTGCTTCATGTGTCTACAGAGAACCAGCCTATTGTGATGTATGAGAAATCACCTGAAGGAAATTGAACGTTTACTTCATAACTGTGAGTGAACTGTTCTACTGTATTGGAAGCTGGAGAAATAGCTATATACTTTTCTGGACTCCCCACTTGCAGCTCTTTATAAATGGTTCCTCTATTACTGAGGAAGCAAGGAAGTTAACTCTTTATTAAAAGATATTGTCAGTGGACTTATCCCCTTTGTTTATCAGGCTTGACTGTCTGGAGGCTCTGAACTAGAAATTAAGCTCATCTTGTTCTACCCAAATCATCAGTGGAGGCTCAGTTTCTTTTGTAACCACACAGGTAGTCTCATACTTTCTACCAGAAAGGGATTATTCAGTAGTAACCTGGCTACATTTGGAGGCACTGCTAGGATCAGAGACAGGACAAAAGCTAACATGACATTGTTATCTATGTAAGCTGTGCAGCGGTGGGCCCTGGTGGAGTTTTTGCTATATCAAGCGTTCCTATTACTATGAGCACTCATTGATTACAAGAAGCATTAAAAGAAACTGATACCTTGCAGTATGCCACTCCGATGGATAAAAGGGATGGTGACGGTCATGAACTGGTTCCTGATTATCTCTGTTGTTGTGATGTGGATCTGGATCGTGTTAAAGGGCCCTGCTGCATATATCCAAAGGGGGCTGGAGTATCTGGCCGTGCTATTATCTTTCTAGGAATTTGACCTGGTGTGAAGGGGAAGCTATCTCTGAGGTGTGAGGCCACAGAGGCAAATGTTTCTCACATATGGACTGACTGTGCAGATGCCATATCTGTGAAACAGGGGACCAAAATGGGGTGCTTGTTGTTGAATGTTGTAAGTGATGTCTCAGAATTTACATGCTGAAGCGTATCACAAGTCTTTTTTTGCCTACAGGGGAGGAACATTTTGAGGGCTGGAAGGGCTATACCTTACAGGTGATGGAAGAATGGACTTGCTGTTAGAAGAAGAAAACAACACGGATTATGGAAAGCTGAAAGCCTCAAGCATCATTTATTGTGAAATCCTACAAGGACACCCATGTGAGTGAGTATTACTGCTCCAGGCTACATTCTTGTGTTAACAAGTGCTTATGGTCAGCATCATGATCCTACACAAATGCTGGCTGATTTTTAACAGATGAAAAACAAAGAGGGGGAGGGAGTTTCTGAGTTTGTATGCAGATTAGAGGTTCTCTTACCCGGTTGCTTACCAAAAGTGTAATCTCTCCCATCGAGGTTAACCAGTTGAGAACCACTCAAATTATCAAGGGACTGTTGCTATATCATCCTTCTGTGTTAAGGGTTGTCTTAAGAGAGAAAGACTTTTCATTTTGAAACAATTATTTTTTTTGAGACAATGACTGAAGTTAAGTAATTAAAGGCTGACATTTGTTTTAGTACACCTTCTAAGAGTAAAGTCAAGCCTATGGGCCCAGAGTTAATTGAGAAAGAGACTGATCAAACCAGAATAAGCCATAAATGATCCACCTCTGAGGTCTTAACCTCTGCAGTTAAGTCTCACTATTCCAATCTGGGTTTTAGGATAACATGTTTCCACTGTGGTCGGCTAGGTCATACAGTCCACTATTTTCCACTTAATACCGGGAGGCCCGAAGTTCATAGTAAAGTTGGGCAGTCCCAAACGGAGAAGTCTAAGAGTGTGAAACTTCAGCCACAGCCCTTTGAATTGCCTGACGTGGGCCGTTGTTTGCTTGTGAATGTAGCGTAGTGGCTGTTGTGATTTAGATTTACACATTCCCAGGTCGTGGCTGAAGGGGATCCTCCCTTAAAAATCTTTGCTTATGTCAGTCCACCACCTGGAGGCAAACAGTCTTAACCCATGATTGTGGGGTCAAATGTTGAAGCGGGGGAAGCTGCATTCCTTCGATTTCCTCAACCTCAAAGGGGGCACTCTGTTGACGGCTTTAGCAGTGGCTCCTAAATGACAAAATATTTGCCACACTTTTGCACCAGAATTACCCGGGGTGTGTGTGGTTAACACCTGGTCTTCGATTGAACCTCCACCAGGGGTGCCAACGTATGAATGATATTACTATTCACAATGTTGCAGCTGACCCCATAATTATACCAGCTTGGCAGGAAGTGGCATATTGGTATAGTTGAGAATGTTAAATGTTATCCTGTTGAAGTTTTAAGAGGTTAGGTTACCCTGGATTTCCACTTAGAGGATGCTGACAGTCCACAAGGACGTGAGGTGTGCTAAGAGCAATCAGCATAGCATCCATTTAACTGATAACACTCCCTTCAGAGGTAGTAAGTGGAGGAGTGCGTATACGTGTGGCCCCCACCACCTTTCAATGCTTGATGGACCACACATAGGAGACCTTTGCTCCAGACAGTGTCTTGTCTCCATTTTGATGATATTATGGTCTGTTGTGTCTGGAGAAGGAGTGGCAACTGACCCTGCGAAAGTGGAAGCTATGGCTAACTGGCCAAGCCCTACCAATCTGACTGAATTGAGGTCTCTCTTAGGATTTTGTGGTTATTACCACCATTTCATAGAGGGTTATGTTAAGACGGCACAGCCTCTCAATGATCTTTTGAAAACTGCTTCTACCTCCAACAAAGGCACTGCGGCTTCTAACAAAGCTCTTTTTAATGAGAAGTGGACTTCTGTCTGTGATTATGCTTTTTCCACCTTAAAAAATTCCTTACTGAAGCACTGGTGTTGGCCTATGCTGACTCACAAAAGCCATACATCTTGCATGTGGATGCCAGCTATGATGAATTAGGAGGAGCTTTGCATCAACAGTATCCTGGAGGCTTGAGGCCTGTGGCTTACGTCAATAGGAGCCTTAGTTCCTCTGAGAAGAACTATCTTGTACACAAATTGCAGTTTGTTGACCAATTGCATGATTATTTATATGGGGCTCAATTTGAAGTAAGAACTGATAATAATCCACTTACTTATGTGTTATCTTATGTTAACTGCTGCAATATTGGATGCAAACGGTCACTGATAGTTAGCTGTTTTATCTAGTTATCAATTCAGTCTGAAGTACAAGTCTGGGCCTAAAAATATTGGTGCTGATGCCCTCTCTAGGCACTCCTGATTGCCTTTAATCATGGATGAGGCTGAGTGGGAAGAGGGTCCTGGGCCTGCTGTAGGGTCTTATTGCGCTATGGTTGCTGCTCAAGGAAATAAAATAACTTTCTCTGATATGCGAGTTGTGGACTCAACGAGAGAGGTATTCCTGCAATGTACTGCTGCCCCTCAGCTTTAGGAGTCACTGAAGATGCTCGTCTCAAGACATGATTAATTTACAAAAGAGAGACCCAGATATTAGAAATGTGACATGTGAGTCATCTGCAAGGATCCTACTTTGAAGAAGACAATACCATCAGATAGCACCTAACTTAGAGAATGGGATAAGTTACACATTATAAATGGACTTCTCTATTAAGTTTATTTGTTTCATGATAATCCAGGGAGAAAACAATTAGTACTTCCACAGATTTATTGGAAAGTTGTGTTTCAGAAGTCTTCCTTATCCGTTCTTTTGGCCCAAGATGAGAGAATTGCTGATCATTGTAGAAGGTGCATGAGGTGCTTACAACTGAAAACTCTACGAACTCAAGTTGCACAAGTTCATGTCCCATGGATCTAGTGTGTATGAGCTTTTTGTGTATTGACAGTGACACCAGTGGAGTGGGCAATGTTCTGAATTTAACTGATTATTATACTCACTATGTCCAGCCTTATCCCACCAAAGACCAAAAAGCAACCTCAGTAGCGAAAGCTGTGTGGGAAAAAATATTTGTTCATTATGGCTTACCTAGTCGCCTTCACTCTGATCAAGGAAGAGATTTTTAAAGTCATCTTGTTAAGTTTGTTGCAATTGTTGAACATTGATAAAAGTCATACTACCCCTTTCCATCCAGAGGGAGATTCTTTACCCGAAAGTTTTAATCGTACCTTGTTGGACATGTTGGGTACACTACCTGAGCAGTCATGGACTCGACATGTGAGAGCTATGGTACATGCCTACAATGATACCATTCATGAGTCTACTGGGTTCTCACCCTACTTTTTAATGTTTGGCCGGGAAGCTCAGTTACCTATTGACCTTCAGCTTGGTGTATCCACTGATGGAGTTGGACATCAACATCATTATCAGTACATCTCCAGACTAAAAGACAATTTAAATAAAGCTTATCAAATGGCTGAAGAGAATGTGTCAAGATGGAATGCAACTAACAAATGGCGGTTTAATGCCAAAATGCATTATCAAGACCTGAAGGTCCTTCAGCTAAACAAAAACTAGCAGATCATTGGAGGATGGCCATGTTTGAGGTTGTTACACAGCTCCCTGGGATACCCATTTTCAGAATTAACCCTTTAACTGCCAGCCTAACTGAAGATTTTGTTATCCTCTTTTGCCAGACTTTGTTCACTATTTTGCGCTACACATGTTCAGCCTTATGAAGGATTTCCCCAAAAATATATATTTTTTTCAGCAGAGTCTGGGCTTTAACATGAAATGTCTTGTTTGATATTTTTTAGTGTATTCCCAATATTTTTGGGTGATATATGGGTGCAAATATATGGGATATATATTGGGTGAAAAAATCTACTTTTTACAATTTGTAGTTTTTTTTTTTAAATAAAGTATAACTTTTTCAAAAAAAATCATATTGTGTGTAAAAGCCCAATTTCTACTGGTCATGTTTATTGGTAGGCACCCTTTCCTGCCCAGGAGACTCCCCCAAACTGAAACAGTGCTTTAGGAGATTTTCAGATAAAATGCAGCTACTATGCGCACCTTGCAGTTTTTCAAGAAAAACGTTTGAAACCCCCCCCCCCCCCCCCACAAACTAAATATTCTCTGGAAGTACACACCTCAGGCTTCCTAGGTATACCAGGCTTGTTGATGTGGGTGAAGTTTTTATTTGGTTGCACAGGGTTTACCTAAAAAAAAAGAATAAAAAAGCAGAATCAAAGTAACATTTTTCTAAAAAAAAATATGGAAACAGGAAAAAGCAAGGTCCCCCGAGCAGAACAATACCCAACATGTATAGGTACTGTCAAGGAAAGTGTTGCATGCGCAATGCATGCATGTAAGGGTAATTTTACTTGAAAATTTCAGCTCTACAAGTGCGCACCTTTGTACCAAAATGACCATTTACATTTGAAATACCCCCCACAAACACATTAAGCTTTCTAGGCATAGCCATCTTGTTGTATTTGCTTCACCTTTGTGGAAGTAATCCATCAAAGAATTCTTTGGTTGCCTAGGGTTTCCATAAAAGAATTGATAAAAAAGCAGAAATTTCTTGTTTATTTTAAATTAAACTTTGGTTGTTATTAAGGAAAACCATATTGTATGTGAAAGCCCAATTTTTTCTGATTACAATGGTACCATATATGTATCGGTAGCCCCCTGTTCTTGCCCTAGGAGAAAAGAGCACTTTATAACATTTACATATACAATACAACTACTATCCACACTATAAAGGGTTAAATGAAAGGATTTGCGTGGGGTCCCAGTGGGGACCCCATTTTTTTTGGGGGGGGGGGCTTAACGTTTAAAAACCCCTAAAAATCCTCCCACAAATGGCGTGGGGTCTCCTTATCCAGCTTAACCCGCCCAGGGACCAACTTGTAGGACAGTGCCTTAAATGGCTCCAGGCTCTTCTGCCACCCCCTGTGCTTTGGGGAGGTAGGTAATGATCGGGCTAGGGGTAAATGGCAAGTCACCCGGCTAGCCTTGTGAACTGGTATATGGGTCTCATGTATCCCTTTCCAGTTCACAAAAGTTTAAATGTGAAAAAACACAGACAAAATATTTTTATATATATTGTTTTTTGTAATACCTACTAATCCATCCCTGAACACTGTGTCCCACTCCAACCACCTGCTCTCCTGCTGGAAGCCTTTTATACCTGCTGGGTGACAGGAGACAAAAGGTTGAATTAAAAAAATGACATAGGGTCCCTCCTCCCAGGGGGGTGTTAAAAAAAAGTAGGGACCCCCTACCCAGCATAACCAGTCCGGGGACCAGCTATGGGGGCTTGTAGAAAGGGGCACAGTGACAGCTTCAGTGGCCCCCGCCCTGCAGGCTACAAGCCCGCACAATCTAAATGCCCCTCCGGACTTTGGGGAGGCAGGTAATGGGGGGGCTGGGGGTTAATGGCAGCCCCCAAGCATTGTGAACTGGTATAGGGGTCTCATGCATCCAGATCAATCCAGTGTTAAATGTAAAAAAGGACACCACACACTATTTTTTTCTCTTTACACCCTTCTGATCCTCTGATATCTCCCGGTGATCCTTTCCCCCAGCGATCCGATGACAGATACCGGATGACCGATGGAAGGGGAAATGGTGAGGCAGGGGATCACAGCTATCCAATTCTCTCCCTGCCTATCAACAGAACTATTGAGCATCTTCGGACGGGTGTGGGATGACGCCACGGATGACATAATCTGGTCCGCCCACAGAAGGCAGCATTAGCGGCACCTACGGAGGAAGTGATGCCTGATGACAATAGGAGACGGGGTTGTGTTCAAAGACCTCCACTTGTATTTACATATAATGACTTGGGAAGACCCTGTTATGTTGTGTGAAGTTATATGGTGCAACCTTGGACATGGACATGATTGATGCTCATTCTAGATTGGTTAGCATGATGCCTTTCTATTGTTAATGCTGTTTCTCTATGTTGTAGCTACTCGCTGTAAAGGACTGTTCTGGGAGAAGCAGTCCACAGAAGATGACAACGATGTTGTAGTTTAAAGTGGACCAACACCATCCATGATCGCCCGGGAATCTATGAGATTCCCAGGCCGATCCGATCCCTCCCGATTTTGGATGCCCCGCTGTGTGAATCCCCCCAGGATGCCCCATTCATCTTACCTTAGTCCCGTTCCAACGGCGGATACGCGGGCTGCATCTTGCGCTTCTCTCTAGCAGAGAGTGTGCCCACGCCAGCTATTTGTGAATGGCCGGCACGGGCGTGCTCCCTGTTAGAGGGAAGCGCGAGATGCGGCCACCAGCGTGCTCGGAGCCGCTGTGGTTGTACGTCGCTTGGACGCACTTACCACAACAGCTCCGAGTGCGCTTATTGGATGAGCGGCCGCGCATGAGCCGTAGGAGCGGGGTGAGGCGAGTTTTATCAGGCGTTCTGGGAGGTTCACACAGCGGGGCATCCCGATTTTGGATGCCCCACAGAAGTGGACCAAAACCCAGGATAGTGAAAATCCTGGGTGTTGGTCCACTTTAATGTTACTGGTTTAAAATGTTATAATTGCCTTGTTGGGTCGGAAGGAATTTCACCTGAGGGAGAATGTAGGGATGTGTTGTGTTTCCCTGCTATCTGCCCTCCTTCAAGATGATGGAGATGTCTTATGAGGTCATCGGCTGGTGATTTCACAGTGAGTCTATAAAAGGGGGTCAGACCTTTGTTCTAGATCTTTCTCCCCTGCCTGGTATGGAGGCTTCATATGTCTACAGAGAACCAGCCTATTGTGACATATGAGAATTCACCTGAAGGAAACTGAACTTTTAATTCATATCAGTGAGTGGAACAGTTTTACTGTATTGGAAGCTGGAGTAATAGCTATATACTTTATTGGACTACTGGTTTGCAGTCCTTTATTAGTTGCTCCCCTATTACTAAGGAAGCAAGGATGTTATTAAAATATATTGCCATTTGAGATATCCCCTGTGTTTATCAGGCTTGACTAGCTGGAGGCACTGAACTAGAAATAAAGCTCATCCTGTTCTACCCAAATAATCAGCTGAGGCTCAGTTTCTTTTGTAACCACAAATACTTTCTACTAGAAAGGGATTATTCAGTAGTAACCTGGCTACACTTACAGCAGGTGGCATAAAATAATCTGACTTAGACCATGCATCGCCGTTTCAATACACTGTGGATGCCAGTCCTCACAGTGGTAATGCAGACATCCATGGCTGAACTTAGGAAAGAATGCACCCTGTGTTAGATTACAGGATGGTGCCCCCCCAAACCCCCTTCTACACTTCCTCACTACTGGCTTACTGCCCCACATGATTTCCGACAGCCCCCTGTGCATAACCTAGAATCAAACCTAAAGCCAGGCAGAGGAACCCACTCACAGAAGCATTCCCTTGCCATTGGCTAGCGGTTCACTGCCCGATGTGACCATCCCTGTGGGGTGGGGATCATGGGAGTTTCTTCAGTATCAGCCATGATGTTAGGGGCGAGTGGACCAGAGGTAATTTTTGACGGGTGTAAGGTTTTGCAGGAGGTGGTGAAACCTGCTACAGGTGCAAGAGAGACATGCCAAACTCACCTTGGTACACCCGTTCTATTGCAATAAATAGAATAGACATGTGGGGGCATAAACAAGGCTCTAAGGACACTGCCATGAGAGGCTGCCGATGCCAGCAGATGGAAATGCAGGCTCCCACCATCGGTTACTATGAAGATGCCAACGCAGTTTCAGCCATAGATGCAGAGTATAAGGGACAGGAGAGATTGGAGAACTCATTATCTATCACCGCTAGAACACATTGCCTTAGACTTAGAGAACATAAAAAATAATTCTAATCTACCTATGACATCATTATATAATATTACTATGGGATTTTATTGTTATGTTATACTGGAGTCAGAGCATTTCTACCGACTGCAACTCCTCAGCACTGACTGCTATGGGACGTCCCATGAGTATCCAGGGACAGAATAGAAGAAAAAGAAATGAAATTTTGTGTACACTCCTGTAAAATTTCTCTCTTCTTCCATTTCAGGACACCGCTCCAACTCTGTTTGCCGCTGTTTATCTCGATGCTTGCATGCACTGCTTGTTATCAGTGGGGGAAGGGCACAGCCTCTATATTTACTAGCTGGGATGGGGGGTTGTATGCTCCTAGTCCAATCTACCAGCTAAGAGTTCTTTAAAACTGCTGTGATTTTATTACCCCCACCTAAGATCATCGGAAATTTCTTCCAGAAACGTTGTCCCCTTCACTCTGTTAATCTCTTCGCTGTTGATGCATCTAGACTGGTGATAGAGATCTTTAGTGTACTCAAGGGAAATAATCCCCATAGCCCCATATATTCAGTGGTACCCAGAGGATCATAAGCTCTTATCAATAGTGATGAGCAAACCCCCCAAAGTTTGGATCTGGCAAGTTCGGACGAACTTTGATTAAAAGTTCGGGTTTAGGGGCTACCTCTAGGGGTAGAATGTGCAGCAGGAAGCACAGCTGAAAAAACTTACCTGAGCCACCTTTCTGTCAGCAGCCGCATTCCTTTGAAATGGTTCCCACAGAAAGATGGCAGTGCTGGCACTAGGAGTGTCCTCACTCATGGAGAACAGCGGCCATTTTTCTGTGGCCCCTAGCTGTGGACCATTTCAAAGGAATACCACTGCTGACAGGAAAGGGATCATGGGGCTCAGGCAAGTTTTAAATCAGCTTCAGCTGCTGAATTCTTAAGGTGAAGCTGGTTAATGGGCTGCTCATGATGTAGTCATGCCAACACCAAGGTTTGATGTGTGCCCCCAAATAAAAATTATAAAGAGAAATATTTTACAGAGAGTATAATAAAACCCCAAATCCTCTAGCAGAAACAAGTACCACCACCAAGAGAACCACCAAATGAGGCCGTAGTTTCACCTAGCTTTCTGTCTGCAGAGCCCAATGTGTTCCGCTCCCCGTGAAGAAATATAAAACATTTGGCGTCCGAGTAGCACCACCTTTTATGATGGCGCCCTGTGTAGTTGAACATTTTGCACACCTCAAAGGCCGGACATGCATACATCCAATGGACAGCTGAAAAACATCCTAACTAATTCCATGCTGTCAACTGGGTGCTCAATATTGGTGATAATTAGTTCTGATGAATGGAAAAGCTGATATTCAGGATTAATTTAACCATAAACCACAAAACTAGTACCACAGAAAGCTTTCTATGGTATCATTCAGAGACCATGTATTTCAATTAAAAGAACAAAGGTTTTCGTTTTAATCTACAATATAAAGTTTGAGCAAAACAATGACATAATAATCAGTGCGTGGGGAGCCGAGTCTGTAGGAGTGCGCGAACTGCACAAAGACAATGAGATGGAACAAAGACATGCTAGGTTTATTTACTTCACACAAATAATAATAAAAGGAGGCATTAAAAATAGAGTTCACTTCAATATATGGAGGAAAACTACAGATCTTCAGCAGCAGAACAATACTCATCTGTGCCAGAAGGCTTTTAGGCGAATGATGTGCAACGCTGTGTCACTGCTTTTATATACTGAAGTCTTAAAATTGTGTTATCCAGAATACACATTGTTTTAAAACCTATAAAAAGGAACCTCTGCCTCTTACTGATTTCCAGATACAGCATTTTTAAGAATGATCTCTCTATCACCGCAGCGCAACAGAGAGATCACTCACACATCGCAGTCGGCTGTGAGTAAACTGACTAGACGTTCTACTTTTGGCAGGACAGTCAAACTTTGAGGCATGTTGTTCCACTGCATCTATCTCCAATCACTAACATTCTTTAGAGACCAAGGATCCCTCAGTTATACCTTAAGCATTTGATGTGAGCGGCACTACCCCTATTCACACACAGAGCATAGAATGTTTGTTCCTAAGAAGCCTGAAAATAATCCACACACCTAAACCCCACCCCTGCCACACCCAACACTTTGGTAACTGGTCTGTGTCTCACCTTGAGGCACCCAAACTATTCAGTTGTGACAGAGTCAGTTGTGACATGTTTACATTGGGAGTTTGGTCACTATACAATGTAGCACAGAAGGGCACACGTCACTGATACATTATAACATCAGCAACTTTCTGGGTTCCTTACAATGTAACACTGCTTGGCTTGGTTTTCATAAGATAACAGCAGCACTTCTTTCCTACCAATTACTGAAATTTTAGCCACATAAGATGCACTCTTTCCCCCAGTGTGTGTGTGTGTGTGTGTGTGTGTGTGTGTGTGTGTGTGTGTGTGTGTGTAGATATTATTGTGTCTTATGGGACTAATGTTAAAAAAGGACATTCCTGGTGCTCCCATGCTGCTGGCCTATGGCTACTGCAGCAGTTCATCTCCCGCCGACATAGACATACACACACACACACACACATGAAATTGGGATGCCTCACACTGCCTGTATTTGGGATGCCTCACACTGCCTGTATCTGGGATGCCTCACACTGCATGTATCTGGGATGCCTCCATCTGCCTAAAATTGGGATGCCTCACACTACTTGTAATTGGGATGCCACTAACTGCCTGTAATGTGGGATGGCGCTCACTGCCTGTAATGTGGGGTCTGCAATTGGGGAACACTCCTTGTAATAGGGAGAATGTGAGATCTGCACCCAGACCTGGTAATCACCCTAAATTGGCGACCCATGGAAGAATATTAAGTCCATACCGATGGGCACTGGCTCTTCTGCCCCTCCAGTACTCCAGGAGGGGGAGGAGTACCAGAGTTACTTGTCCAGGACTAGGTTACACATATCTGATCTGAAACTTCTGTTTTAAAATCTCTTACATGGGAATTGTTCTCTCCACTATGTTAGACAAAACCCTGGCTAATGTGAAGTGTTTGCACGTTGCAGGCTTTGAAGATAACAGTTTATTGGTGGTAATTATCTATTAGAATGTTTTTTCAAAAGATTCTATGTGCTTGGCGTTTCCCCACATTTGTGGAAGAAACAAAAAAACACACCTCCATCCTTGATTCAGTGCCTGGGGCCCCCTCTTCCCCTGAGCAGCCTCCAATCCCCAGCTCCTCGTATTACCGCCCCTTCCCTGCCCCTTGCTGGCTTCTGACAGCTTGCCCCCGCGGCATTTCACTGAGCCGATATCAAAGGCTCCTCCCGGCAGTGGGAGTAAGCACAGAAGCTGGATTGATCAGTGGAAGCCGGGGCAGTGGACTCCAATCATCTGCCCCTGTAACCGGCTTCAGACGATCACTTCCGGCTGTGTTTGTTTTACATTTAACCCTTTGTGAAATGGTAAGGGGTTCTTGAGACCCCCTATACCAATTCACAGATCAGGAAGGTCCTGCAATTCACCTGTCCTCTAGCAGGTGACTTTCCATGACCCCCCACCTACCCGGCATCCCTAAAGCTCAGGGGGGTGCAGAGGAGCATGTGGGCTGGTAGTCTTCAGGGCCAGTGGACGGCCGGTCGGCCTCCGCAACCTCGTCTACCAGCTTGTGGCTGGTCTGGTTTTGCTTGGGGGGGGGGGGGGGGGACCGCGTTTTAAAAAAAAAATGGTTAATAATATGAATAAGAGTTGTATTTTATTTGAAAATGTCATAAAGCACTCTTTTCAGTTTGGGGGTCTCCTGGAATGGGTGTGTACCGATACATGTGTAATCAAGATGAATGGGACTTTTACACATAATATGATGATGCTCTTGACTTTTTTACAACAGATTAAAAAAATAAATTTTTACATGTTTTACATTTTTAAATATATTAAGAAAGCCCAAACGCTTCCGAAAAAAAATATATAATTGTTCTTAGAAATGCATTCAAAAAAATCACAGTTAAACATATATAGTGCAAAACAGTAAAACATGGCAACAAAGGGTGACAAAAGCTCTAGGTAGGATGGCAGTTAAAGGGTTAAAACCTTGTCTGTGCCTAATGTAGTTTGTCTGGATTTATTTTTTACATACCGTATATTTCTATATTATTCAAAACCAACACATGTCCAAATAAAATATATCACTGGCAGTTTCTTAAACCAGACCAAAAGACTAAAAGGACTTTTAGTCTGGCGAGTATCTCCCTGGTGGCCATTTTGATTTAGGATGCTTCTCAATGTTTAGTGTGAGAGATGGTATATTAACTCTTTCCTCATCCCAGCGCGGCTGTAAAATTCTGCACAGCAGTGGCATACCTACTCTTGGGGCTGACCAGAGGATACTATTCTTGGGAACCACCAACGGAAATCATTCTTGGGGCTCACAGGAGAAATTATTCTTCACCTTCCTCCTTCAGCTAAAACACAATTAGATTGTAAAGGATCTCTTGTACTGATATAATGGGGCCCCTGGGGTGTCCAGGGATCCTCTGATGCTCTGGTGGTCCAGTCTGCTCACGACTAGGGTTTGTGCCGAACTTGGCGAGTTCGGGTTTCCAAACCCTAACACAGACTTCACCCAGAGCACGGAGAGAACATGGAAAAGCTGGTTGATAGGTTGCTGAGCAGCCCATCAATCCGCTTCACCTAAAAGATGCAGCAGCTAAAGCTGCTGGAACTCACTGATTTTCTTCATCAGCAGCGGCAGTGGTGGAGTGGCAGCAGCATTTTAATTTGGCCCCAGGCGGGGCTACAAGGAGATGGCTATCAGCTCCCATGAGTGAGGACACTTCTAGTGCCAGCACTGCAGCTGCTTTTTGTAGCCCAGCTGGTGCCAAATTAAAACGCTGCTACATCTCCGCCACCGCCTTTGATGATGAAGAGGATTGGGACTGAGTTTAGTTAGGCAGCAAGCTTACTGCTGCACACTCTGCACCCCCCACCACAGCCACCCCCCAAAGTTTGGGGTCCCCATTGATTTCAAAAGGGAATGGGTTTGGGTCCACGAACCCAAACATTTATTCAGAGTGCAGCCATCCATACCTACTCACGATCAAGTAATCCAGGTCCAAAGAATCTCCCTCACTCCTCACATCTAAGCTACTGTCTCAGTGGAGGGACCCAACACAGGGACAGAAAAAGATAGATCTCAGCTTTAACACCTTTATTCAGCAACACAGCAGAAACTTTAAATTCAGAACCTAAAATGCGCCAATCAACTTCATATACCATGCATGGAATTCAATCTGGATGTCGAACACATCAAACAGGGACACACAGTGCACTTTGTGCTCATTGTGGTACATTTGTAAGATGTTTGAATATTTGACCTGCCCGGGATCTGCTGTACTCAGGCTCTGCTCTCGTGCTGTTTGTGAGCATGTTGTGGGGAGATGGCAGAAATGCGGGCACGGGCATTAATATTTAATAGGGAAAAACGCCATGCCTGACTACAAATTGGGTCAAATGATTTCACTCAGTCAGCTCTGCATTATTTTTATTGCCATCCATGCCTCATTTCAGAGGAGGATTCCCAGCTGGAAGCCTCAGCATATTTTTTTAAATCAACAATTACGCATCTTCTGCATTTTAAGGTGTTTTTTTAAAACTAAGGATAGTTGTTTTGTTTTAGAAGAAGATTGCGCTGCAATATAAGTAAATGTAAAGTGAAGCTAAAGTCAGAAAATGAATCCTGCCCCCCTCCCTTCCACCTCCTCAACTCCAATTTGGCATTTTGAATTAAAAGTTTAAAGGTAATCGCTCATGTCCAGGCACCAAGGAGAGGAGGTGACAGAAATAGATTACTTCTTCAATGTAAGCATAAATGGATTTATAAATTAGAGACAAAATCTAAAAGACTCCAAATGAGTTGCCCTGCTGTGTGAAACCCCCTGGGTCGCCTCAAAACTCACCTTTTTCCAGCAGCTCCCTTGGCCACATTCCCAGCATCTCTAGGTTATTGCACACTCCTGTACCCAGCCATTCAGATATGCTGGGGACTGAGCACGTCCCAATCTAAAGGGAACTGTGGATTTGGCCACCCTCACTTCTTATTGCCAAACTTTGTATGGAAGCAGCTCAGTATCTGAATTCCGCACTCTACATGCCACAGAAACTACCATACCAAAGTGACAAATTACCTCCTGACTGCCAAATGTAATGGTGACTACTCTATGCTCACTGTGCTTGATCTCTCAGCAGAATTTGACACAGTAGACCAATAATGTCAAACTTGGCATTCTCCAATCTATTAGCCTTAAAGACATTGCTCTCTTCTCTTGGGCTTGGTTTTCTTCTTACCTTTCTGGATGCTCAGTGTATCTTGTGCTGGCTCTACCTCCTCTACTTTCCCTGTTACTACTGGAGTTCCTTCCTTCTAGCTTAGTCTATTGCTGTAGTGACTTTTGCTAGATTTGATGCAGTTTACAGTTAGGACACTAAATCAGTAAATTTGACTTTTAGTACCATCTATATGCTGATGACACCCAGCTATATACTTCACCCCATGACCTCACCCCGGCCGTACTGCAGAACACCAGTGATTGTCTGTCTGCTGTTGCTAACATCATGTCCTCTCTTTGTCTGAAACAAAACCTTTCTAAAACAGAACTACTTGTGTTTTCACCATCTACTAATCTACCAAACCGGACATCCCCCTTTCAGTGTGTGGCACCATCATAACTCCAAAGCAGCATGTCCGCTGTCTAGGTGTCACAGTCGACTCTGATCTGTCATTCACCTCCTATATTTAATCGCTTTCTCGCTCATGTTGTCAAAACTGTCCCTACAGTAGGAACAACTCCATTCTCATTGTTGCCCTAGACCATTCCCGGCTTGATTACTGTAACTGTAAGACACTGCTCTCTCTTGGTTCTCTTTCTACCTTTCTGGATTCTCCTTCAGTATCTTGTGCTGGCTCTACCTCCTCTACTTTCCCTGTTACTGCTGGAGTTCCTTGTTGGAGATACAACTTCTAGCTTAGTCTATTGCTGTAGTGACTTTTGCTAGATTTGATGCAGTTTACAGTTAGGACACTAGATGTCACTGTTATTAATACTTAACTGTAGTCTCTCTATGTATTTTTCTGCTGTGTTGTATTTCCTGTATATTGAGGTGCTCTATGACTTCTTTTCCCCGCCTTTGTCAGACACCATGTTAAGGTGACATTCTCATAGTGCATGCATGTTCCAGTAAAGCCAGTTCCTGTTACACCACAAATGTCTCTCTGGATTTGACTTCTCTCCACACAGCCCATATCGTACAGACTAGATTTGACTTTCAGTACCATCTATATGATGATGACACCCGCCTATATACTTCACCCCACAACCTCACCACGCGACCCCCAACCTCACCCTGGCCGTACTGCACAACACCAGTTACTGTCTGTCTGATGTCGCTAACATCATGTCCTCTCTTTGTCTGAAACGAAACCTTTCTAAAACAGAACTACTAACCTACCTAAACCTGACAACCCCCTTTCAGTGTGTGGCACCATCATAACTCCGAAGCAGCATGTCCGCTGTCTAAGTGTCACACTCGACTCTGATCTGTCATTCACCTTCTACATTCAATCACTTTCTCACTCATGTCGTCTAGAATCTGTCTCTTTCTTACAGTGGAAACAAAGCCATTCTCCTTGTTGCCCTGCTCTCGTCTTGATTACTGTAACTCACTACTAACCCGTCTCCCCCTTACTAAACACTCTTAAATGCAACAGATCTATCTTTCTAACCTCTACTCTGATGCCTCCACCCTCTGCCAGTCATTGCATTGGTTACCCATACAGTATAGAATTCAATTCTTACCCACAAAGCTCTCCATGGTGATGCAACCCCCTACATGTCTTCCTTAATCTCTGTCCACTGCCCTACCCATGCCTTGAGCTCTGCAAATTATCTATAACTTACATTTACCTTAGTCCAAACCTCCCACTCCAGCTTACAAGACTTTTCCCAAGCTGCACCAATTCTCTAGAATGCCCTAACCCCAATAATTAGATTGATTCGAAATATCAATACGTTTAGATGCTCCCTAAAAACTCATCTTTTTAGGGTAGCCTACCACATCCCCTAATCTAACTCTGCTATAACCCATCCTCTACATTAATTTTTCTGATCCCGATCTATTGTCACACATTTTGCACCCCAATCTTCGCCCCCAAAAGCCCTAAATCGGCTTGTGGCTGGCCCATACAGATCGTATATTCTCTTATTTTTACTTAGATGGCTGGACCATGGCACAAAGCACCTATTACATTTTGTGTTTCCCTCATTCTCCTCGAGCAGGGTCCTCATTCATTTTGTTGAATGGATACCCCTTTTTTGTTCGCTATATAATTTTTACTTTGTTTGTACATGAATCCTCTGATTGTAAAGCACTGCGGAATAGGTTGGTGCTAAATATATATTATTATTATTTATTGTTATTGCCCTTCATTAATATGCAGGACATGCGGCTCTGATTGGATGAGAGCTCACATATGCGCCGTAGGATGAAAGGTTAGTTTTTATAGGCTATCCGGGGAGTTTTTCTCAGATGAGCATCCCAAATCAGGATATCCCCGGTGCAAGAAACCAAACCTGGGAAAGACCACTTCAAAGTCCCTGTCCAGATACACACTTACCTTATTTCCCTTTGGAAACAGCGTAAAATGTGCCATTTCAAAGAATACTTCTGCTGTGATTGACCCCCACTCTAAATGGTTCAGTCACTTTGGTCTTCATCCATAGGGCCACAGAGAACACCTTAATTCTGGCCCCCCTCTCTGCCCCTTATTGGGAGGTACTACACTAGGCTGAGACCTAAGGTCCTCCAGTTGAGCAGCCTGGGGTGCGAATCTCCAGCATCCTGTGAAGACATCTACCAGAGACATTCTGCATGGGTATCCTGCCTTACGACTTCGTAAGTCCAAATTTATAGACCCAGGAGCCAAACAGCAATGGCAGGTGGGTGCTTTCCTGTGCCTAGACTCACTCACCCTGCAGCAAAGGCAAACTTTGTGTCTAAAGATGCCTTGCTGAGGTCCCTATCCTAAACCCTAACCAAACTAGACTAAACGTATCTATTAAAACAGGGGTAATATCACATCCATCACGCTCTTACATTATTAGACCACTTTTTTGTGTGGTCGTGAAATTGAAAGAGGGAACAAGCTTTGGAGCACTGCTACAGTTTTTACCCCATGCTGCTTTGTGAAAACCTGGCATTGGCTGAATAAACTCACCTGGCCGGCGATCCAACAGTGCATGAGCGGGCTGTGGATGCATCCCCACTATACTTTTAGCGAGGCGCATAGGCAGCAGAGACAGTTGGTTGGCAAATGGGTTTGCTGGACAAGCTTGCCCAGGAGTCCCTTATGAGAAGCTCTGGCTGCAAAGTGTTCCCACGCTGTGGACAGGAAGCTGGAGCTGGGGGCACCTGATCACCTCTGCCAGCATTGTTTTGAGGGGATGAGGGGTAGCGGTGCTTGTGCTCATCAGCCACACTGCTGTATTCGGGGAAGGGGGGTTGGCAAATTCTCACTTCTTCCTGCACACAAATGTTGTGGCTCCTAAAGGGGGGGGAATCTGCTCATTTTTATTTTTTGGCCAAATCTATAGCACTAGACGAGGTATGTAACATGTATGTGTGTGTGTGTGTGTGTGTGTGTGTGTGTGTGTGTGTGGGGGGGGAGGGGGGCTACACATAAATCTTGCACAGGGTGCCACATAACTGAAGGCCAGCGCTGGGGGGGGGGGGGGGGCAGACATTTTGGCAAGTAAAATTCCTATTTGCTGCCATGTGGGGACCCTCTGCCCCCAGATCCAGGAATAGCCCCTCTCCAGGGGCACCTGATCCAGGGACCACTTTCCACACTTTACCCTAAACCGTACTGGAATTGTAGGGAGCATTCCCAAACACACCGGGTGTGTCTCAATCTTAATTTTTGGTGTCAGAAACTGGATCCGACATTGGATATGGTGGGTCCTCCTGATGGACCAGTACCACCTATGGCACCTCCCACTACATGGCCTGTGTACTCTGGGCTGATTGATGCTCCCTACTCAAATTCAACAGAGCTAACATGACTCTCCTTGACTGGCCAGAGAGGATAAGAGGCATGGTGCGAGCCTACCACTTGGAAGTGGACCTGCGGGTGGAGGTTGTCTTAAGTGCGTTGAAAGGTAATGCTTAGTGCTACTGGGAGGGACAAACTAAACATAGTATCACACCTTTTGAAGGAAATTTATGGATATATGGCTTGATGCAGAGCCTCCCCGTTCAGCTCCCCCGTGCGTTTCCCCGTTGGTTTTGGGCTTTGATCGGGTCAGGAAAGGGTGCTACGTTGATTTTAGTGTGCGTTTATGCGCTCAGGTGTGCGCTCAGCCGCCTTTCCGATTGTCGGCTCGCACGAGGCTGTTTCCCGGGAAAACGGACGCCTCGTTCATTGGTCCGTTTTTTTCAGTGATGCAGAGCCTTGATTTCCGATTGAAATCACCCTAATAAAACGGGGCCGCCGAGCCTTCACTTATGGCAAGTCAGAGCAGCCGTATTTGCACTCGGGCAATAATATGCAGTCCTCTGTTGGAGCACATCAGCGCCGCCAGCTCCGCGGTCTTGTCCTGCTGAGTATGGCAGAAACCAGGCTGCACCGCACGCCTTTGGACATCGATGGCATGAGTATTTGATATTTTTTATTGTTTTTTTTTGGGTATCCTTTTTACAGGGTCTCCCTCATTTTTATTTTATTGTTTGTGTGCAGGCATTTGAAGATGGGACATAGGATAAATGTGCAGGCACTGGCTGGCCCTGATTTGGTTTTTGCGAGTCGTTTTTCTGGCTTTCCCTGCCTAGGAATTCCTGCCTACATGAGCGATTCAAATCTGCCGATCTATTTGGTGGCTGGCTACTGGGTATGTGTCTGAAACATGTATTGGTTGCCCACCCTCTCTGACTGTGTTTGTTCCCGTAACACACTATTTGGTAACTTTTGGCGTAGTATATTTGGAGCCCAATTATTGATCTACAAATTAAATGGGTTAAGTGATTGTACCCTATTGCGTCATGTTCTTGCCCTCTTATGTAAGTAGTATTCCCCAGACTTTTGTAATCAGAGTACAGGTTGGATGTGCATGTAGTCTCATTACAAATGTCCTTTCCTCCCACCCTACCCCGCTCACCTATTTGTCCCTCTTTTCTATTGTTGCAATGCACACCTTTTTTTAATTTTTTTTGGTTTTTGGTTTTAGGGCAGGAGACTCTGCCTATCCTTTGGTCCCCTGGATGAAGACCCCCATCCTGCACCGATCTTCACAGGCAGAGGAGCGCTACAATACTGCCCCCAGGAGGACTCGCTCTGTGTTGGAGCCAGGCTTTGTTCTCTTGAAGATGAGGTTCCGTTGTCTTGATGTGACTGGGGGGGGGCACTACAATAGACGCCTGCAACGGTCCTAAACCTAATCCTGGCTTGTGGGCTACTCCACCACCTTTAGTTTCAGCCCTCCCCACCCCTCCTTTTTCGTGCACCCAAAGTGGCACCGCGCAAACCATACGTGCACAACTAGTGTTTAGTGTTTTTTCAGAGACCACAATTTTGTTGTATTTTTTTTTTATTTTTTTTATTTTTCAAACAAATTTTGTTTTGTCATTTGTTTTTTTGGGCCCAAAAGAAAAATTACACGTGGGCAGAGAAAATGTATTCCCCACAAATTAGTGGTATGTTGGGTTGCATGGTGACGAGGAATGATGTTGTGCCTGCAAATGGGCTGCAATGTGGGCCAGGCTTTGATTAATCTCAGCCATATGTCTGGTCAGGGCAGAGATATTGCTGTTTAATACCTCTACTTGGGCGTTGAGGTTTGTGAGTTGGGTGCACACAGTCTCATTGAATTGCTGTGTTGTCGCAGCAAAGGCAATATTTTCCTGCCTCCATGTTTCCTCCAAAATTTGAAGTTGCCTTCTTTTGGAAATATGGCGTCTAGACTGGGTAGGAGCAGTGGGACGGGTGGTTGGTTCTGGTTCCGAAGGTGGTTGTGGATGTGGTGGCTGTGCCGGGGTTGCCTGCGTTGCTGCCACTGGTGCAGTAGTGGTTAGTGACATATGTGGGGTGTCCTCCTCCAAATCTCGTATATGGTCGATGATGGGTGGGCTTCCTGTGGTCTGTTAAGAAATATAGCATCCTTTTAGTTTATTTCTGTCCACACAAGCTCACAAATATCAATGTTAAAAGTACACATCAAGGCCCATTGACTTACCTCATCGCAATCCACAATTTGGGTTTGTGGTGTAGAAGCCTGGTGTGCCCTTGGCCTCGGTGCTAACGCAGGGGTTTGGGGGCCTGGTGTGTCCTGTTGACTTGGTCCTTAGTATGTAGATAGGAAGATTAGGTAAATGGCCAAGTACAGTGTGTTGTGTAGCATAACACTGCCTTCTTGAACTTTTTGTACTAGGTCATGGCAAAATCAGACTCACCTTGGGACCTTACATTCCGGTCTGTGTCTTGTGCCTCTGCCAGTCCCTGGATGCTGGCCGGGTGTATGAATGTATATACATGTTCCTCGGCGGGCGTAAGGATAATTTTAGTGGGTAAGCCACCCCCTGTCTGTTGGCTGGGGAAGATTAAATCACACCTAATAAGTGTTACATCCTTTTAACAATGTTACAAAAAATGCATTTTACTTTTTCCTTTACTTCTGCTCCACCCCCTGTCTGTTGGCTGGGGAAGATTAAATTACACCTAATAAGTGTTACATCCTTTTAACAATGTGACTAAAAATTGTCCATTACCTCTGCTGACGGCGCATGTCCATTTTTTTTTTGCTGTAGTATTTCAGGTCCCCAAATTTCCTTTTTATTTGCTGAATATCTCTCCGGACTGATCCCACACTATTGACCTGCCTGCAAATATTAGTCCAGATTTCCATCTTAGCCTGCTTTGTGGTTGTTTTGGAGGTGCGGCCAAATAGGGCATCATAATGGTCGCAAACTGCATTTGCCACCGCCATGCTTTGAGCATCGCAAAATCGGGCAGTTAGTGAGCCACGCCGTAGTTGTCTGCCACATGGGTGTGTGGTCTCCCCTGCCTCTGAGGAAATTGATGGTTGGGTATCTGGGGAGTCGTGTGTGCTTCTTTGGCTTATGGGGGAGGGGGATGTTGTGTGTGTGCTTCTCTGGCTTAATGTCTGGGTTCCTGTTGAGCTATCAGATGTGGAGCTGCATGTGGAATCTGAGGTACTGGAATTGGGGGAACCAGAGGGTGGAGGTGGAGGGGTGGGTGACCTGGGTGGGGTGGTGGTTTTGGCAATTTGGATTTGTGGGTATGCTTGGTGTGTGGAGGTGGAGGATGCTGCATGGTCTGACTAGATGGGGTACCCTTGTGTGTGCGTGGTTTTTTGGCAGGTGGTGGTGAATGGGTTAATGTACCCTTGGTCCTGCGTTTTTTGGAATGTGCCTGTTTGTGTGGAGTATCCACCGTTTTAGTGGGGGCATGTTCGGCATGTGTCTGGTGCCTGCTCTTCTGTCTTGTGGAGGATGAGGCATGTGTGCGGCTGCTATGTGCCTCGGCCCTTGGTTGGCTCTTTTTGCTCCCTTTAGGTCTGCCCATATTGATATGGTATCCAACACAGAGCTGAGTGCCTTGTGCTTTAAATATGTTTTCCGTGTGGGCGTGGTCAACAGCGGGTGCGCGCCTGCAATCTTTACCTTGGAGCAGGACGACATCATCATGGATGTGAGTATGCGCGCGTGCGTTTATGTGCGCGCACACATTCCTTGTAATAAAAAAAAAAAAACAACACCAGAATAGTCTGAAACAACTTCGTTTTTCACGTTCCATACAAGCCCACCTTAGTTTAACACATGTACGCAGCTCAAAACTAGGCTACATGCAGATAGAAGAACTAGGGCAATGTGAGGCAGCAAGAGGTTCAAAAAGTGACTTTAGTTAGGCCAGCAAACTTGTTAATGCTTTTTGGGTACATGAGACAACAACAGTCTCTAATATCAGTGTCTTTGTCATGCAAACAGATTCACAGCAGCAACCAAGGGAGCAAGAATGGAGCCTCCGCCCCTGACGCAATATGCACCTAAAACATGGTAAGTGGCGTTTTTGGGGACCAAAGTAAATGAACCAACAATTCCATTGGTCACAAAATGTAAAAACCAAAAAAAACAACCAAAGACTTTGTCTAAAAAGCCCTTAAAGCGGACCTTCACTCAGAATAAGTCTATCTTATATGTTTCCCACACCCTGTACATAAAGTTTGCCCACCTTCAAAATCATCCTACCTGCACCTAGTGCATGTTATGAGGCTTTCAACATCCAAGATGGCGGATTATGGAAGCCGCCATCTTATCAGGCAGCCTGCAAACAGGAAGTGCCTTCTAACTGTGCTGCTCTGCATTCTGGGATTGCTGACCTTTTCAAGAGGTCTCTGCTCTGTGTGAGCAAAGCACAGCTATAACCCACCCCCTGTACCTTATCCCACTCTCCTCTCCTCAGTAAGTGTGATGCTTCTGAGTCAAGATGGCAGCAGCCGTATACTAAATTCCTGAACTGAGTTGCAGCCCAGTGGTGGACAGAATAATTATTGATTGACTAAAAAATTACTATCTATTATTTTGAGATGCTGCGGAATCTTTGGTTAAGAGTTTGGCCTTTTCAGTAAAAAACGCAGAAGGTCCGGTTTAAAAAGGGCCCCAAAAAAACCATGCACAACCAAACCAAATAAACAATGCTAAACTAATGTTGTTTTTCATTCACAGATACAAGAAAATCACAGGCACAAGACACCGAGGCCTAAAGAATTTTAATTTGGGTTAAAAAGCAAATAGTTTATTTGTTAAAACATTTAGATTCAATTATTTGTAAAAAACTTTGTGTAAAAAATTCAATTTCAAACGCTGGAATAAAATAAAAAAAAAAAAAAACAAGAAAGTTGTGTTTCCTGCAAATGTACAATCACACAACATCATCACACATTTCCATGACACAAAAAGTTTAGATATGGTACAATAAATCCAAAAGAATCAGAAAGAATTAAGGTATGCATTAATGGCAAGGAAAAGGGAACACAAAGGAGATTAAGGTATGCATTAATGGCAAGGAAAAAGGAAGAACCCAAATTTATGGTTCCCAAAAAAATATGTGTCAAATTGGAAGTGGTTGCCATATGTATATTCCAATGGAGTTTGAGGGATGTGCGCTTGCGTGTAGCCAGATTGGCAACTGAAGAGCCATGGAGATGTAAGTATACTTGCTAAAACCACCAAAATGGAAGGTCAAATACGACGGAAACCAAGCAGGTACGTTCAAAAAGCCAGGAAAAATCAGGGAAAAATGGGCCGCCCGTGTGAACGTGAACGGGAGCCCAGATCAAATTGAAGGCACCCGAGAGAGCAAAAAAAGCTTTCCGAGTAAAGTGAAATTGACGGATCAGTTAGGGAGCCATTCCGACGGAGGCTCTGCATCACATTTGAGCCACGATTCGAACGGGAGACCCGGACAATCGGAAGTTTTAAGGGCAGTTCAGAGGAGGCTCTGCATCAGGCCCATACTGCTCCTCTCCATGTTTTATGGAAAATGTTTGTGGACTACTTCCAGAAAGGAATTGGTGCTGAATACACCAACATGCTACAGGACATTCTGCTGGCTATCCAAAAAAAGGAGCTGAAGAACAATGCCACTATGTCCGATGTGGACCACTGGCTCCAAAAACAATTTGTTTTAGGCCTCAGCTGTAATTTTGTGAGAAATATACAATGGGAAAATGTAACTCTCGGCCCAAGCTTTCTTTTCTATAGCTGCAGCACTTGGCCATCAACTATAGAAGAGAGGAGGATATGGCCAATTTCTCGTGGATACGAGTTGTCCAAACTGAAACCCCCCGGTTCCTTGGGTTCCTTGAGGCGCTGTCAGAACAAACCCCCAACTGGAAGTGGGAAAGCACCAAGCTGCCTCTTGCCTCCACATCATGGTTGGACTTCTCGCACTGTGACAGATGCAGTCTGCAGGGCCTGCAGACAGCATGGGCATTTCACCCAGAACCAGCATGCCCCAGAGTAACAGTCACCTCTGGGGAGCAGCCGCACTGGTACCCCTACCCCCTTACCGCCCACATCCACTTGGTACAAATACTAGGTGGTGAGACTAAGTGGGTTATTGAGCAACTTTGTTAGCTCTTTTGTATGCTGTGTTTTAAGACCAGAGTTTCGTCCAGCCTAATGTTAGACGAAGCTGGACGAACAAGGCTTGTAAGTTGTTGGGGCAATGGAACAGGTTTGCAGGTCAGGAGAGGCATTCTATGTAGGAAAGTACACATGTCAGGATGCTCCTAAACCACATGGCAAGTGTTACTCTCCCGAGATATGGCTAAGCAAGTACGCATGCCAAGATGCCCCCAAACTACATGGCAAGTGTTACTCTCCCAAGATATGACTAAGAAACTACGCTTGCCAGGTGCCTTACAAGGTTTACCAGAGTAGAGGGGGATGAGGAAGATCCTGGAATTGTTATGAGCAAAATTTTACGCCCATACGTTGAGGGAGGTCATGGAGGTCAACCTATGCTCAACAGATAGGGTAAAGTGTAGGAAGTGGTTCCTGGACCAGGTTATGGCTGAGGAAAATAAGCTCTTAGACCAAGGTCCCCCCACTTATCTGGTCCTTGAAACAGGAGACCAGAGCTGGATTGGTGATCGGAGGTGAGCATAGGGCCTGATGTGCCAGGGGCTCTGAAGCTTTGTCCTGCCTGCCACAGCCTGTGTGCAACGTACATGGATTTTGGTTGCAAACTATTCTACATTCAAGTGGACCTGGGGGACCAGGGATCCTGCCTGTCAAAAAACTAACGATTTAACTGTCACTCTGTCCCTTTGGGGCCTTGATACACCCTGCCCAACTCAGCCACAGCCCAGAAATGGAAGAGAAGAAAGCTGATTCACTTAGAATACATAGGGCATTTACATACAATCTGATATTTTGAGATGCTTTAAAATGGCTCATTTTACACAATTCTCAAGTGGGATAAGGTGGAAGAGGGTCAGTGTGTTTCCGGGCAGGGACTTTCCTGGCCCTGGATATTGGAAAGCCACCTATCCTGCTTACCTACCCTTTGAGCTGGTTTAGCCATGTTTAACTAAAACAGGAGGAATTTTCACTATTACTAACATTTGTCCTATAAAGCGGACATAAGTCTGGATTTTGACTATCCCGGGAATATCCTGTGTGAACCCCCCCCCCAGGACACCTATACAAACTCATCTCTTCCCAGTCATGCGTGGGCACATGCGTGGGCTCTTGTCCAATTAGACCCATTTGTCATGCATATGTAATGCTCAGAAAATGACATGTAAAGTTCGGGCAATTGGGAGCACAGCGGCGCAACCCCAGCAGTGCCCCCAGCTTATTTAAATGGTTGGGGCGGGTGTGGGCTCACAGCCTGAAGATGTGGGGATGCGGCTTACATCAATGAGGGTGCCAGGAAGCAGGGGGTGGGGTTTCACACAGCGGGACATGCCCACAGGGAAATCCAGCGGCCAGCCCTGGAACCCACAGTGGGTTTTGTTCCTCTTTAAGTGTTCATGCTTATGCCCAAAGTTGCGGTGTGATCTGTATGTAGAATGCCTTTGGACTGCACCATCCTTCCATGGCTGCGTCGTCCATGGGTGTGACAGGAAATTCTTGTATGTTGTCAGAAGGTAGCGCAGATTATGGGGGTTATCTAAGAAACGGTAGCGCCAGGAAGTGCCACGTAGCATCGGGTGAACGCTGGGCGCTGTATGTGAAAACCACATTTAAGAAAGCGAATCTCATGAGGGCCTCTAACAGCGTCATGTAGTGTGTCACATGTATTACTAGTGGCGGCTCAGCGTATAGCGCCGGCGCTCTAGGTTCAGCAGCACCATGTAGCACCTGTCGCTCAGTAGCAAGCACTCTGGCATACATTTCAATGGTGTTTCATTTGGTTGTGTTTATATAGCGTTTTGACATAGTAAACTTTAACATTTTGGGCTCAAATCATTGTGTGACCTCTCCTGCCTGGCAACCAAACACTTTTACAGCTTTTTAAAAAAAATGTATTTATTTATGCAGAATTGTATGTGCAGGTCTGACATTGCGGTATCATTGTCGCAGTGTTAAAACAATGTCATTTCATATGTTTTCGCTCTGGTGCTGGTGGATATGTGTTAAGAAACAGACTTTTATCACACAGCGTCTAGCGATCTATGCTAGAGCGCCCAGTTTTAGAGCGCCGACGCAGTGTGTGTGTAGTTTTTCATGAATACGGGCTTCAGCGCTGAGTGCTGGCTGCACTTAACTGGCGGCACCTCTCGCTCGCTGCAGCATTGTACTGTTGTTAGATGTAGCATATTCTTTAGCGCTATGACGTTGGGAATCAGGGAGAGCCCACCAGACATCACATTCATCAATGCTGGACAGGATAGTACAGTGCCACTTGTCTGCCCGCTAAGCTATGACACCAGCTTACAGCGTCTACTAGCGGTCGTTCTAAGCGCCGCTATACAGACGCTCACATAGCGATACGTGGCGCTAGTATTAAATCAGCCTCCAAGTTTAAATCCTTTTATTCCATTCAGGACTTCTTTACAAGCTGCGCCCATCTCTTGTGAGCGATAATGCGACATTAGCATGTACAGTAATTCTATGTCCTTCTCACATAAGAGGAAGCCACCAGATGGGGAGCCCCATCCTCAGTGTGGCAGGGAGCGCGCCGCTTACATTCGTATCATTCAATCGCGCAGGAAGCCGGAAAACTCACCTGTAGGCAAAGTCCTACCGCAGCGTTTCAGATGAAGCGAGCGGCGCTGCGGCAACACGCGACTTTGGAATAAGTAATTCTTTTCAGCTGAATCAAATGGTGTTTAATGGCAGATATAGAGAAGAAATGCCGGATAGACGAAAAAACCCTCTTGAAGTAATTTTGCTTCACAGCACCGGCCTCCATGATGCGCAAGATATGAGATGGCTCTACCTCCAGCTGATAAAGACATGGAATTTCACTTTCCTGAATGCTGATTTTGAATAAATAGAGCGGCATCTGTTAAAGGGAAGCTTCTCTTCTCTGGCTTCTAAAATCCATGTTTGCTCTGAAGCAGAAGTGTGGTGTTAGGGGGTGCAATGGCAACACAGGGGTGTGCAGCCAGGGGACCCCACTGTGACTATATCATCTTCTAAATTAAAAGTCAACTGTGGACAAACTCCTAAATTTAAAGCAGAACCGTGCCCCAGGGGGCCTCCTGATTTTGGATGCCCCACTAATGGGGGTTATTTGAGAACGGCTAGCGCCAGGTAGTGGCACATAGCAGCAGGCAGCGTCTGGTGAACACTGGGCACTGTACGCAAAACCACATTTATGAAAGCGAATCTGGTGAGCGCCTCTAACAGCACCATGTAGCATCACATGTATTAATCCAGGTGCCTTAGTGTGTAGCGCCGGCGCTCTAGGCTCAGGAGCGCATGTAGTACCTGTCATTTTGTAGCGCTCTTCCATACATTTCAATGGGGTTTCATTAGTTGTGTATAAATAGCGTGTTTATTTATTGATTTTTCTAAAATCATTGTGTGACCTCTCCTAGCTGCAAACAAACACATTTTTGGGACTTTTTATATTTTTATGCACAATTGTCATTACAGGTCTGGCACTAAAGTAATTCCAAGTGTTTTCGCTTTGTTACTGGTGGATATGTGTTCAAAAACAAACTTTCACATCCTTTTTCCACCTGTCCCCTCCTGTTCCAGATTACCTCTATCACATTCCTTCTGCCTTCATTTCTAGTTTTGTACTATATCTCTTCTTTCCCTCCAACTATTTATCAGTTTTATTCTATAATATTATGTCATTCTTCAGGAGGCCCTCGTTGCTCCCGGGGAAGCAGCAGCATGCACTTTGACAACAATGAGAGCTGCCTGCCGAATGACATAGTAATGGCAGATTGTTCTTATTGGACGATAGCCAGCTCATGTGCGGTTGGAACAAGGAAGACGCGAGTAAACAACCCGAAGGCCACATATGTCCTCGGGGGAGTAAAACTGGGAGAATCACTTGTTGAGAAGGATCTGGGGGTACTGGTAGACCACAGGCTTAATAGCAGCATACAATGCCAAGCAGCTGCTTCCAAGGCCACCAAGATACTATCATGCATTAAAAGAGGCCTGGAATCACAGGATAGGGATGTAATTTTGCCTCTTTACAAGGCACTGGTGCACCCTCACCTGGAATGTGCCGTCCAGTTCTGGGCACCCATTCATAGAAAGAAGGCTCTGACTATGGAAAGGGTGCAGAGAAGAGCCACCAAACTAATAAGGGGAATGAAGGATCTTAGTTATGAGGAAAGATTACGAGAATTAAATCTGTTTAGTCTTGAGAGGAGACGACTGAGGGGGGACAAGATTAACTTGTATAAATATATAAATGGGCAATACAACAAAATATGGGGAAACACTATTTCAGGTAAAATCCTCTATAAAGACAAGGGGGCACGCTCCCTGGAAAAAAAGAAAATTCAGTCCCTGGAGGCGACAATCGTTTCTTACCATAAGAACTATTGGCTTGATGCAGAGCCTCCCCGTTCACTTCTCCCGTGCGTTTTCCCGTTGGTTTTGGGCTTTGATCGGGTCAGGAAAGGGTGCTACGTTGATTTTAGTGTGCGTTTATGCGCTCAGGTGTGCGCTCAGCCGCCTTTCCGATTGTCGGCTCGCACGAGGCTGTTTCCCGGCAAAACGGACGCCTCGTTCATTGTTCCATTTTTTTCAGTGATGCAGAGCCTTGTTTTCCGATTGAAATCACCCTAATGAAACGGGGCCGGCGAGCCTTCACTTACGGCAAGTCAGAGCAGCCGTATTTGCACTCGGGCAATAATATGCAGTCCTCTGTTGGAGCACATCAGCGGCGCCAGCTCCGCGGTCTTGTCCTGCTGAGTATGGCAGAAACCAGGCTGCACCTATTTGAGCTCACCCGCCTTACTGGGTATGTGTATGAAACTTGTATTGGTTGCCCACCCTGTCTTTTATTTTTTTTTCCCTTAACACACTATTTGGTAATTTTTTTGTTAGTATATTTTTAGCCTAATTTTTTAACTTTAAATTAAATGGGTTAAGTGATCGAACCCTATTGCGTCATGTTCTTGCCCTCTTATGTAAGTAGTATTCCCCAGACTTTTTTATTGAGTGTACAGGTTGGATGTGCATGTAGGCTCATTCCAAATGTCCTTTACTCCAACCCTACCCTGCTCACCTATTTGTCCCTCTTTTCTATTGTTGCAATGCACACCTTTTTTTTTTTTTGTTTTTGGGCAGGAGACTCTGGCTATCCTTTGCTCCCCTGGCTGCTGACCCCAATCCTGCACCCATCTTCACAGGCAGAGGAGCCCTACAATACTGCCCCCAGGAGGACTCGCTCTGTGGTGGAGCGAGCCTTTGGTCTCTTGAAGATGAGGTTCCGTTGTCTTGATCAGACTGGGGGGGCACTACAATATACGCCTGCAAAGGTCATTAAACTAATCATGGCTTGTTCCGCTTTAAGAGAGGGAGTCTGCCATTTCTGAGTAAAGTCTCAGTAAAAAGGGTTTCACACAGTGGGGCATCCCGATCTGGGATTTCCAGGGGGAAGACCAGTGGCCGCTCTGGGTTTTGTTCTGCTTTATGTGAGGGAACCTGTGTTACTTTAATAATAATGTAAAGGAGGTGGGTTATTCCATCCTAACCTGATTTGGTCATGATGTTTTAAAGCAGGCCAAAACCCATGTAACCCAGCCCTTTGGAATGTGAAGAAATCCAGGGCTGAGTTACAGGCATCATGTCTCTGGGGCATTCCAATTTGGGATGTCCTGCACGTCACTGCGGGGGAACGTCAGAGCTATACCAGGAGCTATGCCATCTTTACACAGGAGCAGGACGACATCATCATGGATGTGAGTATGCGAGCGTGCGTTTATGTGCGCGCACACATTCCTTATAATAAAAAAAAAACAAAGTGCAAGAATAGTCTGAAACAACTTAGTTTGTGACGTGAAATACAAGCCCACCTTAGTTTAACACATGTACGCAGCTACAAACTAGCCTACATGCAGATAGCAGAACTAGGGCAATGTGAGGCAGCAAGAGGTTAATAAAGTGACTTGATTTAGGCCAGGAAACTTGTTAATGTATTTTGTGGATTAATGGTGGGTCCTTGTATCTTTTTTTAACAGATGATGCTGCGGAATCGTTTTTTAAGAGTTTGGGCTTTTCATTAAATCACGCTGAAGGTCCGGTTTAAAAAAACCACGCCCAACCAAACCATAAAAACAAGGCTAAACTAATGTTGTTTATCATTCACATATACTAGAAAACCACAGGCACAAGACCCCGAGGCCTAATGTTTTTTATTTTGCATTAAAATTTTTATTGTTTTTTAGTTTTGGCAAAAAAAAAAAAATAATATGAAAAATCCAAATCCAAAAAAAAATAAAAACAACGTTTGAATTAAAAACAAGTAAAAAGATTTGGTGTGTTGTCTTTCCTGCAAATGTACAATCACACAACATCATCACACATTTACATGACACAAAAGGTTTAGATATGGGACAATAAATCAAAAACAATCAGAAAGAATTAAGGTATGCATTAATGGCAAGGAAAAAGGAACACAAAGGAGATTTTACAGAAATATATATATACCGTATATACTCGAGTATAGGTCGACCCGAATATAAGCCGAGGCACCTAATTTTACCACAAAAAAACGGAAAAAGTTATTGACTCGAGTATAAGCCTAGGGTGGGTTTCACACAGCGAGGCATCCTGATTTTATAGATTCCAGGGCTGATTGATGTGGGTTTTGGTCCACTTTAAGCACTTACAGGAATGATAATGGCTTTTAGTTTCTATTTCCTAATTCTGGGGCATCCCAATTTAGGATGCTCTCACACAATACTGAGGAGTGTCAACAATCTCCAGCTGCTATGCTGCGGCTAAGCATTGCATGGATAGGTCATTTACAGGGTGTGCATATAGCAGACAGCTTTTTTATAGTACAGATGGATAATGTGGCAGAGGTGGGCATGCCCCCTGGACCACAGCCATGATGCATTGGGGCACATGGGCCAGGTACAGGGGAGCTAGGAGGGAGACAAGGGAGGCAGGAATTGGACTGGGGTGAAAAAAACAGTAAGCAAACTGGCTCCAAAGCAGTGCAGCCCACTGAGAATTCTCCCGGGTCTCCCTGTGGCCAGTCCATCCCTAAGGACCAGGAGAAAAGCTTCCACCTCCATCCAGGAGGAGAGGGCAGGAAAGGCAGATGTACACAGGACGAAGGAAGTTACACAGAGAGGAAAGGAGGCTGTTATCATGGAAACCTGCTGCCTATTCTTTCCTCCCTGTTACTGTGCTGGTGATAGAGGTGTAACACACACAGACAGACAGTACCCCGGCTCACCCGTCGATTATGTGCTCGGGCGGGTATCGGGCGTCGCTGGAGGTAGCCAGAGCCAGCACGGCACCACAGGAGCTCGAACACGGGTCCCCTGGCCGGGTCATAGCACTGCTGTTCTCAGCTCACTTCTGGCGTTCCCTGTTGTTGCTCAGCAACCGGGAGCGTCTTCCGGGAACGCGCGCTACTTACCCGGAAGTCCGGCCGCAGGGAGGGCTCGTTCTCACCAAAGGAAAGGTTCCCGGTGACGGGCGTTCCGACAGGCGGAGAAGGTGGTGGTCCTGAAGTAAGGTGAGGCGTATTATTAAAAATGACAAGCCGTACCTGAGGCACACACTCTGTCATTGTGCACTCTCTGGCCTGAGGCGAGATGAAGCTTTAGCCTGCTGGCAACCGTGTTCTGCTGCTACAGGTGAGGCAAATATCCGGGCACAGGAGGGGCAGCTGCTGTATGGAAGGTGGCGGGATGATGGGGATGAGCTGCTGTCGGCGACATTGATTGGCTGACAGGCGGGAGGCGGGGGGCCTAGGTAAGGAGACAGGCTGGTCTGTGACATCGCAGGGACGGCCCTCTTCATTTGTTAAAGTGCCAGCACGGCGGCCGGCACTTTTCCTTTCACTGACTCGAGTATAAGCCGAGGCGGCTTTTTTCAGCCCAAAAAGTGGGCTGAAAAACTCGGCTTATACTCGAGTATATACGGTATATGTGTCAAATTGGCAGTTGGTGCCATATGCATATTCCAATGGAGGTTTAGGGATGTGCGCTTGCGTGTAGCCAGATTGGCAACTGAAGAGCCATGGAGATGTAAGTATACTTGCTAAAACCACCAAAATGGAAGGTCAAATACGACGGAAACCAAGCAGGTACGTTCAAAAAGCCAGGAAAAATCAGGGAAAAACGGGCCGCCCGTGTGAACGTGAGCCCCGATCAAATTGAAGGCACCCGAGAGAGCAAAAAAAGCTTTCCGAGTAAAGTGAAATTGACGGATCAGTTAGGGAGCCATTCCGACGGAGGCTCTGCATCACATTTGAGCCACGATTCAAACGGGAGCCCCGGACAATCGGAAGGTTTTAAGGGCAGTTCAGAGGAGGCTCTGCATCAGGCCCTATGAATCTGTGGAATAGCCTCCCCCAGAAGCGTGTTACAGCATCAACCGCTGACAGCTTCAAAAAAGGATTAGATGCTTATTTAGAAGAAGATAACATTAACAGTTACAAAAAAATAAAATAAATAACTTCCACCTATAAAGTAAAATAAAAAATAACTTCCCCTACCCCAACACTCTTGGTTGAACTTGATGGACATGTCTTATTTCAACCGTATTAACTATGTAACTTTGTGGCATTCTGGGGGGGGGGGGGGGGAATCCTGATCTGGGATGCCCCAGGAAAAAACAAGCGGTACTGGAATCTTTAATACCTGGTGCCCAGATGTTTATGCTAGCTGTGGGGGCACATCAGGTAACCAGGAATGCGGTACACTCTTTATTCTGGATCTGTCTACAAACAGAGCATTAAAGTCATGGAAGTTCAATTCCAATCTACATGTGATTTGCCAATGGGGGTCTACTGAGACTCTGTCGCCCAAGGGCCCACAAAACACCTGGAGCTGGCCCTGGAGGTGAGCATGGCACTCCTTCCTTCAGCCAACCATGCACACCCAACAAATCCAGCATCGAGCGGGTGTCTTCTGACCATGACGCACTGTGCAATGGCACACCTCAAAGGCTGCCCTGCTGAGGGGTTACTTCTGGTTAGGAGTTAGTACAGCTCACTATTCACTGATGCCTATGTCTATAAAAAGGGAGACCCAGAAAGTGTGCAGGGGACCTCTCGCTTACAGCTGTACGTCCTCCTGCGTTGTGTTGGCTATCCCCGCCACCTCAGACTGGTGCGAAACTGGGCTTTTAAGGGTGACCTACCCAGTGATCTACCATGGGTCCCACCCATTAAACCCCCAATATATATGGAGACTCCACTGCCTTTATATTGCCAGGGCTAAACTCCACCCTCTTCCCTCTAGTCTAAGTCTAACTCCACCTATTCTGGTCTCTTTATAGGGGACCCCAACCTCTGCCATCTGGTTAAATACTAACTCCATCCACACCCTGATATAAGCTAACTATACCCACTTGTTCCACTGATGGAAATGGGGGGGCTTCCCGTCAGTACTAACACCGCCGTGCAGGGCCACCCGCCTCCTAATGCAGATTCAGAGCCGTGGGGAGCATTCCAAACTGGGAACAGCCTTCCCAGCCAGGAGCACAGTGTCCGGCTGGAAAACACCCACACCCCCGATAAAGACCCTGCAGCATCAGGCCTGAAAGATGGCCATCTGGTGACAGGGGCCCCCTTGGCATCCCCATTGAACCATGGTGTGGCCCACCAACCCCTGCCAACCTACCAGGATCAGAATGAAGGCTGAACCTTCTCTGCCAAGGTAAGCACACTCCATGTTTCACCATTCTGGGCCTGAGAACCCCTATGCCCTCCCCTACTAACCCTTCCTGCTCTTCCTACAGAGGTCCTGGATGGATGCACCGAGGCTTCCCGTGGTGAGCACAGGGGCCTCCATGGCTTATCCTTATCCCTGGAGCCTCCACCATCGGGGATTGTTCTGGAGAGATGTGCTAAGCCCAGCTTTTGTACACTGACCAGTTCCCTCTGAGTAGGGTTGTGGTGGAGCACCCCCGAAGCACTTTTTCCTTGGTGGAACCTTGGAGGTCACTGTGGAGTAGTACCCCTTGGAAAACAGGCCATGGTCAGCGGCAGTAACCGGAGGAAGGAACACCCAGTGGACAGGAAACTTTTGTATGACGAGCCGGGTAGCAATTTGGGGAAGTTTACTGTGTGCCAGGGGGTCCTGAAGGTAGTGCAAGTTGTCTTAAAAAAGAGTAAATCTTTCCTTGACTGAAATTCTCTCTTCTTAAGAGGACCTGAAACCTCGCTGTGTTCTAGCTTTGCAGTCAGTCTGGGCCTGAGTGAGTACTGAGTTTCTCTGGGATCCCCTAGGATCAGGAACTAGGGATGAGCGAATCGATCCGGACGAACCCGGATTCGATCCGAATTTCAGGAAAAATTCGATTCGGATCGAATCCGAATTTCCCCGCGATTCGATCACTCGAAGTTTTCCTTTAACATCCATTCATTTACATTTACAGGCATTCTAAGATGGCGGACGGGACATGTCTGGACATCTATCCCGCGCCAGTGCAAGCTGGGGCAGTCACATGCAGCCTATCAGCAGCCAGCAAGCCCGGTGACGTCACACAGCGGTATTTAACGGCGGCCATCTTGCTTTTCCTCATTTCTCTATTGCATTCGTGACAGACAGAACGCTGTGTAGCTGAGGCACTTAGACAGGCAGGGACAGACAGGGACAGGCTGGAGACAGGCAGGAGACAGGCAGGAGACAGACAGGAGACAGACAGAAAGCCAGGGAAAGGTAGGAAAAACGGAGGCTGTGACAGGGAGATTTTTTTTTTTTCATCCAGCCTTTGTTAGCGTTTTCAGGCTGCTTATAGTAACTAACTGTGCATATATACTGAACTGATCTTAAGTCTGCTGTGAGGCATCCCATTCTGTGACTAAAGCAGCCTCTGTTTAAGACCATATAAGCATTTGCTCTTATCATATTTGAAATTAGGCCTGATAAAGACACTTTTGCTGGGCAAAGCACTACTGTACCCTGCCAGGTCCATTCCTGCCCAGGGCATCCCATTCTGTGACTAAAGCAGCCTCTGTTTAAGACCATATAAGCATTTGCTCTTATCATATTTGAAATTAGCCTGATAAAGACACTTTTGCTGGGCAAAGCACTACTGGACCCTGCCAGGTCCATTCCTGCCCAGGGCATCCCATTCTGTGACTAAAGCAGCCTCTGTTTAAGACCATATAAGCATTTGCTCTTATCATATTTGAAATTAGCCTGATAAAGACACTTTTGCTGGGCAAAGCACTACTGTACCCTGCCAGGTCCATTCCTGCCCAGGGCATCCCATTCTGTGACTAAAGCAGCCTCTGTTTAAGACCATATAAGCATTTGCTCTTATCATATTTGAAATTAGCCTGATAAAGACACTTTTGCTGGGCAAAGCACTACTGGACCCTGCCAGGTCCATTCCTGCCCAGGGCATCTCATTCTGTGACTAAAGCAGCCTCTGTTTAAGACCATATAAGCATTTGCTCTTATCATATTTGAAATTAGCCTGATAAAGACACTTTTGCTGGGTAAAGCACTACTGTACCCTGCCAGGTCCATTCCTGCCCAGGGCATCCCATTCTGTGACTAAAGCAGCCTCTGTTTAAGACCATATAAGCATTTGCTCTTATCATATTTGAAATTAGCCTGATAAAGACACTTTTGCTGGGCAAAGCACTACTGGACCCTGCCAGGTCCATTCCTGCCCAGGGCATCCCATTCTGTGACTACAGCAGCCTCTGTTTAAGACCATATAAGCATTTGCTCTTATCATATTTGAAATTAGCCTGATAAAGACACTTTTGCTGGGCAAAGCACTACTGGACCCTGCCAGGTCCATTCCTGCCCAGGGCATCCCATTCTGTGACTACAGCAGCCTCTGTTTAAGACCATATAAGCATTTGCTCTTATCATATTTGAAATTAGCCTGATAAAGACACTTTTGCTGGGCAAAGCACTACTGTACCCTGCCAGGTCCATTCCTGCCTAGGGCATCCCATTCTGTGACTAAAGCAGCCTCTGTTTAAGACCATATAAGCATTTGCTCTTATCATATTTGAAATTAGGCCTGATAAAGACACTTTTGCTGGGCAAAGCACTACTGGACCCTGCCAGGTCGATTCCTGTTGGGGCATCCCATTCTGTGACTAAAGCAGCCTCTGTTTAAGACCATATAAGCATTTGCTCTTATCATATTTGAAATTAGCCTGATAAAGACACTTTTGCTGGGCAAAGCACTACTGGACCCTGCAAGGTCCATTCCTGCCCAGGCCATCCCATTCTGTGACTACAGCAGCCTCTGTTTAAGACCATATAAGCATTTGCTCTTATCATATTTGAAATTAGCCTGATAAAGACACTTTTGCTGGGCAAAGCACTACTGTACCCTGCCAGGTCCATTCCTGCCCAGGGCATCCCATTCTGTGACTAAAGCAGCCTCTGTTTAAGACCATATAAGCATTTGCTCTTATCATATTTGAAATTAGCCTGATAAAGACACTTTTGCTGGGCAAAGCACTACTGGACCCTGCCAGGTCCATTCCTGCCCAGGGCATCCCATTCTGTGACTAAAGCAGCCTCTGTTTAAGACCATATAAGCATTTGCTCTTATCATATTTGAAATTAGCCTGATAAAGACACTTTTGCTGGGCAAAGCACTACTGGACCCTGCCAGGTCCATTCCTGCCCAGGGCATCCCATTCTGTGACTAAAGCAGCCTCTGTTTAAGACCATATAAGCATTTGCTCTTATCATATTTGAAATTAGCCTGATAAAGACACTTTTGCTGGGCAAAGCACTACTGGACCCTGCCAGGTCCATTCCTGCCCAGGGCATCCCATTCTGTGACTAAAGCAGCCTCTGTTTAAGACCATATAAGCATTTGCTCTTATCATATTTGAAATTAGCCTGATAAAGACACTTTTGCTGGGCAAAGCACTACTGGACCCTGCCAGGTCCATTCCTGCCCAGGGCATCCCATTCTGTGACTACAGCAGCCTCTGTTTAAGACCATATAAGCATTTGCTCTTATCATATTTGAAATTAGCCTGATAAAGACACTTTTGCTGGGCAAAGCACTACTGGACCCTGCCAGGTCCATTCCTGCCCAGGGCATCCCATTCTGTGACTACAGCAGCCTCTGTTTAAGACCATATAAGCATTTGCTCTTATCATATTTGAAATTAGCCTGATAAAGACACTTTTGCTGGGCAAAGCACTACTGGACCCTGCCAGGTCCATTCCTGCCCAGGGCATCCCATTCTGTGACTACAGCAGCCTCTGTTTAAGACCATATAAGCATTTGCTCTTATCATATTTGAAATTAGCCTGATAAAGACACTTTTGCTGGGCAAAGCACTACTGGACCCTGCCAGGTCCATTCCTGCCCAGGGCATCCCATTCTGTGACTACAGCAGCCTCTGTTTAAGACCATATAAGCATTTGCTCTTATCATATTTGAAATTAGCCTGATAAAGACACTTTTGCTGGGCAAAGCACTACTGTACCCTGCCAGGTCCATTCCTGCCCAGGGCATCCCATTCTGTGACTAAAGCAGCCTCTGTTTAAGACCATATAAGCATTTGCTCTTATCATATTTGAAATTAGCCTGATAAAGACACTTTTGCTGGGCAAAGCACTACTGGACCCTGCCAGGTCCATTCCTGCCCAGGGCATCCCATTCTGTGACTAAAGCAGCCTCTGTTTAAGACCATATAAGCATTTGCTCTTATCATATTTGAAATTAGGCCTGATAAAGACACTTTTGCTGGGCAAAGCACTACTGTACCCTGCCAGGTCCATTCCTGCCCAGGGCATCCCATTCTGTGACTAAAGCAGCCTCTTTTTAAGACCATATAAGCATTTGCTCTTATCATATTTGAAATTAGCCTGATAAAGACACTTTTGCTGGGCAAAGCACTACTGGACCCTGCCAGGTCCATTCCTGCCCAGGGCATCCCATTCTGTGACTAAAGCAGCCTCTGTTTAAGACCATATAAGCATTTGCTCTTATCATATTTGAAATTAGGCCTGATAAAGACACTTTTGCTGGGCAAAGCACTATTGTACCCTGCCAGGTCCATTCCTGCCCAGGGCATCCCATTCTGTGACTAAAGCAGCCTCTGTTTAAGACCATATAAGCATTTGCTCTTATCATATTTGAAATTAGGCCTGATAAAGACACTTTTGCTGGGCAAAGCACTACTGGACCCTGCCAGGTCGATTCCTGTTGGGGCATCCCATTCTGTGACTAAAGCAGCCTCTGTTTAAGACCATATAAGCATTTGCTCTTATCATATTTGAAATTAGGCCTGATAAAGACACTTTTGCTGGGCAAAGCACTACTGTACCCTGCCAGGTCCATTCCTGCCCAGGACATCCCATTCTGTGACTAAAGCAGCCTCTGTTTAAGACCATATAAGCATTTGCTCTTATCATATTTGAAATTAGGCCTGATAAAGACACTTTTGCTGGGCAAAGCACTACTGGACCCTGCCAGGTCGATTCCTGTTGGGGCATCCCATTCTGTGACTAAAGCAGCCTCTGTTTAAGACCATATAAGCATTTGCTCTTATCATATTTGAAATTAGGCCTGATAAAGACACTTTTGCTGGGCAAAGCACTACTGGACCCTGCCAGGTCCATTCCTGCCCAGGGCATCCCATTCTGTGACTAAAGCAGCCTCTGTTTAAGACCATATAAGCATTTGCTCTTATCATATTTGAAATTAGCCTGATAAAGACACTTTTGCTGGGCAAAGCACTACTGGACCCTGCCAGGTCCATTCCTGCCCAGGGCATCCCATTCTGTGACTACAGCAGCCTCTGTTTAAGACCATATAAGCATTTGCTCTTATTATATTTGAAATTAGCCTGATAAAGACACTTTTGCTGGGCAAAGCACTACTGGACCCTGCCAGGTCCATTCCTGCCCAGGGCATCCCATTCTGTGACTACAGCAGCCTCTGTTTAAGACCATATAAGCATTTGCTCTTATCATATTTGAAATTAGCCTGATAAAGACACTTTTGCTGGGCAAAGCACTACTGTACCCTGCCAGGTCCATTCCTGCCCAGGGCATCCCATTCTGTGACTAAAGCAGCCTCTGTTTAAGACCATATAAGCATTTGCTCTTATCATATTTGAAATTAGGCCTGATAAAGACACTTTTGCTGGGCAAAGCACTACTGGACCCTGCCAGGTCGATTCCTGTTGGGGCATCCCATTCTGTGACTAAAGCAGCCTCTGTTTAAGACCATATAAGCATTCGCTCTTATCATATTTGAAATTAGGCCTGATAAAGACACTTTTGCTGGGCAAAGCACTACTGGACCCTGCCAGGTCCATTCCTGCCCAGGGCATCCCATTCTGTGACTAAAGCAGCCTCTGTTTAAGACCATATAAGCATTTGCTCTTATCATATTTGAAATTAGCCTGATAAAGACACTTTTGCTGGGCAAAGCACTACTGGACCCTGCCAGGTCCATTCCTGCCCAGGGCATCCCATTCTGTGACTAAAGCAGCCTCTGTTTAAGACCATATAAGCATTTGCTCTTATCATATTTGAAATTAGCCTGATAAAGACACTTTTGCTGGGCAAAGCACTACTGTACCCTGCCAGGTCCATTCCTGCCCAGGGCATCCCATTCTGTGACTAAAGCAGCCTCTGTTTAAGACCATATAAGCATTTGCTCTTATCATATTTGAAATTAGCCTGATAAAGACACTTTTGCTGGGCAAAGCACTACTGGACCCTGCCATGTCCATTCCTGCCCAGGGCATCCCATTCTGTGACTACAGCAGCCTCTGTTTAAGACCATATAAGCATTTGCTCTTATCATATTTGAAATTAGCCTGATAAAGACACTTTTGCTGGGCAAAGCACTACTGTACCCTGCCAGGTCCATTCCTGCCCAGGGCATCCCATTCTGTGACTAAAGCAGCCTCTGTTTAAGACCATATAAGCATTTGCTCTTATCATATTTGAAATTAGGCCTGATAAAGACACTTTTGCTGGGCAAAGCACTACTGGACTCTGCCAGGTCGATTCCTGTTGGGGCATCCCATTCTGTGACTAAAGCAGCCTCTGTTTAAGACCATATAAGCATTTGCTCTTATCATATTTGAAATTAGCCTGATAAAGACACTTTTGCTGGACAAAGCACTACTGGACCCTGCCAGGTCCATTCCTGCCCAGGGCATCCCATTCTATGACTACAGCAGCCTCTGTTTAAGACCATATAAGCATTTGCTCTTATCATATTTGAAATTAGCCTGATAAAGACACTTTTGCTGGGCAAAGCACTACTGTACCCTGCCAGGTCCATTCCTGCCCAGGGCATCCCATTCTGTGACTAAAGCAGCCTCTGTTTAAGACCATATAAGCATTTGCTCTTATCATATTTGAAATTAGCCTGATAAAGACACTTTTGCTGGGCAAAGCACTACTGTACCCTGCCAGGTCCATTCCTGCCCAGGGCATCCCATTCTGTGACTAAAGCAGCCTCTGTTTAAGACCATATAAGCATTTGCTCTTATCATATTTGAAATTAGCCTGATAAAGACACTTTTGCTGGGCAAAGCACTACTGGACCCTGCCAGGTCCATTCCTGCCCAGGGCATCCCATTCTGTGACTAAAGCAGCCTCTGTTTAAGACCATATAAGCATTTGCTCTTATCATATTTGAAATTAGCCTGATAAAGACACTTTTGCTGGGCAAAGCACTACTGGACCCTGCCAGGTCCATTCCTGCCCAGGGCATCCCATTCTGTGACTACAGCAGCCTCTGTTTAAGACCATATAAGCATTTGCCAGGTCCATTCCTGCCCAGGGCATCCCATTCTGTGACTAAAGCAGCCTCTGTTTAAGACCATATAAGCATTTGCTCTTATCATATTTGAAATTAGCCTGATAAAGACACTTTTGCTGGGCAAAGCACTACTGGACCCTGCCAGGTCCATTCCTGCCCAGGGCATCCCATTCTGTGACTAAAGCAGCCTCTGTTTAAGACCATATAAGCATTTGCTCTTATCATATTTGAAATTAGCCTGATAAAGACACTTTTGCTGGGCAAAGCACTACTGGACCCTGCCAGGTCCATTCCTGCCCAGGGCATCCCATTCTGTGACTACAGCAGCCTCTGTTTAAGACCATATAAGCATTTGCTCTTATCATATTTGAAATTAGCCTGATAAAGACACTTTTGCTGGGCAAAGCACTACTGGACCCTGCCAGGTCCATTCCTGCCCAGGGCATCCCATTCTGTGACTACAGCAGCCTCTGTTTAAGACCATATAAGCATTTGCTCTTATCATATTTGAAATTAGCCTGATAAAGACACTTTTGCTGGGCAAAGCACTACTGGACCCTGCCAGGTCCATTCCTGCCCAGGGCATCCCATTCTGTGACTACAGCAGCCTCTGTTTAAGACCATATAAGCATTTGCTCTTATCATATTTGAAATTAGCCTGATAAAGACACTTTTGCTGGGCAAAGCACTACTGGACCCTGCCAGGTCCATTCCTGCCCAGGGCATCCCATTCTGTGACTAAAGCAGCCTCTGTTTAAGACCATATAAGCATTTGCTCTTATCATATTTGAAATTAGCCTGATAAAGACACTTTTGCTGGGCAAAGCACTACTGTACCCTGCCAGGTCCATTCCTGCCCAGGGCATCCCATTCTGTGACTAAAGCAGCCTCTGTTTAAGACCATATAAGCATTTGCTCTTATCATATTTGAAATTAGGCCTGATAAAGACACTTTTGCTGGGCAAAGCACTACTGGACCCTGCCAGGTCCATTCCTGCCCAGGGCATCCCATTCTGTGACTACAGCAGCCTCTGTTTAAGACCATATAAGCATTTGCTCTTATCATATTTGAAATTAGCCTGATAAAGACACTTTTGCTGGGCAAAGCACTACTGGACCCTGCCAGGTCCATTCCTGCCCAGGGCATCCCATTCTGTGACTACAGCAGCCTCTGTTTAAGACCATATAAGCATTTGCTCTTATCATATTTGAAATTAGCCTGATAAAGACACTTTTGCTGGGCAAAGCACTACTGTACCCTGCCAGGTCCATTCCTGCCCAGGGCATCCCATTCTGTGACTAAAGCAGCCTCTGTTTAAGACCATATAAGCATTTGCTCTTATCATATTTGAAATTAGGCCTGATAAAGACACTTTTGCTGGGCAAAGCACTACTGGACCCTGCCAGGTCGATTCCTGTTGGGGCATCCCATTTTGTGACTAAAGCAGCCTCTGTTTAAGACCATATAAGCATTTGCTCTTATCATATTTGAAATTAGGCCTGATAAAGACACTTTTGCTGGGCAAAGCACTACTGTACCCTGCCAGGTCCATTCCTGCCCAGGGCATCCCATTCTGTGACTAAAGCAGCCTCTGTTTAAGACCATATAAGCATTTGCTCTTATCATATTTGAAATTAGCCTGATAAAGACACTTTTGCTGGGCAAAGCACTACTGGACCCTGCCAGGTCCATTCCTGCCCAGGGCATCCCATTCTGTGACTAAAGCAGCCTCTGTTTAAGACCATATAAGCATTTGCTCTTATCATATTTGAAATTAGGCCTGATAAAGACACTTTTGCTGGGCAAAGCACTACTGTACCCTGCCAGGTCCATTCCTGCCCAGGGCATCCCATTCTGTGACTAAAGCAGCCTCTGTTTAAGACCATATAAGCATTTGCTCTTATCATATTTGAAATTAGGCCTGATAAAGACACTTTTGCTGGGCAAAGCACTACTGGACCCTGCCAGGTCGATTCCTGTTGGGGCATCCCATTCTGTGACTAAAGCAGCCTCTGTTTAAGACCATATAAGCATTTGCTCTTATCATATTTGAAATTAGGCCTGATAAAGACACTTTTGCTGGGCAAAGCACTACTGTACCCTGCCAGGTCCATTCCTGCCCAGGGCATCCCATTCTGTGACTAAAGCAGCCTCTGTTTAAGACCATATAAGCATTTGCTCTTATCATATTTGAAATTAGGCCTGATAAAGACACTTTTGCTGGGCAAAGCACTACTGGACCCTGCCAGGTCGATTCCTGTTGGGGCATCCCATTCTGTGACTAAAGCAGCCTCTGTTTAAGACCATATAAGCATTTGCTCTTATCATATTTGAAATTAGGCCTGATAAAGACACTTTTGCTGGGCAAAGCACTACTGTACCCTGCCAGGTCCATTCCTGCCCAGGGCATCCCATTCTGTGACTAAAGCAGCCTCTGTTTAAGACCATATAAGCATTTGCTCTTATCATATTTGAAATTAGCCTGATAAAGACACTTTTGCTGGGCAAAGCACTACTGGACCCTGCCAGGTCCATTCCTGCCCAGGGCATCCCATTCTGTGACTACAGCAGCCTCTGTTTAAGACCATATAAGCATTTGCTCTTATCATATTTGAAATTAGCCTGATAAAGACACTTTTGCTGGGCAAAGCACTACTGGACCCTGCCAGGTCCATTCCTGCCCAGGGCATCCCATTCTGTGACTACAGCAGCCTCTGTTAAGGACCATATAAGCATTTGCTCTTATCATATTTAAAATTAGCCTGATAAAGACACTTTTGCTGGGCAAAGCACTACTGGACCCTGCCAGGTCCATTCCTGCCCAGGGCATCCCATTCTGTGACTAAAGCAGCCTCTGTTTAAGACCATATAAGCATTTGCTCTTATCATATTTGAAATTAGGCCTGATAAAGACACTTTTGCTGGGCAAAGCACTACTGGACCCTGCCAGGTCGATTCCTGTTGGGGCATCCCATTCTGTGACTAAAGCAGCCTCTGTTTAAGACCATATAAGCATTTGCTCTTATCATATTTGAAATTAGGCCTGATAAAAACACTTTTGCTGGGCAAAGCACTACTGGACCCTGCCAGGTCCATTCCTGCCCAGGGCATCCCATTCTGTGACTAAAGCAGCCTCTGTTTAAGACCATATAAGCATTTGCTCTTATCATATTTGAAATTAGCCTGATAAAGACACTTTTGCTGGGCAAAGCACTACTGGACCCTGCCAGGTCCATTCCTGCCCAGGGCATCCCATTCTGTGACTAAAGCAGCCTCTGTTTAAGACCATATAAGCATTTGCTCTTATCATATTTGAAATTAGCCTGATAAAGACACTTTTGCTGGGCAAAGCACTACTGTACCCTGCCAGGTCCATTCCTGCCCAGGGCATCCCATTCTGTGACTAAAGCAGCCTCTGTTTAAGACCATATAAGCATTTGCTCTTATCATATTTGAAATTAGCCTGATAAAGACACTTTTGCTGGGCAAAGCACTACTGGACCCTGCCAGGTCCATTCCTGCCCAGGGCATCCCATTCTGTGACTACAGCAGCCTCTGTTTAAGACCATATAAGCATTTGCTCTTATCATATTTGAAATTAGCCTGATAAAGACACTTTTGCTGGGCAAAGCACTACTGTACCCTGCCAGGTCCATTCCTGCCCAGGGCATCCCATTCTGTGACTAAAGCAGCCTCTGTTTAAGACCATATAAGCATTTGCTCTTATCATATTTGAAATTAGGCCTGATAAAGACACTTTTGCTGGGCAAAGCACTACTGGACCCTGCCAGGTCGATTCCTGTTGGGGCATCCCATTCTGTGACTAAAGCAGCCTCTGTTTAAGACCATATAAGCATTTGCTCTTATCATATTTGAAATTAGCCTGATAAAGACACTTTTGCTGGGCAAAGCACTACTGGACCCTGCCAGGTCCATTCCTGCCCAGGGCATCCCATTCTGTGACTACAGCAGCCTCTGTTTAAGACCATATAAGCATTTGCTCTTATCATATTTGAAATTAGCCTGATAAAGACACTTTTGCTGGGCAAAGCACTACTGTACCCTGCCAGGTCCATTCCTGCCCAGGGCATCCCATTCTGTGACTAAAGCAGCCTCTGTTTAAGACCATATAAGCATTTGCTCTTATCATATTTGAAATTAGCCTGATAAAGACACTTTTGCTGGGCAAAGCACTACTGTACCCTGCCAGGTCCATTCCTGCCCAGGGCATCCCATTCTGTGACTAAAGCAGCCTCTGTTTAAGACCATATAAGCATTTGCTCTTATCATATTTGAAATTAGCCTGATAAAGACACTTTTGCTGGGCAAAGCACTACTGTACCCTGCCAGGTCCATTCCTGCCCAGGGCATCCCATTCTGTGACTAAAGCAGCCTCTGTTTAAGACCATATAAGCATTTGCTCTTATCATATTTGAAATTAGCCTGATAAAGACACTTTTGCTGGGCAAAGCACTACTGGACCCTGCCAGGTCCATTCCTGCCCAGGGCATCCCATTCTGTGACTAAAGCAGCCTCTGTTTAAGACCATATAAGCATTTGCTCTTATCATATTTGAAATTAGCCTGATAAAGACACTTTTGCTGGGCAAAGCACTACTGGACCCTGCCAGGTCCATTCCTGCCCAGGGCATCCCATTCTGTGACTACAGCAGCCTCTGTTTAAGACCATATAAGCATTTGCTCTTATCATATTTGAAATTAGCCTGATAAAGACACTTTTGCTGGGCAAAGCACTACTGTACCCTGCCAGGTCCATTCCTGCCCAGGGCATCCCATTCTGTGACTAAAGCAGCCTCTGTTTAAGACCATATAAGCATTTGCTCTTATCATATTTGAAATTAGGCCTGATAAAGACACTTTTGCTGGGCAAAGCACTACTGGACCCTGCCAGGTCGATTCCTGTTGGGGCATCCCATTCTGTGACTAAAGCAGCCTCTGTTTAAGACCATATAAGCATTTGCTCTTATCATATTTGAAATTAGCCTGATAAAGACACTTTTGCTGGGCAAAGCACTACTGGACCCTGCCAGGTCCATTCCTGCCCAGGGCATCCCATTCTGTGACTAAAGCAGCCTCTGTTTAAGACCATATAAGCATTTGCTCTTATCATATTTGAAATTAGCCTGATAAAGACACTTTTGCTGGGCAAAGCACTACTGGACCCTGCCAGGTCCATTCCTGCCCAGGGCATCCCATTCTGTGACTAAAGCAGCCTATGTTTAAGACCATATAAGCATTTGCTCTTATCATATTTGAAATTAGCCTGATAAAGACACTTTTGCTGGGCAAAGCACTACTGGACCCTGCCAGGTCCATTCCTGCCCAGGGCATCCCATTCTGTGACTACAGCAGCCTCTGTTTAAGACCATATAAGCATTTGCTCTTATCATATTTGAAATTAGCCTGATAAAGACACTTTTGCTGGGCAAAGCACTACTGTACCCTGCCAGGTCCATTCCTGCCCAGGGCATCCCATTCTGTGACTAAAGCAGCCTCTGTTTAAGACCATATAAGCATTTGCTCTTATCATATTTGAAATTAGGCCTGATAAAGACACTTTTGCTGGGCAAAGCACTACTGGACCCTGCCAGGTCGATTCCTGTTGGGGCATCCCATTCTGTGACTAAAGCAGCCTCTGTTTAAGACCATATAAGCATTTGCTCTTATCATATTTGAAATTAGCCTGATAAAGACACTTTTGCTGGGCAAAGCACTACTGGACCCTGCCAGGTCCATTCCTGCCCAGGGCATCCCATTCTGTGACTAAAGCAGCCTCTGTTTAAGACCATATAAGCATTTGCTCTTATCATATTTGAAATTAGCCTGATATAGACACTTTTGCTGGGCAAAGCACTACTGTACCCTGCCAGGTCCATTCCTGCCCAGGGCATCCCATTCTGTGACTAAAGCAGCCTCTGTTTAAGACCATATAAGCATTTGCTCTTATCATATTTGAAATTAGGCCTGATAAAGACACTTTTGCTGGGCAAAGCACTACTGGACCCTGCCAGGTCGATTCCTGTTGGGGCATCCCATTCTGTGACTAAAGCAGCCTCTGTTTAAGACCATATAAGCATTTGCTCTTATCATATTTGAAATTAGGCCTGATAAAGACACTTTTGCTGGGCAAAGCACTACTGTACCCTGCCAGGTCCATTCCTGCCCAGGGCATCCCATTCTGTGACTAAAGCAGCCTCTGTTTAAGACCATATAAGCATTTGCTCTTATCATATTTGAAATTAGCCTGATAAAGACACTTTTGCTGGGCAAAGTACTACTGGACCCTGCCAGGTCCATTCCTGCCCAGGGCATCCCATTCTGTGACTAAAGCAGCCTCTGTTTAAGACCATATAAGCATTTGCTCTTATCATATTTGAAATTAGGCCTGATAAAGACACTTTTGCTGGGCAAAGCACTACTGTACCCTGCCAGGTCCATTCCTGCCCAGGGCATCCCATTCTGTGACTAAAGCAGCCTCTGTTTAAGACCATATAAGCATTTGCTCTTATCATATTTGAAATTAGGCCTGATAAAGACACTTTTGCTGGGCAAAGCACTACTGGACCCTGCCAGGTCGATTCCTGTTGGGGCATCCCATTCTGTGACTAAAGCAGCCTCTGTTTAAGACCATATAAGCATTTGCTCTTATCATATTTGAAATTAGGCCTGATAAAGACACTTTTGCTGGGCAAAGCACTACTGTACCCTGCCAGGTCCATTCCTGCCCAGGGCATCCCATTCTGTGACTAAAGCAGCCTCTGTTTAAGACCATATAAGCATTTGCTCTTATCATATTTGAAATTAGGCCTGATAAAGACACTTTTGCTGGGCAAAGCACTACTGGACCCTGCCAGGTCGATTCCTGTTGGGGCATCCCATTCTGTGACTAAAGCAGCCTCTGTTTAAGACCATATAAGCATTTGCTCTTATCATATTTGAAATTAGGCCTGATAAAGACACTTTTGCTGGGCAAAGCACTACTGTACCCTGCCAGGTCCATTCCTGCCCAGGGCATCCCATTCTGTGACTAAAGCAGCCTCTGTTTAAGACCATATAAGCATTTGCTCTTATCATATTTGAAATTAGCCTGATAAAGACACTTTTGCTGGGCAAAGCACTACTGGACCCTGCCAGGTCCATTCCTGCCCAGGGCATCCCATTCTGTGACTACAGCAGCCTCTGTTTAAGACCATATAAGCATTTGCTCTTATCATATTTGAAATTAGCCTGATAAAGACACTTTTGCTGGGCAAAGCACTACTGGACCCTGCCAGGTCCATTCCTGCCCAGGGCATCCCATTCTGTGACTACAGCAGCCTCTGTTTAAGACCATATAAGCATTTGCTCTTATCATATTTGAAATTAGCCTGATAAAGACACTTTTGCTGGGCAAAGCACTACTGTACCCTGCCAGGTCCATTCCTGCCCAGGGCATCCCATTCTGTGACTAAAGCAGCCTCTGTTTAAGACCATATAAGCATTTGCTCTTATCATATTTGAAATTAGGCCTGATAAAGACACTTTTGCTGGGCAAAGCACTACTGGACCCTGCCAGGTCGATTCCTGTTGGGGCATCCCATTCTGTGACTAAAGCAGCCTCTGTTTAAGACCATATAAGCATTTGCTCTTATCATATTTGAAATTAGGCCTGATAAAGACACTTTTGCTGGGCAAAGCACTACTGGACCCTGCCAGGTCCATTCCTGCCCAGGGCATCCCATTCTGTGACTAAAGCAGCCTCTGTTTAAGACCATATAAGCATTTGCTCTTATCATACTTGAAATTAGCCTGATAAAGACACTTTTGCTGGGCAAAGCACTACTGGACCCTGCCAGGTCCATTCCTGCCCAGGGCATCCCATTCTGTGACTAAAGCAGCCTCTGTTTAAGACCATATAAGCATTTGCTCTTATCATATTTGAAATTAGCCTGATAAAGACACTTTTGCTGGGCAAAGCACTACTGGACCCTGCCAGGTCGATTCCTGCCCAGGGCATCCCATTCTGTGACTAAAGCAGCCTCTGTTTAAGACCATATAAGCATTTGCTCTTATCATATTTGAAATTAGCCTGATAAAGACACTTTTGCTGGGCAAAGCACTACTGGACCCTGCCAGGTCCATTCCTGCCCAGGGCATCCCATTCTGTGACTAAAGCAGCCTCTGTTTAAGACCATATAAGCATTTGCTCTTATCATATTTGAAATTAGCCTGATAAAGACACTTTTGCTGGGCAAAGCACTACTGGACCCTGCCAGGTCCATTCCTGCCCAGGGCATCCCATTCTGTGACTAAAGCAGCCTCTGTTTAAGACCATATAAGCATTTGCTCTTATCATATTTGAAATTAGCCTGATAAAGACACTTTTGCTGGGCAAAGCACTACTGTACCCTGCCAGGTCCATTCCTGCCCAGGGCATCCCATTCTGTGACTAAAGCAGCCTCTGTTTAAGACCATATAAGCATTTGCTCTTATCATATTTGAAATTAGCCTGATAAAGACACTTTTGCTGGGCAAAGCACTACTGGACCCTGCCAGGTCCATTCCTGCCCAGGGCATCCCATTCTGTGACTACAGCAGCCTCTGTTTAAGACCATATAAGCATTTGCTCTTATCATATTTGAAATTAGCCTGATAAAGACACTTTTGCTGGGCAAAGCACTACTGGACCCTGCCAGGTCCATTCCTGCCCAGGGCATCCCATTCTGTGACTACAGCAGCCTCTGTTTAAGACCATATAAGCATTTGCTCTTATCATATTTGAAATTAGCCTGATAAAGACACTTTTGCTGGGCAAAGCACTACTGGACCCTGCCAGGTCCATTCCTTCCCAGGGCATCCCATTCTGTGACTACAGCAGCCTCTGTTTAAGACCATATAAGCATTTGCTCTTATCATATTTGAAATTAGCCTGATAAAGACACTTTTGCTGGGCAAAGCACTACTGGACCCTGCCATGTCCATTCCTGCCCAGGGCATCCCATTCTGTGACTACAGCAGCCTCTGTTTAAGACCATATAAGCATTTGCTCTTATCATATTTGAAATTAGCCTGATAAAGACACTTTTGCTGGGCAAAGCACTACTGTACCCTGCCAGGTCCATTCCTGCCCAGGGCATCCCATTCTGTGACTAAAGCAGCCTCTGTTTAAGACCATATAAGCATTTGCTCTTATCATATTTGAAATTAGGCCTGATAAAGACACTTTTGCTGGGCAAAGCACTACTGGACCCTGCCAGGTCGATACCTGTTGGGGCATCCCATTCTGTGACTAAAGCAGCCTCTGTTTAAGACCATATAAGCATTTGCTCTTATCATATTTGAAATTAGGCCTGATAAAGACACTTTTGCTGGGCAAAGCACTACTGTACCCTGCCAGGTCCATTCCTGCCCAGGGCATCCCATTCTGTGACTAAAGCAGCCTCTGTTTAAGACCATATAAGCATTTGCTCTTATCATATTTGAAATTTGCCTGATAAAGACACTTTTGCTGGGCAAAGCACTACTGGACCCTGCCAGGTCCATTCCTGCCCAGGGCATCCCATTCTGTGACTAAAGCAGCCTCTGTTTAAGACCATATAAGCATTTGCTCTTATCATATTTGAAATTAGGCCTGATAAAGACACTTTTGCTGGGCAAAGCACTACTGTACCCTGCCAGGTCCATTCCTGCCCAGGGCATCCCATTCTGTGACTAAAGCAGCCTCTGTTTAAGACCATATAAGCATTTGCTCTTATCATATTTGAAATTATGCCTGATAAAGACACTTTTGCTGGGCAAAGCACTACTGGACCCTGCCAGGTCGATTCCTGTTGGGGCATCCCATTCTGTGACTAAAGCAGCCTCTGTTTAAGACCATATAAGCATTTGCTCTTATCATATTTGAAATTAGGCCTGATAAAGACACTTTTGCTGGGCAAAGCACTACTGTACCCTGCCAGGTCCATTCCTGCCCAGGGCATCCCTTTCTGTGACTAAAGCAGCCTCTGTTTAAGACCATATAAGCATTTGCTCTTATCATATTTGAAATTAGGCCTGATAAAGACACTTTTGCTGGGCAAAGCACTACTGGACCCTGCCAGGTCGATTCCTGTTGGGGCATCCCATTCTGTGACTAAAGCAGCCTCTGTTTAAGACCATATAAGCATTTGCTCTTATCATATTTGAAATTAGGCCTGATAAAGACACTTTTGCTGGGCAAAGCACTACTGTACCCTGCCAGGTCCATTCCTGCCCAGGGCATCCCATTCTGTGACTAAAGCAGCCTCTGTTTAAGACCATATAAGCATTTGCTCTTATCATATTTGAAATTAGCCTGATAAAGACACTTTTGCTGGGCAAAGCACTACTGGACCCTGCCAGGTCCATTCCTGCCCAGGGCATCCCATTCTGTGACTACAGCAGCCTCTGTTTAAGACCATATAAGCATTTGCTCTTATCATATTTGAAATTAGCCTGATAAAGACACTTTTGCTGGGCAAAGCACTACTGGACCCTGCCAGGTCCATTCCTGCCCAGGGCATCCCATTCTGTGACTACAGCAGCCTCTGTTTAAGACCATATAAGCATTTGCTCTTATCATATTTGAAATTAGCCTGATAAAGACACTTTTGCTGGGCAAAGCACTACTGTACCCTGCCAGGTCCATTCCTGCCCAGGGCATCCCATTCTGTGACTAAAGCAGCCTCTGTTTAAGACCATATAAGCATTTGCTCTTATCATATTTGAAATTAGGCCTGATAAAGACACTTTGCTGGGCAAAGCACTACTGGACCCTGCCAGGTCGATTCCTGTTGGGGCATCCCATTCTGTGACTAAAGCAGCCTCTGTTTAAGACCATATAAGCATTTGCTCTTATCATATTTGAAATTAGGCCTGATAAAGACACTTTTGCTGGGCAAAGCACTACTGTACCCTGCCAGGTCCATTCCTGCCCAGGGCATCCCATTCTGTGACTAAAGCAGCCTCTGTTTAAGACCATATAAGCATTTGCTCTTATCATATTTGAAATTAGCCTGATAAAGACACTTTTGCTGGGCAAAGCACTACTGGACCCTGCCAGGTCCATTCCTGCCCAGGGCATCCCATTCTGTGACTACAGCAGCCTCTGTTTAAGACCATATAAGCATTTGCTCTTATCATATTTGAAATTAGCCTGATAAAGACACTTTTGCTGGGCAAAGCACTACTGGACCCTGCCAGGTCCATTCCTGCCCAGGGCATCCCATTCTGTGACTACAGCAGCCTCTGTTTAAGACCATATAAGCATTTGCTCTTATCATATTTGAAATTAGCCTGATAAAGACACTTTTGCTGGGCAAAGCACTACTGTACCCTGCCAGGTCCATTCCTGCCCAGGGCATCCCATTCTGTGACTAAAGCAGCCTCTGTTTAAGACCATATAAGCATTTGCTCTTATCATATTTGAAATTAGGCCTGATAAAGACACTTTGCTGGGCAAAGCACTACTGGACCCTGCCAGGTCGATTCCTGTTGGGGCATCCCATTCTGTGACTAAAGCAGCCTCTGTTTAAGACCATATAAGCATTTGCTCTTATCATATTTGAAATTAGCCTGATAAAGACACTTTTGCTGGGCAAAGCACTACTGGACCCTGCCAGGTCCATTCCTGCCCAGGGCATCCCATTCTGTGACTAAAGCAGCCTCTGTTTAAGACCATATAAGCATTTGCTCTTATCATATTTGAAATTAGCCTGATAAAGACACTTTTGCTGGGCAAAGCACTACTGTACCCTGCCAGGTCCATTCCTGCCCAGGGCATCCCATTCTGTGACTAAAGCAGCCTCTGTTTAAGACCATATAAGCATTTGCTCTTATCATATTTGAAATTAGCCTGATAAAGACACTTTTGCTGGGCAAAGCACTACTGGACCCTGCCAGGTCCATTCCTGCCCAGGGCATCCCATTCTGTGACTACAGCAGCCTCTGTTTAAGACCATATAAGCATTTGCTCTTATCATATTTGAAATTAGCCTGATAAAGACACTTTTGCTGGGCAAAGCACTACTGTACCCTGCCAGGTCCATTCCTGCCCAGGGCATCCCATTCTGTGACTAAAGCAGCCTCTGTTTAAGACCATATAAGCATTTGCTCTTATCATATTTGAAATTAGCCTGATAAAGACACTTTTGCTGGGCAAAGCACTACTGGACCCTGCCAGGTCCATTCCTGCCCAGGGCATCCCATTCTGTGACTACAGCAGCCTCTGTTTAAGACCATATAAGCATTTGCTCTTATTATATTTATATTATAAGACACTTTTGCTGGGCATAGGCTTACTGCTGCCTGCCAGGTGCACTTCTGTTGAGGCATCCCATTCTGTAACATAGCATACCCCTCTTTATTTACACTAAGCAGCTCTCTTATTTACACTAAGCAGGCCTGTTGGAGGCTGAGTGTTACTGCTCACTTTTGGTGTGCATTATATTCTGTTTCATATAGACCCACCGCTGCCCGGGGTTTTTTTAAATATCACCTACTACCACGCCAGTTAGACTATGTCGGGCAGACAAGTGCCTGGAAGTGAAAAGAGGAGTGGCAGAGGCCAAGATTCCGCAGGCAGAGCTCGCATCAGACTGGGGGCCAGTAGCAGCAGGAGTCACGCTGAGAGACCTAATCTGCCAGTATCTGCTAGCGGTCGGGTCTCCACCAGTAACGCATCTGCCGTGGTAGATTGGCTGACGCGCTCATCAACAACATCATCACAACTTACATCTGAGACCCCCAGTCTAGGGTCGGTAGGTTCCTCTGACACAACCCTGAGTTGGCATGCCCCGAGAGCAGTCCCTGTCCTCCCATTGCCTCTGTCCTACGCCGTTCCCTCCCCCAGCGACCTATCCTATGCTTTGGGTTCAGCTCCACTCTTTAGTGAGGAGGACGATCAGATACAGGAGGACAGTCAGCAGCTACTGCCCAGCCAAGAAATGGAGGTGGCTTCTTTAGCTAGGCAGACAAATAGTGATGTGGACAGTGTCGTGGGTGCTGCGAGCGTTCCAGCTCCTGCGCCAGACACTGTTGACGAATCCACGAACATCAGTGACGTACAGCCACAACTCGGTGATGATGATGATGATGACGATGAAGCCGATCGCACTTGGGAGCCGGGTGATGAAGGGGCTTCATCGTCATCATCAGGAGAAGAGGGGCGCAGGTTGCCCCGGAGTCAGCAGCTGAGGCAGCAAGGTGGTAGCAGTCAGCATGGGGGCACAATTCCAAAGGCTGGAGCCGGCCGGGGCCGGGGCCGGGGTAGAGCACCTGCTGTGCGGCAGTCTACCTTATCGGGAGGTAGTGGAGCAGGGGTTCCTGGAGTTGGCAACAGCAGCAGTGAATCAGTGAGGCCAGGGGGTGGGAAAAGTAGCTACTCGGCAGTGTGGCAGTTTTTCCTGAGGCATCCGCAGGAGGGTAACATGGCCACATGCAAGATATGTAGGCAAAAGGTGAAGCGTGGCCAGGGTCCAAATGTTGGCACCACGGCCCTGCGTCAACATATGATGCGTCACCATAAAACGACCTGGGAGAACCGAGGCTCCCAAGGGGTGGTCCAGTCTGCTTCCTCACCAAGTGAGCTCCCAATTTCTGCCAGCCAAGGCTCCAGCACCTCAGCCGAAGGCAGCTGTGCGTCATACCCATCCTCTGTCGCTCCTGCTCCTCCTCCTCCAAGTCATGCATCCCGCCAGCAATCCATCAGCGAAGCCATGTCCAAGAGACAGCAGTATGCGCCCACTCATCCTACGGCGCAGAAGCTGAATGTGCTCCTGTCCAAGTTGCTGGTGCTGCAGTCGCTCCCTTTTCAGGTGGTGGAATCTGCACCTTTCAGAGAACTGATGGCTTGTGCCGAGCCGAGGTGGAGAGTCCCAAGCCGTCATTTCTTTGCCAAGAAGGCAGTACCAGCGCTGCACACTTTTGTTGAACAGAAGGTGGGCCAGTCCTTGAGCCTGTCGGTGTGTAGCAAAATACATGGCAGCGCCGACATCTGGAGCTGTAACTACGGTCAGGGGCAGTACATGTCGTTTACGGCCCACTGGGTGAATGTGGTCCCTTTGCAGCAGCAACTTGGACAGGTCACGCCGCTTCGGCCTCCGCGCTCTCTGCCCATTGGGCCTGTGACACCGTGCGACTCGGCCTCCTCATCCTCCGCCATCTCCTCACCCTCCACTGTAGGCTCAAGTCTCAGTGCCCCTCCAGTCTACCATGTGTGCAGTGCTTCACATGGTTTGTCTTGGCGAACGGAGTCACACAGGGGAGGAACTGCTTAAATGTATTCATCAGGAAATCCAAACATGGCTTACTCCGAGAAAACTTAAAATGGGAATCATGGTTACCGACAATGGGAAGAACATTTTGTCTGCGCTGCGCCAAGGAAGCCTGACCCATGCCCCCTGCATGGCTCACGTCTTCAATCTGGTTGTCAAGCGGTTTCTGAAGTGTTCCCCCCATCTGCAAGACATCCTAACAACTTCAAGGAAACTTTGCATGCACTTCAGCCACTCCTACACCGCCAAACACACCCTTCTTGAGCTACAGCGTCAGAATGGTATCCCCCAACATAGTCTGATTTGCGATGTTTCCACCCGTTGGAATTCCACCCTTCACATGTTGGACCGATTATATGAACAGAGAAAAGCCATCACGGATTTCCTGATGATCCAAGCAGATAGGGGGACTCCCCTGTGTAACTTCAATGTCAACCAGTGGCAGCTCATACGTGACACCTGCCGTTTGCTCAGGCCCTTTGAGGATGCCACTTTATTTGTCAGTCGGCAGGATTACGGGATGAACGACGTGATTCCACTGCTTCATGTACTACAGCACATGTTGGAAACCATGGCTGGTCAGGGCACTGGAGACATGGCGTTTACATCTTACGGCCACATGAACCCCGCTGGAGCTGAACTGGAGGAGGAGGAAGAGGAGGAGGAGGAGTTGCCCAGCGAAACACAGTTTAGGCTTGGCGAAATGGCTGGTTTATCTAGTCAGCGGACAGGAGAGGAGGAGCAGGAGCAGCCAGAGGAGCTAGAGGTTTTTGAGGAAGGCGAGACAGAGGACCCGGGCACACCGTGGCAGTATGCAGTGGAGATGGAGACAGGTAGTCCATCCGAGTCACTTGCGCAAATGGCACGAAGCATGCTCACGTGCTTGCGTAGTGACCCCAGAATTGTTTCCATCTGTCGGCGGGATGACTTCTGGCTGTCCACCTTATTGGACCCTCGCTTCCGGCACAAAATGGGGGCATTTTTTAAACCCACCGAGAGGGAGGACAAACTCAACTACTACAAAGACATTCTACGTAGGCAGTTGGCCGATGCCTATCTGCGCCATGGTCCATACTCTCGCAGGTCTGACTCGAGGGGACCTCTGCGCTCACCTTCCACTGCCATGGCCGCTGGGGGGGTTGGCAGCAGCAGCAGCAGAAGCTCCATCAGCAGCAGCAGCCTCAGTCTTCAGTCGCTAATGAGTAGCTTTCTACACCCGCATAGTGAGGCTACTCATGAGCAGCAGGAAGACCTGGAGCAGGACCTGAACCAGCAGGTCATGTCATACTTTGACATGACCATGCCAACACACCTTGAGGATCCGCTGGACTTCTGGGCAGCCAAACTTGATTTGTGGCCGCAACTAGCAGAGTTTGCCCTGGAAAAGCTGTCCTGCCCGGCAAGTAGCGTGCCATCTGAGCGGGTGTTTAGTGCGGCGGGGGCCATAGTTACGGCGAGGAGAACTCGTCTGTCAACTAAAAATGTGGAGAGACTCACCTTTGTCAAAATGAATCAGGGATGGATCAGCCAGGATTTCCACCCACCAATGCCTGATGCATGCGACTAGATTCAGCATGGTGCCACGTTTTACACTTTCCAAATGGTGCAAAACATATTTATGTCTTTAGGCCATTTTTTGGGCTCCTGCTGCTGCTACTGTCAACTCCTGCCAACTCCAGGGTGTGATTCATCCAATTTTTGGGCTCCTGAAGCCAACTCCAGTGTATATTTGGGCTCCTGCTGCTGCTGCTGCCAACTTCTGCCAACTCCAGGGTGTGATTCATCCAATTTTTGGGCTCCTGAAGCCAACTCCAGTGTATATTTGGGCTCCTGCTGCTGCTACTGTCAACTCCTGCCAACTCCAGGGTGTGATTCATCCAATTTTTGGGCTCCTGAGGCCAACTCCAGTGTATATTTGGGCTCCTGCTGCTGCTGCTGCCAACTTCTGCCAACTCCAGGGTGTGATTCATCCAATTTTTGGGCTCCGGAGGCCAACTCCAGTGTATATTTGGGCTCCTGCTGCTGCTGCTGCCAACTTCTGCCAACTCCAGGGTGTGATTCATCCAATTTTTGGGCTCCTGAAGCCAACTCCAGTGTATATTTGGGCTCCTGCTGCTGCTGCTGTCAACTCCTGCCAACTCCAGGGTGTGATTCATCCAATTTTTGGGCTCCTGAGGCCAACTCCAGTGTATATTTGGGCTCCTGCTGCTGCTGCTGCCAACTTCTGCCAACTCCAGGGTGTGATTCATCCAATTTTTGGGCTCCTGAGGCCAACTCCAGTGTATATTTGGGCTCCTGCTGCTGCTGCTGCCAACTTCTGCCAACTCCAGGGTGTGATTCATCCAATTTTTGGGCTCCTGAAGCCAACTCCAGTGTATATTTGGGCTCCTGCTGCTGCTACTGTCAACTCCTGCCAACTCCAGGGTGTGATTCATCCAATTTTTGGGCTCCTGAGGCCAACTCCAGTGTATATTTGGGCTCCTGCTGCTGCTGCTGCCAACTTCTGCCAACTCCAGGGTGTGATTCATCCAATTTTTGGGCTCCTGAGGCCAACTCCAGTGTATATTTGGGCTCCTGCTGCTGCTGCTGCCAACTTCTGCCAACTCCAGGGTGTGATTCATCCAATTTTTGGGCTCCTGAAGCCAACTCCAGTGTATATTTGGGCTCCTGCTGCTGCTGCTGTCAACTCCTGCCAACTCCAGGGTGTGATTCATCCAATTTTTGGGCTCCTGAGGCCAACTCCAGTGTATATTTGGGCTCCTGCTGCTGCTGCTGCCAACTTCTGCCAACTCCAGGGTGTGATTCATCCAATTTTTGGGCTCCTGAGGCCAACTCCAGTGTATATTTGGGCTCCTGCTGCTGCTGCTGCCAACTTCTGCCAACTCCAGGGTGTGATTCATCCAATTTTTGGGCTCCTGAGGCCAACTCCAGTGTATATTTGGGCTCCTGCTGCTGCTGCTGCCAACTTCTGCCAACTCCAGGGTGTGATTCATCCAATTTTTGGGCTCCTGAAGCCAACTCCAGTGTATATTTGGGCTCCTGCTGCTGCTACTGTCAACTCCTGCCAACTCCAGGGTGTGATTCATCCAATTTTTGGGCTCCTGAAGCCAACTCCAGTGTATATTTGGGCTCCTGCTGCTGCCAACTTCTGCCAACTCCAGGGTGTGATTCATCCAATTTTTGGGCTCCTGAAGCCAACTCCAGTGTATATTTGGGCTCCTGCTGCTGCTACTGTCAACTCCTGCCAACTCCAGGGTGTGATTCATCCAATTTTTGGGCTCCTGAAGCCAACTCCAGTGTATATTTGGGCTCCTGCTGCTGCTACTGTCAACTCCTGCCAACTCCAGGGTGTGATTCATCCAATTTTTGGGCTCCTGAAGCCAACTCCAGTGTATATTTGGGCTCCTGCTGCTGCTGCTGCCAACTTCTGCCAACTCCAGGGTGTGATTCATCCAATTTTTGGGCTCCTGAAGCCAACTCCAGTGTATATTTGGGCTCCTGCTGCTGCTACTGTCAACTCCTGCCAACTCCAGGGTGTGATTCATCCAATTTTTGGGCTCCTGAGGCCAACTCCAGTGTATATTTGGGCTCCTGCTGCTGCTGCCAACTTCTGCCAACTCCAGGGTGTGATTCATCCAATTTTTGGGCTCCTGAGGCCAACTCCAGTGTATATTTGGGCTCCTGCTGCTGCTGCTGCCAACTTCTGCCAACTCCAGGGTGTGATTCATCCAATTTTTGGGCTCCTGAGGCCAACTCCAGTGTATATTTGGGCTCCTGCTGCTGCTGCTGCCAACTTCTGCCAACTCCAGGGTGTGATTCATCCAATTTTTGGGCTCCTGAGGCCAACTCCAGTGTATATTTGGGCTCCTGCTGCTGCTACTGTCAACTCCTGCCAACTCCAGGGTGTGATTCATCCAATTTTTGGGCTCCTGAAGCCAACTCCAGTGTATATTTGGGCTCCTGCTGCTGCTACTGTCAACTCCTGCCAACTCCAGGGTGTGATTCATCCAATTTTTGGGCTCCTGAGGCCAACTCCAGTGTATATTTGGGCTCCTGCTGCTGCTGCTGCCAACTTCTGCCAACTCCAGGGTGTGATTCATCCAATTTTTGGGCTCCTGAGGCCAACTCCAGTGTATATTTGGGCTCCTGCTGCTGCCAACTTCTGCCAACTCCAGGGTGTGATTCATCCAATTTTTGGGCTCCTGAGGCCAACTCCAGTGTATATTTGGGCTCCTGCTGCTGCTGCTACTGTCAACTCCTGCCAACTCCAGGGTGTGATTCATCCAATTTCTGGGCTCCTGAAGCCAACTCCAGTGTATATTTGGGCTCCTGCTGCTGCTACTGTCAACTCCTGCCAACTCCAGGGTGTGATTCATCCAATTTTTGGGCTCCTGAAGCCAACTCCAGTGTATATTTGGGCTCCTGCTGCTGCTGCTGCCAACTTCTGCCAACTCCAGGGTGTGATTCATCCAATTTTTGGGCTCCTGAAGCCAACTCCAGTGTATATTTGGGCTCCTGCTGCTGCTACTGTCAACTCCTGCCAACTCCAGGGTGTGATTCATCCAATTTTTGGGCTCCTGAAGCCAACTCCAGTGTATATTTGGGCTCCTGCTGCTGCTACTGTCAACTCCTGCCAACTCCAGGGTGTGATTCATCCAATTTTTGGGCTCCTGAAGCCAACTCCAGTGTATATTTGGGCTCCTGCTGCTGCTACTGTCAACTCCTGCCAACTCCAGGGTGTGATTCATCCAATTTTTGGGCTCCTGAAGCCAACTCCAGTGTATATTTGGGCTCCTGCTGCTGCTGCTGCCAACTTCTGCCAACTCCAGGGTGTGATTCATCCAATTTTTGGGCTCCTGAAGCCAACTCCAGTGTATATTTGGGCTCCTGCTGCTGCTACTGTCAACTCCTGCCAACTCCAGGGTGTGATTCATCCAATTTTTGGGCTCCTGAGGCCAACTCCAGTGTATATTTGGGCTCCTGCTGCTGCTGCCAACTTCTGCCAACTCCAGGGTGTGATTCATCCAATTTTTGGGCTCCTGAGGCCAACTCCAGTGTATATTTGGGCTCCTGCTGCTGCTGCTGCCAACTTCTGCCAACTCCAGGGTGTGATTCATCCAATTTTTGGGCTCCTGAGGCCAACTCCAGTGTATATTTGGGCTCCTGCTGCTGCTGCTGCCAACTTCTGCCAACTCCAGGGTGTGATTCATCCAATTTTTGGGCTCCTGAGGCCAACTCCAGTGTATATTTGGGCTCCTGCTGCTGCTACTGTCAACTCCTGCCAACTCCAGGGTGTGATTCATCCAATTTTTGGGCTCCTGAAGCCAACTCCAGTGTATATTTGGGCTCCTGCTGCTGCTACTGTCAACTCCTGCCAACTCCAGGGTGTGATTCATCCAATTTTTGGGCTCCTGAGGCCAACTCCAGTGTATATTTGGGCTCCTGCTGCTGCTGCTGCCAACTTCTGCCAACTCCAGGGTGTGATTCATCCAATTTTTGGGCTCCTGAGGCCAACTCCAGTGTATATTTGGGCTCCTGCTGCTGCCAACTTCTGCCAACTCCAGGGTGTGATTCATCCAATTTTTGGGCTCCTGAGGCCAACTCCAGTGTATATTTGGGCTCCTGCTGCTGCTGCTACTGTCAACTCCTGCCAACTCCAGGGTGTGATTCATCCAATTTTTGGGCTCCTGAAGCCAACTCCAGTGTATATTTGGGCTCCTGCTGCTGCTACTGTCAACTCCTGCCAACTCCAGGGTGTGATTCATCCAATTTTTGGGCTCCTGAAGCCAACTCCAGTGTATATTTGGGCTCCTGCTGCTGCTGCTGCCAACTTCTGCCAACTCCAGGGTGTGATTCATCCAATTTTTGGGCTCCTGAAGCCAACTCCAGTGTATATTTGGGCTCCTGCTGCTGCTACTGTCAACTCCTGCCAACTCCAGGGTGTGATTCATCCAGTTTTTGGGCTCCTGAAGCCAACTCCAGTGTATATTTGGGCTCCTGCTGCTGCCAACTTCTGCCAACTCCAGGGTGTGATTCATCCAATTTTTGGGCTCCTGAAGCCAACTCCAGTGTATATTTGGGCTCCTGCTGCTGCTACTGTCAACTCCTGCCAACTCCAGGGTGTGATTCATCCAATTTTTGGGCTCCTGAAGCCAACTCCAGTGTATATTTGGGCTTCTGCTGCTGCTACTGTCAACTCCTGCCAACTCCAGGGTGTGATTCATCCAATTTTTGGGCTCCTGAAGCCAACTCCAGTGTATATTTGGGCTCCTGCTGCTGCTGCTGCCAACTTCTGCCAACTCCAGGGTGTGATTCATCCAATTTTTGGGCTCCTGAAGCCAACTCCAGTGTATATTTGGGCTCCTGCTGCTGCTACTGTCAACTCCTGCCAACTCCAGGGTGTGATTCATCCAATTTTTGGGCTCCTGAGGCCAACTCCAGTATATATTTGGGCTCCTGCTGCTGCTACTGTCAACTCCTGCCAACTCCAGGGTGTGATTCATCCAATTTTTGGGCTCCTGAAGCCAACTCCAGTGTATATTTGGGCTCCTGCTGCTGCTACTGTCAACTCCTGCCAACTCCAGGGTGTGATTCATCCAATTTTTGGGCTCCTGAAGCCAACTCCAGTGTATATTTGGGCTCCTGCTGCTGCTGCTGCCAACTTCTGCCAACTCCAGGGTGTGATTCATCCAATTTTTGGGCTCCTGAAGCCAACTCCAGTGTATATTTGGGCTCCTGCTGCTGCTACTGTCAACTCCTGCCAACTCCAGGGTGTGATTCATCCAATTTTTGGGCTCCTGAGGCCAACTCCAGTGTATATTTGGGCTCCTGCTGCTGCTGCTGCCAACTTCTGCCAACTCCAGGGTGTGATTCATCCAATTTTTGGGCTACTGAAGCCAACTCCAGTGTATATTTGGGCTCCTGCTGCTGCTACTGTCAACTCCTGCCAACTCCAGGGTGTGATTCATCCAATTTTTGGGCTCCTGAGGCCAACTCCAGTGTATATTTGGGCTCCTGCTGCTGCTGCTGCCAACTCCTGCCAACTCCAGGGTGTGATTCATCCAATTTTTGGGCTCCTGAAGCCAACTCCAGTGTATATTTGGGCTCCTGCTGCTGCTGCTGCCAACTTCTGCCAACTCCAGGGTGTGATTCATCCAATTTTTGGGCTCCTGAAGCCAACTCCAGTGTATATTTGGGCTCCTGCTGCTGCTACTGTCAACTCCTGCCAACTCCAGGGTGTGATTCATCCAATTTTTGGGCTCCTGAGGCCAACTCCAGTGTATATTTGGGCTCCTTCTGCCCCTCATAGTGATGCCACTTCAACTCTCTGCAATTGTGCCGCTCTGCGATTCTATTAGCGATGCCTCTGATCTGCATGTGATATTTATTCAAAGTATTATTTAACTAACCCAGCACGCATCCTGTGCGTGTTACAGCAAGGCAGAATGGTTTACAACCCTATTGAGGCTCTAGGAGGCTCAGAAATAGCCGTTTTTAATAGCGATTCGTCGCGAATTTATTCGGGTCGAAACGATTTTTGTCGGAAAATTCGGCGAATCAGTCGAATCGAATTTTTCAAAAGTTCGCTCATCTCTATCAGGAACCCCCTGCAGCAAAGTGGCTCAGGCCCATGACCCACAAAGGGCATCCCAAAAAGAATCCCTGGTGCGAATGTTACGTGCTTTATTTATGTCCAGTGTGTAAACTGGTAATGAGGCCAGGATCCTGAAAATTATAATGACATGTCATTTGCATCGACCATTTAGGTGACCAGAGAAAAATCTAATTAGCATATTATGGTGTTGGGGGTTCCACCTGGGTGATATGTATGGGTTGTCAGGTACCTAAAACCATGTTGAAATGCACAAAACAACAACACATTTAGTTATTATAAATCATTTTTATATGCCTTTGGTAAAGTATAGTTGTCAGCATATTGGGTTGACATACAAATCACTCTGCAACCTTGCCAGTTACCGTCTGATAGGCTCTCACTTACCACCAGTGATACATGTACCACTGGTTGGAAACCCCAGTTCTAGTAATTGTTTGATCCTTACTTATCTTTAAGTAGCATGGTATCCCAAAGAAGGATGTCACCAGGGAAGGGGGATCGATCACCCATCTAAAGTATTTTTTGACCTTAGGTTCTTTAATATGGTCAGCTGGCTGGATGGCCAATACCAGGGCTCCCCAGGGTGGGTCACATTCTGCTTTGAATATTTAAGTTAGCAGACAATTCTGAGAGCGATTGCTGGTTGTGATTTTCATTCTGCCAGGAGTCTGATTTAAACCTGAAAATAGGACTTGAACTAATGGAGAAAAGAGGAAATCTCAGCGCACAGATTTAGCCAAGAGTAATGGAAAATTTCTGAGACACGGAGAACATTGAAGGATGTCACAAGGGGCACTAACATTCCGTCTATCATGGAGAATAATACTCCTTCTCAGATTATGGCCTGGGCCTCTGGGACGCTAACTTTCAAACTATTTTCTGATGAGGGGTTTGTGAAGGATCAAGTGTCTTTTTTAATCCCAGCCTTGGTCCTTTTTTTCCTCGGCTTTTCATTATTTACCTTGTGTGGCGTATAAGCTGTGGAGGAAACCTGCTGCTATCTGAAGCCTGCCTCGCATTTTAAAACGCCAGGATCCTGGCTTAGATGGCTATGGGAAATGACAGCGCTGTTGCTTAGTGGGAGTCCTTGGCATTTGTCACTCGTAACCCTGCATATATGTCAATGCGGGGCCTGGAATGAAATCTCTCTTTCTGGTTTCTTGTGACACAGAGAGAGGGGAAGATGAGAGCGTGGTGCCTTGGAGGAAAACCGTGACAAATCTGACAGGTGGGGATGAGTGGACTGGTCTGGGACAACTGCGCTCTAGATTTCAAAATATGGAGTGTTTTTACTTTAATGAATACCCCCATAGGATGTGGTTTTGTATTCATTTCTGGAAAATGTATCTACCTTTTTGGAAGAACTCTATCTAACCTGGATATGTAAAACCTGAATATATGTTTAGGTCAAGAAGCTGTAGAGGGGAACCCGCAGATTTTGGGATGCTCCTGGCTAGCGTTACAAGGAGCAACCCAGCACATAGGAGGCTGTGTAGGAAGACCATAAGTTGAATCAACACTTCATAGCGGACTTCAAGTGTCAGGGGAGTTTAGGTACCCATTCAGGACCTACAGATTCTCCAAGGCGGCTTCTGGTCATACCAGGTGCAGCAACAAAGCCAGTGGAAGGCAAAAAAGTCGGTAGAAGACATGAGGTCACCAGCACGTAGGGTCATCTTTGAGGTGCCCACCTCCAACTGCTTGGTCTCTACCTGGTCCACCTTCAGGGGTGTACATACCATAGGGGCAGTGCGGCACCTGCCTCCGGGCCCGTGGAACATGGAGGCCTGGAGAAAGCTACCTGCACCATCTCTATTGATGTACATCTGGACTCAGCTTACCTATCCAGCGATGTGCCTCACACACCCACCACATGGCTCAAAACTCCATTGCATCCGTTACTTCCACCTTGGTCACTGGTCCATGTTCCCTTCAACCACCTGGTTCGGAGTGCATTCTCTGCACACTCAACCCATGACACTCCCTGGATCTGCCTTATATATGAGCAAGGAATCAATCAGTGTTGAGGTGGGCGGGCCCTAACTAGGGGAGGCAGCAGCTAAAGCTGCTGTTCATGAGTAAAAGTAATATACTACCCTAACCATTATCCCTTCAACTACCTATTAAACCTTTAACAGGGGTGGTGGATAAACTATCATCATTTTGCAAAGCTTCTCTCACCCAGGGCATGAAGCAGGGGGTGAAGCTGCCTATTAATAAGAGTAGCAAATGCTAGCTCTGTTTGGTACTCTGCCATGTGGCAATACTTTTCTACCTTTCCAGATGAACAAAACCTGGCACAGTGTCAGATCTGCAAGCAGAAAGTTAGCTGTGGCCAGGACACAAATCTAGGAATTATGGCTCTACGTAAGCAATTGGAGCGGCATCACAAGGCTGCTTGAGGCAAATACCCCATCTAAACCTTATTGCTCTTGCTAATGCTGCTGCTGATGGTGCGGCTCCTATCACCTGTCATCTGTCTAGTAGCCAGGCCTAATTCACAGGCAGTAGAGTCGCAGTCTTGTAATCATTAGAGATGAGCGAGTAGTGAAATATTCGAAATTTCGAATTTCGATTCGAATAGACCGCGTTACTCGACTACTCGACCGATTATCGAATCCCATTATAGTCTATGGGAAAAAAATGCTCGCCACTTGGAAATCTCAATTCGACCACTTGGAGGTCACCAAGTCCACCCTGAAACATCAGAAAATGATGCCAACACTGCTGGAATGCAACTGGGACAGCAGGGGAAGCATGTCTGGGTGCATATAACGCGCCCAACTCGCACTATTACGCCACTATCACAGCCACTCAACAATACACTCCAAACACAATATAACTTCTACGTAAAGTGAGACAAGACAAGGAAACCTTCTTTCCTCTACATTGCCATGGACCCCAAGCCAAACTGTACAAAAAAGAAGAACAAAATTCTGCACCCCTTAAAATCACGTTGCCTAATGACAACCACAGATGGCATAGGCGAGGGGGAAAATAAATAGACCCCACCCCTAATTGTCATTGTGTGTGTGTGTGTGTGTGTGTGTGTGTGTGTGTGTGTGTGTGTGTGTGTGAGATGTGGTCAGACATGTCCTCTTGTGTCATTGTGTCACCCCAGCAGTAGTAAGGGAAGCTTAAAGGAGGAGGTATGTTACAGTGTGTCACCCCAGCAGTAAGGGAAGCTTAAAGGAGGAGGTATGTTACAGTGTGTTACCCCAGCAGTAAGGGAAGCTTACAGGAGGAGGTTTGTTACAGTGTGTCACCCCAGCAGTAAGGGAAGCTTACAGGAGGAGGTTTGTTACAGTGTGTCACCCCAGCAGTAAGGGAAGCTTACAGGAGGAGGTTTGTTACAGTGTGTCACCCCAGCAGTCAGGGAAGCTTACAGGAGGAGGTTTGTTACAGTGTGTCACCCCAGCAGTCAGGGAAGCTTACAGGAGGAGGTTTGTTACAGTGTGTCACCCCAGCAGTCAGGAAAGCTTACAGGAGGAGGTTTGTTACAGTGTGTCACCCCAGCAGTAAGGGAAGCTTACAGGAGGAGGTTTGTTACAGTGTGTCACTCCAGCAGTAAGGGAAGCTTACAGGAGGAGGTTTGTTACAGTGTGTCACCCCAGCAGTAAGGGAAGCTTACAGGAGGAGGTTTGTTACAGTGTGTCACCCCAGCAGTAAGGGAAGCTTACAGGAGGAGGTTTGTTACAGTGTGTCACCCCAGCAGTCAGGGAAGCTTACAGGAGGAGGTTTGTTACATTGTGTCACCCCAGCAGTCAGGGAAGCTTACAGGAGGAGGTTTGTTACAGTGTGTCACCCCAGCAGTCAGGGAAGCTTACAGGAGGAGATTTGTTACATTGTGTCACCCCAGCAGTCAGGGAAGCTTACAGGAGGAGGTTTGTTACAGTGTGTCACCCCAGCAGTCAGGGAAGCTTAGAGCTGAGACCTCTTAAAAATTGTGTGGAGTCCCAAGAGCTGAGTCCTCTTAAAAATTGTGTGGAGGCCCAAGAGCTGAGACCTCTTAAAAATTGTGTGGAGGCCCAAGAGCTGAGACCTCTTAAAAATTGTGTGGAGGCCCAAGAGCTGAGACCTCTTAAAAATTGTGTGGAGGCCCAAGAGCTGAGGCCTCTTAAAAATTGTGTGGAGGCCCAAGAGCTGAGACCTCTCAAACATTGTGTGGAGTCCCAAGAGCTGAGACCTTTTAAAAATTGTGTGGAGTCCCAAGAGCTGAGACCTCTCAAACATTGTGTGGAGTCCCAAGAGCTGAGACCTTTCAAACATTGTGTGGAGTCCCAAGAGCTGAGACCTCTTAAAAATTGTGTGGAGGCCCAAGAGCTGAGACCTCTTAAAAATTGTGTGGAGGCCCAAGAGCTGAGACCTCTTAAAAATTGATTGTATTAAGCCCAAGAGGTGAGCCATAATTTTTTTTATTAATACAGCAATTCTACCGCGGTTAAGGAGGAGGAGGAAATGGCACTTCATACAGATGGCACTTCACTCTTGGCTGCTTTCCACTGTTGTACAAGCAAAGTCCGGGTCAATCCACTTGCTGTTCATTTTGATTAGCGTCAGCCTGTCGGCACTGTCGGTTGCCAGGCGGCTGCGCTTATCGGTTATAATGCCCCCGGCTGCGCTGAACACCCTCTCTGATAGCACGCTGGCGGCAGGGCAGGCAAGCACCTCCAAGGCGTACAGGGACAGTCTTCCCCTTTGTTGTGTGCTGCCACTGCGGTCCAGACCTCCAGCCAGGACACCTCCACATCTGCCTCTGCCTCTGCTACTTTGGGGCCTTCTCCTTCAGCCCCCCCTTCCCCCGCATCTTCGTCTGCACCTTCCATCTCCTCGTCCCATCAACTGTCCATCTCGCAGGCGTTCAACTGCAGGCGGAAGTACGCCTCCAGTCACCCCCAAGCCCAAGCCTTAACCTGCCTCATCTCCAAACTGCTGGCCCTGGAGATGTTGCCGTTTAGGCTTGTGGAGACGCAGGCCTTCCGCGACCTGATGGCGGCTGCCGCACCTCGCTATTCCGTCCCTAGCCGCCACTATTTTTCCCGGTGTGGCGTCCCCGCCCTGCACCAGCACGTGTCGCGTAACATCAGGCGGGCCCTGAGGTACGCAGTCAGCGCAAAGGTCCACTTGACCACCGACTCGTGGACAAGCGCTTGCGGCCAAGGACGCTACATCTCTTTGACAGCACACTGGGTGAATGTTGTGGAAGCGGGGACAGGGTCGCAAACAGGGACGGCCTACATACCACCCCCGCCCAAGATTGCCAGCACGGGTTCTGATAGACCCCCCTCCTCTTCCTCCTCCTCCTCCTCCTCTGCCTTAACATCGCCCTCAGCCCCTAGCTGGAAGCGTTGCAGCACTGGCGCGGGGAGACGTCAGCAGGCGGTGCTTAAGCTCATCAGCTTGGGCGACAGGAAGCACAGCGCCGCAGAGGTGAGGCACGCCATATTGCAGCAGACAGAGATGTGGCTGTCGCCGCTGCAGCTAGGACCAGGCATGGTCGTGTGCGATAACGGCCGTAACCTGGTGGCGGCTCTGGAGCTTGCAGAACTCAATCACGTACCATGCCTGGCCCACGTTTTTAATTTGGTAGTACAAAAGTTTCTAAAGACTTACCCCAACCTGGCAGAGCTACTGGTCAAAGTGCGGCGCTTGTGCGCTCACTTTCGGAAGTCAACTGTAGCTGCTGCTAGCTTAAAAAAAATCCAGCAACGCCTCCATTTGCCTCAACATCGGCTGTTGTGCGACCTGCCCACTCGCTGGAATTCCACCTATTACATGTTGGCCAGGGTGTGTGAGCAGCAGAGAGCATTGATGGAGTACCAGATGATGCATCCACGCGTGCATCCAACTCAGCTCCCTCAGTTTGCCAACCACGAGTGGCCATGGATGGCAGACATATGCGATGTATTGCGTATCTTTGAGGAGTCCACTAAGAAGGTCAGCAGCGAGGACGCTATAGTGAGCGTAACCATCCCGCTCCTATGCGTCCTTAAAGAATTGCTCATCGCAATAAGGGAGAATGCATTGCACACAGAGGAGACGGGGGTAGGAGGAGACGCAACGCAGGTAGACAGTCAGACCACACTTTTGTCTGCTGCTCGGTGGCAGTTGCAGGAGGAGGAGGATGAGGAGGAGGAGGACAACGTGGAGGTGGCTGTGGAAGAGGATGCTGGCGGCGAGGGTAGCAGTCAGGCTGTGTGCGTCCCATTGGTTCAGCGCGGATGGGGCGGAGAGGAGGAGGAAGAGGAGGAAATGGAAAATGATCCTTCTGGTGGGGGCAGTGACGTCATGCCTACTCAGAGTCTGGCACACATGGCTGACTTCATGCTGGGCTGCTTTTCCCGGGACATACGTGTTGTCCGGATATTGGAGAACAAACTATACTGGGTCTTCGCACTCCTGGACCCCCGGTATAAAGATAACTTCTCCTCTTTTATTCCGGTAGAGGAGAGGACGAATCGATTACTGGAATACCAGAGGGAACTCTTGCAGAACATGATGCAGATTTTCCCACCCAGCATCGCTGGCGGCAGAGAGGAGAGTGTCTCCCAGAGTCTGACAACATCAATCAGGCCCACAGCCACCAGGGGAACACTCTCCAAGGTGTGGGACACGTTCATGTCACCCCCTCGTGCAACTTCCATCACTGCGGGGCCCGCTATCAGCAGGAGGGACAAGTATCGGCGGATGTTACGGGACTACCTGGCAGACCACACCCCTGTCCTCCCCGATCCCTCGGCGCCCTACACTTACTGGGTCTCCAAGTTGGACACGTGGCTGGAAGGCAGTGGCAGCAAGACCGGGCGCAGGTTGTATTGCGTTTGCTCTCTCCCACTCAGCCCAGTGCTTGACTTCCAAGTGACGGCGCATGCCTGAGGTGGTCAGATTGCTCTTCTCAGAGCCCCTACTCAGTTTTGAGTGGCAGATTGCGCAAACCACGCTCAGTTTGTCGTCCGCGCAAACATTAAAAAATCTCCACACCACAGAAGTACGAGGCCTCGATGGGGGAGCTTCGCGCGACTGCCTGCTGCCGGGAAGAGCTTCGGCCCTGCTGGCTGTGGCCTGCCTTCTCTGTCTGGACTGTCCTCTGCCTCTGGACTGTCCTCTGCCTCTTGCTGCCTTATTCGGTGATGCGCAGACCGCATCTCCACTGCTTTCCCCGCTGGACATCACCCCTGTCCAAGTAGGGTCGGTCATTTCGTCGTCCACCACCTCATCTTCCACTTCCTCTCCTGCCCACTGGACATTCCAACAGCCTCCCTTGATGGCAACTGCGTCTCATCATCATCGCTCATGATAGCAGATGCTGGTTTCGGGTCCACATCACTAGGAGATGGCGGATACTCAAGTGTTTGGGCATCACTACAAACAAATTCCTCTGCTAGCTCCTGGGATTCTTGCAGCACATCTGGAAAAGGACCCGAAAAGAGGTCCTGGGAGGGGTCAAGGTTGGGCTGACTCTGTTGGCCAGGTTGGGAGGAAGGAGGGTCAGAGTGAGACTGTGTGGATGACTGGGTGGTGGACAAGTGACTGGAAGCGTTATCGGCCATCCATTGCACCACCTGTTCACGCTGCTCAGGCCTCAACAGAGGTGTACCCCGCCCCCACATAACTGTCCCATAAAGGCAGGGAAGCTGGATGAGCGTAATGCTGGCTGCCCCTCACCAGCACGCATTGTATCCCCACTGGCTTCAACGCGGTTTGTGCCCCCACCAGCATTTCCGCGCCCCCGTCCTCGTCCACGTCCCTTTGCGCTAGCCCTCCGCATTTCAGACGTTTTACTTTTTTGGCCACGCGTTATGCCAAATATAAATATATTTTTTAGGAGAACACCTGGCTATACAGCCGTATACTGCCAGAAGGTGAAATGGTGCCTATACGCTCCGGGTATATAACAGTCTTTTGTTGGTAAAGAGGACACAAAACAGTAGTGCCAAATATAAATATATTTTTTAGGAGAACACCTGGCTATACAGCCGTATACTGCCAGAAGGTGAAATGGTGCCTATACGCAACGGGGTATATAACAGGGTTTTGTTGGTAAAGAGGACACAAAACAGTAGTGCCAAATATAAATATATTTTTAAGGAGAACACCTGGCTATACAGCCGTATACTGCCAGAAGGTGAAATGGTGCCTATACGCACCGGGTATATAACAGGGTTTTGTTGGTAAAGAGGACACAAAACAGTAGTGCCAAATATAAATATATTTTTAAGGAGAACACCTGGCTATACAGCCGTATACTGCCAGAAGGTGAAATGGTGCCTATACGCACCGGGTATATAACAGGGTTTTGTTGGTAAAGAGGACACAAAACAGTAGTGCCAAATATAAATATATTTTTTAGGAGAACACCTGGCTATACAGCCGTATACTGCCAGAAGGTGAAATGGTGCCTATACGCACCGGGTATAAAACAGTGTTTTGTTGGCACAGAGGACACAAAACAGTAGTGCAAAATATAGTTTTGTATATAGGTGCTAATACACCACTGAAGTCTTTCTGTCCCTATTCCAGCAGCAGCTACCCCTCACTAAAGCAGCCGTTTTGAGCAGAGTGTATATAGTTTTGTATATAGGTGGTAATACACCACTGAAGTCTTTCTGTCCCTATTCCAGCAGCAGCTACCCCTCACTAAAGCAGCCATTGTGTGCAGTGTGTATATAGCTAGAATGAGCTATATACTGTTCAGCATAGTAGCCCTAATAAGGACTCTCAATGACTCTCTTGTCTTCTGGTAGCTGGTATATATGGTGGTAAATGCGATATTCTGAGCTTCTGGGGCCCTGCCTGCCTACATATGGGCTATATACTGTTCAGCATAGTAGCCCTAATAATAAGGACTCCCAATGACTCTCTTGTCTTCTGGTAGCTGGTATATATGGTGGTAAATGCGATATTCTGAGCTACTGGGGCCCTGCCTGCCTACATATGAGCTATATACTGTTCAACATAGTAGCCCTAATAAGGGCTCTCAATGACTCTCTTGTCTTCTGGTAGCTGGTATATATGGTGGTAAATGCGATATTCTGAGCTTCTGGGGCCCTGCCTGCCTACATATGAGCTATATACCGTTCAGCATAGTAGCCCTAATAAGGGCTCTTAATGACTCTCTTGTCTTCTGGTAGCTGGTATATATGGTGGTAAAAGCGATATTCTGAGCTTCTGGGGCCCTGCCTGCCTACATATGAGCTATATACCGTTCAGCATAGTAGCCCTAATAAGAGCTCTTAATGACTCTCTTGTCTTCTGGTAGCTGGTATATATGGTGGTAAATGCGATATTCTGAGCTTCTGGGGCCCTGCCTGCCTACATATGGGCTATATACTGTTCAGCATAGTAGCCCTAATAATAAGGACTCTCAATGACTCTCTTGTCTTCTGGTAGCTGGTATATATGGTGGTAAATGCGATATTCTGAGCTTCTGGGGCCCTGCCTGCCAACATATGAGCTATATACTGTTCAGCATAGTAGCCCTAATAATAAGGACTCTCAATGACTCTCTTGTCTTCTGGTAGCTGGTATATATGGTGGTAAATGCGATATTCTGAGCTTCTGGGGCCCTGCCTGCCTACATATGAGCTATATACTGTTCAGCATAGTAGCCCTAATAATAAGGACTCTCAATGACTCTCTTGTCTTCTGGTAGCTGGTATATATGGTAGTAAATGCGATATTCTGAGCTTCTGGGGCCCTGCCTGCCTACATATGAGCTATATACTGTTCAACATAGTAGCCCTAATAATAAGGACTCTCAATGACTCTCTTGTCTTCTGGTAGCTGGTATATATGGTGGTAAATGCGATATTCTGAGCTTCTGGGGCCCTGCCTGCCTACATATGAGCTATATACTGTTCAACATAGTAGCCCTAATAAGGGCTCTCAATGACTCTCTTGTCTTCTGGTAGCTGGTATATATGGTGGTAAATGCGATATTCTGAGCTTCTGGGGCCCTGCCTGCCTACATATGGGTTATATACTGTTCAGCATAGTAGCCCTAATAAGGGCTCTCAATTACTCTCTTGTCTTCTGGTAGCTGGTATATATGGTGGTAAAAGCGATATTCTGAGCTTCTGGGGCCCTGCCTGCCTACATAGGAGCTATATACCGTTCAGCATAGTAGCCCTAATAAGGGCTCTTAATGACTCTCTTGTCTTCTGGTAGCTGGTATATATGGTGGTAAATGCGATATTCCGAGCTTCTGGGGCCCTGCCAGCTACAGCCTGTCTTTCCCTGCTGTGAGCGTCTATCCCTCACTAAGTTCAAGCTGCTAATGCTGACGAAGAGGAAGTGCTGAGTTTTGTAGATTCGAGGTCACATGGTTTTTCCAGCCAATGCGTCTAGACGCCGTTCTCGCGATGCCAGCGTCCTCTCAGGACCTGTCCCACCCCCCCCTGCATGGTGATTGGTGTAAAAAACGCGCCAGGGAAGGTGTGAGGGGAAACGAATTGTGAGTGCGCCATCGCCGCTGTACTCGATCGAAATCGAGTATGACGAATAGCGTAGTATTCGATCGAATACCGACTCGGTCGAATACTACTCGCTCATCTCTAGTAATCATCATTTAGTGTTCCTCCTTCATCCTGTCAGTTACCATAATAGATTCTATATCCACCAGACAACAATAGGCTCGATTCAGAGAGACAAAAAAAGACTTTCGTATTATTTTCAAATTTCCCCGCTCTCGTATGAGTGTGCGAGCGATTCTATGCATGCATTGTAAACCTTCTGTTAAGTTTCCATTCATTTGTATGCCAGAGTACGAGTACGAGGATGTCATTTTCCATTGAGACTTTTCTCTTTCATTTTCACGTCACAGCGTAGCCTTTCATTTTTGCCCTTTTCCCATCGTATCCTCCCACGAATCCTTTACGTTTCCTGTTAAATTCTGTTTCCCTTTTTCAATAAATTTTCGTCCAGACGGAAATCCTTATGATCTTGCGCCTGCGCACTACAAACTTAACTCATTAAAGTGCTCGCCTACATATTTGACACCCCTTTTGGACCCTTAAAGCTCACCCCAACCACTTAGCACTATCCTCCATCTTCCCTTTTGGACCCTTAAAGCTCACCCAAAACCACTTCGCGGTTAGGTTCTTCTTCCATTTTAGGCTCCTAAAACTTACCCAAACCACTTCGCGGTTAGGTTCTTCTTCCATTTTAGGCCCCTAAAACTTACCCAAACCACGTTCATCTGAATCTTCATCTCTAAATATTTATTTCACCCTTCGTTTTGTGTTAATGTATTTGTGTTTAAAAATGACACTGAAACTTTGTTTTGGTTTAGTTTTTTTTACTTAAAGGCCATTTTTGTGGCCCATTAGATTATTTTTTTAAGAAACATTTGGTAAACAAGTTTAAAAACAACAACATTAAAAATATTAAACATTTAAAATTTAAAAAACTATTTACAAAACTAAAATCAGTGACAGGACCCAGAACACTATTCTTCTTCTGTTGTCCCCAACGAGTCAACCAGCTGCTGCATTTTGGCCACCAACTCAAGGACCCTTCGATTCATTTCTTCAACTCTTGCACGTGTGGTCCCTGTATAAAATTGAGACAAAAAACATTATTTGGCGACAAATACATGTTTCTCACCTGTGGATGGAATGTTTGTTAGTTGCCAACCTAAATAATCATGACATATGTCAGTCTGCTAAGTCATTACTCTAAGGAAGTGGGCAGAGGTCATTCTGGTAAGTAATTACTCTAAGCAAGTGGGCAGAGGTCATTCTGGTAAGTAATTACTCTAAGCAAGTGGGCAGAGGTCATTCTGGTAAGTAATTACTCTAAGCAAGTGGGCACATGTAATTCTGGTAAGTAATCACTCTAAGGAAGTGGGCAGACGTCATTCTGGTAAGTAATTACTCTAAGCAAGTGGGCACAGGTAATTCTGCTAATGCCATTGACTCTGGCTTTATGAATCTGGGTGATCATGTCACTTAACATATACTGCAAAGAATGACATTACACCTTACTTGGTTGGTGGCCGACAGATGCCTCGTTGGGGACAACCCTACGTCCTGGGCCCTGCCACTGTTGTGAAATAGAGGCTGTCGAGACATGGCAAATAGGGTCAGTTATAATGTCTATAGTGGACAGTAATCAAATGTCATTTTCAATGTGTGTGTGTCACATCACTCACCTTCTCCCTGTGCCTCCTGTGCGAGATCTGCTGCAGCCTGCGCATCTTCACCCGCTCCAGAAGCATCTACAAAAACAGATTAAGGGAATCAGCTTGGGTGGAAATAGCATGTGTATGTGTGTGCGGTTACATGAAGAGTCACATACCAGAGGCTCCCGCATGCGTCGCTGGGTACGACTCCCTGCCCACGCCGTGCCGCCCCTCCTCTGTGGAAAGATCCAGTGGCTGGTCGGAGGACCCAACAGAGGACAGGTAGGACCGTCGCACTGGAGATCCACCACCTTCACTTCCAGCTGCAGAATCATGCAGCACTGGTCGGCCTGTGCCCCTCCAGGTGCGGCAAATGCGGTAATCCATTTCCAACACTACCAAACAAAAGGCATTATAACTAAAGGCCTACCTTGTGTCTTAGTTACATCTGGCATGCAATAGCTATGTACTTACTTGGGAAATGGATTCCGAAAAACCTCCGCACCCGGGGGTGCTGGCCTCAGTGTTGGTTCGCACGTGTGGGCCCTCACTTCGGTTTGGCACAGAGTTTGATACACTTTTTAAAACAACCGTTTCTTCATGCGCTTCCTTAAGGGCTAGGCATGCATTTAGATGGCAAATCAAAGCCATTAAAAGACACTTACAAGCATGATGATCTCTTCTTGTTGGCGGGTGAAGATTGTGGGCGCCATCTTGCCTCTTGTCTGCGGCAGATAAGTAATGCCCCTGCGGTTTCCGGGTTCCGCACGGCCGGGCGAACGGCCGTACGCACGCGTATGCGAACGCGTAAATGTCAGACCCCGGCATTAGTATTTAAAGGGTCCTGGAGCCACAGCTCATTCTCTTTCAGAGTCTCACCATTATGTCACCCAAAAAAAACGCCGCTAAGGCCAAAGCAGCCAAGGAAGCCAGCAGGAAAAAGGCAGAGAAGTGTGAGGAGGCTTCAGCAGGCCCCACCACTCGCTCAAAAATGCCTAAGGCGAAGCAGCTGGGAACCCGCAGTGGGCAGTCGAAGGCGACCACAAAGGCACCCACCAGCCCAAAAACCAAGGAGCCAGCGCCAAAGAAGAAGGCCCAGCCCAGCAAGCACACAGGTATGGCCCCTAAAAACCACACCAAGAGGGTGAGAAGCCCCAGCCCCCAAAGGTCACCATCACCCCAGCCACGTGGCAAAAGCTCTCATGCAAAGAGCCCAAGCCCCCGGGCCCGAAGCCCCAGCAGCCAGAGCTCAGCATCACCCCAGCCACGTGGGAAAAGCTCACAGGCCAGGAGGCCAAGACACCGGGCCCAAAGCCCCAGCAGCCAGAGCTCAGCATCAACCCAGCCATGTGGGAAAAGCTCTCAGGCCAAGAGGCCAAGACACCGGGCCCGAAGCCCCAGCAGCCAGAGCTCAGCATCACCCCAGCCACGTGCATCAACCTCCCAGGGCCATGAAAGTGTGAAGGGGCCACAGAAGCACAGGCCAAGAAGCCCAACATCATCCACCACACCCTCTCCTCGCCACATTTGGCATCGGCACATGTGGAAAGGCAGGCTGAATATGCCACAGCTACGCCTGCTAGTTCAGTGGCCACCCAGCCAAGAACCCCAAGTCCATATCCAAGTCCAGTCCAATCGGAAGCCAGCCACCTGTCCTACATTTCTCCCCAACACAGCCAGCCCAGAATGTCCCCCCATTTGCCGCCAACCACTGATGAGCCAGAACGTCAAGCAACAGGGCGCACATTGCGCCGAGTGGCAGGTTTGGTGAGGCCCAAACTCTGGCATTGGCTAGTGGCCTCACCTTGTATTATGATGAGCTATATGGGTGCAGATCCAAAGCTACAAGCAAGCAGCGCAAAGCCGAAATTTTGGAGGAGCTCACCAGACAGGTCAATGCAGCGGGGGAAGAGCTCAAAGATGTGGAGCAGATCCAAAGGAAAATATCGGACCTAAAGTATGCAGCACGGAAGAAAGAAAATGAATGTCGTAATTACAGGTACATATATACTTTGTGGATTTGGCTTCGTCTTGTATTGGAAAAATGTATCTAAATGTGTGCAACTCTCTTTTTCAGCTTACAAACTGGCGGCGGATTCCCCACCAAACTGCAATTTACCCGAGCTGAGGAGATGGTGCTGGGCCTGCTACATCCTGTGGCCTTAGAGGGACACTTGGCCTGACAGGACACGGACATCCCTAATATTCCTGCCGGTTAGTAATGTTACTGTGTATGTGAAATGTGATCTACGTGTAAAAATACGCACAAACCCATATATTAACACATGCCCATAGGGTATGCCTTGTAGTGGAGGTAACAATTTAAACAGGGTGTGTTATGTGTGGCGACCCATTATTTGCTTGTTTACTTCCTCATAGATTATTTGGAAGAGTCTTGAGGAACACTATTGAGATTAGCAAAGGACTGGCTGTTATGTATTTAGAGCCAATTACATACAACACGTCCATCTTTATCTGTAGCCAATTTGGGTTTGAGCTGTGCTTTGCTCATAAAGACTTGATCTGGGGTGCTTGAACGTTTTACCTAGAAAGAATGTCAAAAAGCCTAATCTAATGGCAAATGCTATTTGCAAGCTGAGTGTGGTCCCATAATGGCCTTTAAGTGATGTGTGAAGCCTCAGAACAGCCAGTACATGCATGTTTATTTTGGTTAAGGAGACCAATGCGTATGTACTTGTTGACTAATACATCTAACAGATAATGACATTCATAGTCAAGTTTAACTTGGTCCATTGGGGGAGTTGCCATTCATGCATGGGCCCGTGTTTTAGGGAACCATGTGTGTTAAGACACATCACCAATGCCTAGTTGTGTGTTAACATGCCTTCTTTTCCCCAATGCAGCCCAGCTTCATCCCTTAGCTAGTGGGGAATCCTCTGCCAGTTTTACCATGCCATCTACTTCCGTGCTGCCAGGATCCGATATATACGGTAAGTGTCTTTTCATGATGTTGCTTATGCATGTGCCTTGCGATGTTTCTTTTTGTGGAATTACATATGTATTCCCTAAACTGAACCTTTTTTTTTACATGTCCCACACACTGATGGAGGAAATCCAGGAGCTGGAGGAAGATGGAGCCTTCAATGAACCTTCAGAACAGCTCCCCCTGGGACAGAATCTGCAACTGTCCCAACATGTTTCTACACCAAATCCTCAGCAGCAGAGTGAAGCTGGCTGCATGCTGCCAGCCCATCGTGGGCAGCATGCAGAGACTGAGCCGACAGTCCCCAGTGTTAGCTCTGCTGCTGAGGATTTGCCAAGCAGACCTGTGGCTGTTGGTGGACCTAGAGGCACATCATCTGCATGCCCCCCAACCCAGGGAATTGGGAGGCGTAGTCGACTACGTCGCCCAGTTGCCCAGGGGAGGGGTGCGGCGATGATGGAGTCACCACGAACATCTTCATGGCCAATTAGAAACCTTAAACAACACATTAAACTCCATGCTGACTGAATTTAGGTCCAACAACAGCCACATGGCCACCTTATCCAATTATTACAGTGGCATGCTTGAGGAAGTTTGAAATAGCAACAGCCACATGGCCACCTTAACTAGCAATCTCAGTGCCATGATGGCTGAATTTTGAACTTCTAATTGAAACATGTTGGAACAGTTGCAGATTCTGAATGCCACACAGGCCCAGGTGAGGGCCCACCTCCACCTGGGTTTTACGGGCATCCCCCATTTTAAGGCCTATTTGGCCTGTATCTGTTCCACATCTTTGATCTACATCCCCACTGTATTGACCTGTCTGGTGAGCCCTACCAATAGACCCTTTTGGTATGGCTTTGCTTGTTTGCTTTAGATTTGCGCCCATATAGCTCATTAGAGTGCTGAGGTAGCCCACTAGCCAATGCAGGAGGTGAAGCCTCAATGAACCTGCCACTCAAGCTGTTGCGCTGCATGCTTGTGGCGAACGACATTGGTTCTGGCTCCTCCTGTTTGTAGGCATGATTGGGGTACATTCTGGGCTGGCAAACTACTACCTTGACCCCTGGCTGAGATTGAACTGGACTTGGATTGGGACTGGGGGGTTCTTGTTTGGGTGTCACACTGAGTAACAGGTGTAGATGTGGCATAGGTTTGGCTGCTTTACACCTGTGCCTGTGGCAAATGTGGCCAAGCAGGAGAGGGTGTGTATGTGGCCCTATTTGTTTGCTGCACAATGTGGACATGGCAATGCTTGTCACCTATGTTTGAAAAATTTTCATTTGGCCTAAACTTTGCACAGGAGTGCCTTACTTTAAAACTCCTTCCTCTTGGCAATTGCTATGTGGCCTGATTTTGCTAAACTTTCATTTGTGTTTTTCCCTTGTATTTTATGCAACTATGGGAGTGACCATCAAATGCAATGTTTGCTTCTGAAATAAACTACATAAAATTGTAATTAACCTGTTGTGGAATAAGTTTATGCCTTTATGTTTTGGGGGAATAAAGATGAGTTAAAGTAGGCAGTAACACATTTGTAACATTCCAAAAAACAAAAAAGAAAATCATGTGTGAGGTTCTTATTATTTCTTTACTGTTTGTAAAAGTAACAAACATACAAACACAAAGGTCCAAAAACACAATTATCCAAGAATAAAGGGACAAAACAAACAAAGGAACACCAAATTAAGCAAAATGTGTCTCAATTAAAATAGATCGCATGGCTTGGGCAGACGCACTCGGTGGGCCACGATAGTCCTCTTCTGGGTCATCGGTGGGTGAAGAGGGGGGCACATCCACATACCGGGGGACACGCTGCAATATAGCAAAATTATGCAACACTGCACAGGCCATTATAATATCTATGACCTTTTTGGGGTCATACTGAAGTGCTCCCCCGGTATGGTCCAAGCATCGGAAGCGGGTCTTCAACAGGCCAAACGCCCTCTCCACCACAGCCCTGGTCTTCCTGTGCGCCCTATTATATGCCTCCTCGGCTGCATTATGGGGCCGGAGGACGGGCGTCAACAGCCACGGAAGGAGTGGATAGCCGGAATCACCTGCCAAAATGTATTATAAAAAACATAAATTACACATTACTCAATAAATGGAATCTCCTAAACGGGCCATCAACATTACTAAGAGCCTAGGTCACATTTGCTACACAGCATGAGCATGCATAGTGTACAGGCCCTTTAAAAAATGTCAAAACATCAAATAGATGTGGGAAAAAATTAAAAATCCAAGATGGTGGGTGAGGGCCAATCAGCCAGACTGCTAACAGGTATTGGTTTAGGACTGTGCTGCTCAGCATTCTTGGATGTCTTAACTTTTCAGGACCCTGTAGCTGCTTGGTGTGAGTACAAACCAGCTATAACCCGCCCCCTGCACTTTATCCCGCTCTCCTCTACTCAGTAAGTGTAATGCATCTACTCAAAGATGGCGCAGACCCTAGGATAAATTCAAGGACATAATTTAAGCAGAGTGTGTGGAAGACTAATTATAACTTTACTCTAAATTCCATTTCAACATTTTGCTAATGCAGGACTAACATTTTGCAAGGCTTTGTTGCTTGGAAAATCTAATGGTTAAGGTCGTGTTTCACATGTAAACAAGGTGTTCAAATAGGCATAGTTTCATATATGGAACACAAATTAAATTCCTAGCCATACATATCCAAAAAAAAGGACGTTATTGGCGGCAGCTTACCAAGGAGCCAACCACCGGAAAATTCCCCAGACTCAAACCGACCATACAATCCAGATCTGCGAAGAATGTAGGCATCATGGGATGAGCTTGGGAACCCGGCGAGCAGACTAAGGAACCGCATGTCCGGGGCCACCACTGCTTGGACATTCATTGAGTGGCCCATTTTGCGGTTCCTGGGATAAAAAAAAACAACAAAAACATTATAAAGGGGACGCAAACTAGGGGAAAACTAACTAATCACACCCTAAGCAAATTCTGTGGCCCAATTAAAATAGCAATAAACAAGTACATAAGTATTTTGACTTGCCAAAAAACAATATGTATGTTTGAAAAAGGAAAGATTAACTTTCCCGGGTCTATTTCAGGTACACATTAAAATTTTTCCTTGGTGAACACATGTGACATTTATATGCAACTAAATACGGTCCATGGTTCCACAGGGACTCTTTAAAAGGAGGGAATACTTAAAAGTATTCATTAAAATATATTAAAATGTGGCCAAACTTACAAGGAGGGATAAATTACAAGGAGGGAAAAATTACAAGGAGGGAATAGTTTAAAGTATAAAATAATTCCAAGGAGGGATTACTTCCAAGGAGGGAATATTTACAAGTAGGAAAAAATACAAGGAGGGATTAATTGCAAGGAGTGATTATGTAAAAGGAGGGATAAATTAAAAGGAGGGATAAATTACACTGAGTGAATAATTAAAATTAGGGAAGTATTTGCAACGATGGATAACTTACAAGGAGGGACTAATTCGAAGAAGGGACATTTTACAAGGAGGGTATTTTGGAATTTTTAAGGACATTAAAAACCAAAAAAAAAAATGAACTGATTGAACCTGCCTGTAGATATACTCGTCGACTGCCGGAGGGACCAGGGCAATGTGGATGCAGTCAATTGCACCCATGACGTTGGACATGTTGGCGATATTATAAAATGCCAGCTTAATCGCGTTTTTGGCTACCATGTCGTCAGGAAAACAAATATATTTCCGAGTAATGGTAGCCATGCCTTCCAAAAACTTGGATAGCGCGCGGCTCAGCGTAGGCTGAGAGATCCCCACGGAGAGGGCACCCAGCCTCTGGAACGAGCCGTTCGCCAAAAATTGCAGGCAGCCAAGCATCTTGGTCATACCTGAAATTGCTTGCCCCTTCCTTGTGGTGCGGGCTAACCATGGCCGCAGCTCACTATACAATTTATGGAGGGAAGCACGATTAAGTCTGGTCAGCTCGAACAGCTCAACGTCATGCTCCTCAAATGCACTAGAGTCGTCCATAGATGCTAGTCTCCAGGTCAAAATGGTCCCGTAAGGGGATCGCAAAGGAAACGGATTTATAGGGTGGTGGTCCATCGGCAATCAGCTCTCTGAATGAGACGCAAGCCCATAGCAATAACGTAAGTTATCTGAACGAACGAAAAATATCAGATTTTGTTTGGAAAATGACCCGAACTAACAGAAATGTTCAGATTTGCTTTCGTTCATCGAAAGCGCATATACGCATTTGCCCGAACGTTCGTACGAATGAAAAATGAATGAAAAAAAGAAAACAAATGACAAACACCCACAAAAACTTTCACAGACAGCTACGGACGTGCAGACGAATGTGGCTCTGAATCGAGCCTAATATGCGCCCAGTCATCCAGTTGTGTGGCTGAGCTTGCATCTGCCAAGTTGTTGGTGGTGCAGTCACTGCAATACCACCTGGTTGAGTCCACCACCTTTAGGCAACTAATGGTGTGTGCCCAGCCCAGGTAGCATGTCCACAGTCACCATTTTATCTGCAACAGGCCATCCCTGCCTTGCACAGTTATGTGGAAGAGAAAGTGGAGCTGTCTATGCAACTGTCAGTGTGCAGAACAGTGCATGCAACAGTAGATACTTGGAGCAGTAGCTACGTAGAAGGAAAATACATCTGTGTCACAGCCCACTGGGTTAACCTTGTGCAGCATGATGCTCTGACGCAGCAAGGTCGGGCATTAATAACACCTCCGCGTTTGTGCAGATCCGCTTTAGCCAGGCACTTACCTTCCTTCGCCCTCAACAAAAGGAAGACAACAGGGCATAGCTCACCCTTCTCCTCCTCCATTCTTTCATCATGGCAAGGCACAACACTGCCACGCCGTATTACACATGCTGAGCCTGGGTGAGAAAAGCTACATAATCTAGGAGTTGCCGCCGTGCATGCATGAGGAAATCTCCCACTGGCTATCTCTATATCAACTTAGATTGGACATTGTGGTTATGTGGTTGCAGATAACAGCACGAACATTGTGGCTGCTCCGCATCTAGGTCACATGACACATGCCCCATGCCTGGTGCACGTGATCAATCTGGTCATCAAATGCTTCTTAAAAACTTATGTTGGTGGATGTTCTGGCCATGTCCAGGAGGGTATTTGTTCGCTATAGCCGATCTTATACCTTCAAACATGCTCTCCTACGCGCTGGAATTTCACCCTACATATGCTGGACCATCTCTACTACCAGCCCAAATCAGTGAAAGATTTCTTCATGCAGCAAAAGGCCAGCTTTTCCAGCCAGTGTGATTTTCAGCTGCGGCATTGGCAGATGATCAGAGACACAAGCCACGTGCTGAGGCGGCAAGATTTGTCAGCAGGGACAAAAGGGGAATGAATGATGTCACTGATATTCAGCAAACGACGCAGGAAGGCTCCCATCTGTCTCCTACAAGAAGAGGTAGAGGATGAGGAAATCAGACTCCAGGAGGAGATTTGGAAATGGAAACCAGCTTAGCACAGGAAGGGATAGGCGAGGAGGCACACGATGATGATAATGACAGCCATCAAGGAGGTGGTGGTGATGATGAACAAACATCGCAATATGGAGCGGAGCTGGAACCAACCAGGTCCTCTGAAAGGATGGCAATGTTAGCATGAAGCAAAAAGATGAGTACAGGATTGCTACACTTTTAGACCCTTGGTATAAAGCCAAACTGGGGGAATTTTTTACACCTTCCAAGAGGAAGGCAAATATGGCTTATTACCAAGAGAATAAGTCAGTCAGTTAGCCATGGCTTTTAAATGGCAGACACCTGCTACAAGCTTGTCTGACCGAGTGTTCACTCTCTGCTCCCCGCCAAGTCAACACACCACCTCCCCAACAGGCGGCGTTTTTACACGTTTTTACATTCCATAACCCCACCTGACACACATTGTCATGGAAGCACTCCTACCTCGACTGTGCCCTTTCTCCAGGAGACACACTGCGCTCAGCCCTCTTGAACTTCTGGTTGAGCAGATTGGACCATTGGGCAGAGCTAGCTTGCTAGTTTGCCATGGGGGTCCTGTCTTGTCCACCCTCAAGCGTAGCTTCGGAAAGGGTTTTCAGCATGCCAGGTGGTGTCGTCACTGCTAAGCGAACAAGGTTGTCTGCCAAAAGCGTGGATAAATGAACTTTTGTAAAGATAAATGAGGCGTGGATAGGTGATGATTTTAAAACCCTTGATGTTGTCTGATGCCACTGATTAGCATGCCACTACTACCACCAACAGTACCTCTGCTACCAGCCTGCCACTCTCTGCTACTGCCAGGCAAACACAACCACAGTGCCCAAAATAGACAGTTTTTTTAGAGCTTGTAAAAAGCCATTGCTTCTTCTTCAGCTAAAATTTAAGGGTGCCAATCCCGCTGCTACCCCCATTACAATTGGGGCAATTTTTTGCTCGCTACTGCCAGGCCAACATAACCGCCATTTAACGCTGTGATGCCCAAGATGTGCAAATGTTTTAGTGCTTGTAAAAAGCCATTGCTTCTTTTTCAGCTAAAATGTAAGGGTTCCAACCCCGCTGCTACCCCCGTTACAAGTGGGACAATTATTTGAGGGCTTGCTTGCTACTGGCAGGCCTTTACAACTGCAGGTCTACCCTGTGTGATACCCAAAATAGGTAAATTTTTCAATGCTTGTAACAAGCCGTTTACTTCTTTTCACTTCCAGGAACTTCCAGTGAACCCTGTTGCCTCGCCCCATTTTTTATGTGCTTTAAATGATCAAAGACAGCTACGGGCTATTGAAATGCTAATTAGACTGCAGGTGATTTGTATGCTAATTAGCCCACTAAAACATGTTTTTAGACAGCCTTGGGTGACTTCGGAGTGTTATAAAGGACTTTTAGGCCCATCAAGCATTGTTTTCCATGCATTATAGACAAAAGTTCAGACCGAACCTTTTTTGAAAAAGTTTGCTCTTCTCTACTGGGCATGTGTGCATGTGAGTGTATGTCCCTCTCTGTTTAAGTCGGCAGGAGATGCTGCATGGGAGCCGGGGTATGGACGATTTTTCGCCCCATAAGACGCACTGACATTTTCCGCCCATTTTGGGGGGGAAATAAGCTCATCTTATGGGGCAAAAATGCGATATTAGTTTTATCAATAAAAGTGGACTCACGCTTTAAAGGCTGCTTTTAAGAACAAACAATGAAACAAAGTAGAACCCTTTAATCATCTGTAAATAATAGACACAACGATTTTGCTGATTCTATGGAACAGATGCAGCGTTGCATTTCTCATCCTGGGTGTTTTAGGGCTGTTCAAACAGTAATAAAAAACAGTAGAAAACACACACCATTCTTTATAATAATCACATGTATTTTAGGAACTTCAAAAAACTGAAACAAAGTAACTTTCAAATGGTAATTACAAAATGTATTTTTCAAATGTCAGCGCTTAAATGCAGATCCATACATCTCGCATCTGTTTCACTGAGCTGGCAATTTCTGATTTAAAAATAGTCTTAGAGTTGTGCAGGAAAATAGGTACCGTAGTTACTGAGATAAGGGTTACAGAAATACATCTTGAAATACTGTAAAGCAATTTTGCCTCCTATTCAGAAGAAACTTTCTATTTAATTTCATAAATGGTGCTTAAAGAAGAAGGACAGCTACGTGCTGAGTAAAAAGAACTATTCCCATGTAAATATAAGAAGATAAAGCTTTGTTGGATCCCGTGCAAGGAAAGGAGTAACTCCCCCTTGCCCTGCTTTAGTGCCAGGAGCAACCACAGAGATAGCATCTTTAAGACTTTGGGGCTTGTGGTCCCCTTTGTTGGGCAACCCAATTTGGCATGTCCCAATGTGTGAAACCCCCGTGATCATATAAAAACTCACTTTCCCATGATCCCATGGTGCATGTATGTGTCACAAACGCATCCCCCTTTAACTCTATCTTTGTGTACAACAGTGTGCTCTCCATCAGCTTTGAGCTCTGAACCCAGAACAGCAAATTAAATACCTAAATCGGAACAACACCTGTTATTACGGTGATGGTCCCTCTCTCTGCTGATAGCAAGAACCTGGGGGGGGGGGCATCCAGAACACTCCAGCCCCCTCGCATCTAACTGCACAGAACGCTGAGAATACTCACTTTCATTACAAGCCAGTGCTGGGAAAGGCGGCCAATCGTGGGCCGGGTGGCCAATCGCGGGACTCCTTTCCCGGTGCTGGCTCGTAATGAAGGTGAGTATACTCAGCGATCTGTGCAGTTAGGTGCGAGGGGGCTCCAGCATTCTGGATGCCCCCCTCCCCAAGGGTCTTGTTATTGGTCCGTGCATGTGCTGTGGGAACGAAGGAAAGGTAATTTTAACTATGATCTAGAGGCATACACACAGCAGGGCATACCAATTCAGGGTGACCTAGGCAGGAAGAACATATTCCGGGATAATGAAAATCCAGGGTTTTGTTCCTCTAAGCTTAGCCAAGGTCTTGTTAGTATCGAATCCCCCAGCTTCCAAACCCTGAAGCTCTACCAGACATTTGATCCTGACCAACAGCCTTGTACAGTTGAAAAAAATAAATAAACTACCCAAAACTCACTTGTCCCATCTGCATGCATGATACTGAATTATTGTCAGCACAAATTTGCTCCTGTATCGACACATCGCCTATTTTTTTCCTGGTCACTTCATCTTAAAGCACCCCTGAAGGGCTTTCTTTCCCAGCGGTGCTGCTGCCTGGATTTAATGAACATTACCCACAATGCATTGTGGCAAAAACCAGCAGCACTTACTACCTGCAGCTCCACAGGATGCCATTTTGGGGGGTAAAATCGACCATGAGCAAAGTTAGAAAAAGACAAATTAATATTTATGTGCAGCAATCTAAAATGCTTTGCGATGCATATTAGCGCTGCTTCTTGTAAGGAAGTTGGTCCGGTTTAAGTCAATAGGCTTGGCAAGAGAGCACAACTTGCATCTGCTGTGGGATCTGAGATTGGGGTATCTGGTGAACTGGGGGGTTTCACACTACATGGCACCCAATGTGGTATACCCCTGGGAGGGGATATTTTTTTGGTTTAGGTCCACTTTAAGTCATTGGAGTAATCTCACACTACATTTGATTGATGCCAAATGCAACCTGTTCATTTGTAATGCCATAACATAGTCAGCACGTTAATTCAAGCCTGTCATCAGTAAAAAGTCACAACTATACAAAAAAAACAGCCCATTATCTGTTTATTATATATACCGCTCTTTTCTGTTCTCTCTGCTATCAACAAAAAGGCAAATAAAAAAAAACATTCCTCTTCATTTACACGCTTGTCACATTTATTCTCGGGCAACAATGAGATGGGAAAACAGTTTGAAATGTATGATTCTGTTAAAAGAACAAAGTTTGCGTCTCTGGCTTTGCGCTCGGACACGTTTCTCATGCTGCTCTTAGCTCTGAAATAATACCTGATGACAGTCTATTCATGCCTTGTCTGTGCTTATTAGACCTATTTAGATATGTATTGTTTCTTCTTTTTTTAATATCAAGAACAATTTTCTTTTCAATATAGTTTGTCATGCAGTGTCAGATAAGGACAACTCCAGTTACATACACTGTTGAATCACATACATTACATGCACTGGTGGACTGGGGCAAAAAGAATCAACCCTGGATCACACTTGCCCTGCCCCAGCTGGGAAACACACACATTTGAGAAATCCCTCCATTGCATAAATATGAGCCTTTATTTGGTGGCTCAGAATCAGGCTTAAAATGGACCTTTGATCATCCTGGGTTTTGCTTCTTGCTGTGTGAAACCCCCCAGTTCGCCGAAACCAACTCACCTCTTCCCTGTCCTACAGCACATGTGCGGCCGATAGCCCAATCAGCGAGCTCGGAGCTGCCTGATGGCTGCATCCCCCGCTACCCTCTAACAGGGAGCGTGCCAGTGCCGGCCATTCACAAATGCCTGGCGCAGGCACACTCCCTGCACCATTCGCAAATGCCTGGCACCAGCACACTCCCTGCTAGAGGGATAGTGGGGATGTGGCTTCGGTTCGCACATGCTCCGTTGGACGGGAAAGAAGGTAAGTGTATGGGCCGACCTGGGAGGTTTCACACAGCGGAGCATACCAATTTTGGATGCCCCGGGGGGAGGGAATCGATCGGCACAGGAATCTTATAGATTCCTGGGCCGATCGCTGTGGAATTTGGTCCACTTTAATGGGTGTATGTCTAAGGCTATAGCATCAGGAACAGGCAGAGGTGTAACCATCACAGTTGCAGTGGCGATGGGGCCAGTGATCAGGTGGTCACGTGGGGGGGGGGGCAATTGCCTGTTCCCTGCAACCACAGTTGTGGAGCCGAATTTGGGGGGGGGGCAGAACCCAGCAGCATTGCATGCTGCTCCCCATCTTCAGGCAAGTGAGGTAAGCTGTCATGTGACACTTGTGTAACTCGTCTGAGCTGCATAGGATGGGGAGCAGCATGCCGAGTATGTTGGTGAGTTTAACTGCTCCCTGCCCGCCCATCATCCACTGTCTCTGCTCTGTACATTACTCCCCACGCACTCACACAAACTGCTGCTGGGGTCTTTTGGGACAAACTTTTTGGTTCAGGGGAGAATCTACCACATTGGCTGTTATGGTATTCTTGGGGAGCATTCTGCCACACTGCCTGTTATGGGGTTCTTGTGGGTGGTCTGTTACATTGCTTGTTATAGGGTTTTTGGGGAGTTCTGCCACACTGCCTGGTATGGGGTTCTTTGGGAGCTTTCTGACACCCTGTCTATTATGGGGTTCCTGGGGGGTGGCCTGCCACATTGCCTGTTATATGGCTCTTGGGGAGCGTTCTGCCACATTGCCTGTTATATGGCTCTTGGGGAGCGTTCTGCCACATTGCCTGTTATGGTGTTCTTGGGGAGCATTCTGCCACACTGCCTGTCATGGGGTTCCTGGGGGGTAGCCTGACACATTGCCTGTTATATGGCTCTTGGGGAGCGTTCTGCCACCTTGCCTGTTATATGGCTCTTGGGGAGCATTCTGCCACATTGCCTGTTATGGTGTTTTGGGGGAGTTCTGCCACGCTGTCTGTTATGGTGTCATGGGAAGTGTTCTGCCACACATTGCCTGTTATAGGGTTAAGGGGGGTTCTGTTTACTGTAGTTCTACCACACTGCTTATTTTGGGGTTCTTGGGGGGAGTTCTACCACACTGCCTTTTATGGGGTTCTTGGGGGAAGGGGATTCTCTCACACTACCTTTTTTTGGGGTTCTGCTGGTTCCATTGGCACTCTACCTATTATTTATTGGGTCTGGGGAGTCTGCTAGCGGTCTGTGCAGGTCTGATAGCACTCTGCTTCCTAATTATTGGCTGGGGGGGCACTGGCGCTTTGCTTAATATTGCATTTCGGAATTCATCTGTGGGCACCCGCTGGGTGGCATCAATGGTGGTCATCAGAAGCAGTCTTTCTGGTGGGGGGCCCAAGATCAAAGTTTGTTCTGGGGATTGTAGTTACACCACCGGAGACAGGTCATGCGTAGGGGCAGATTTTGCCACTCACAAATCTATGGTACTTCACTATTGTAAAGAGAGTGAAGGGGTGAGTATGAATACCCACTTTCATGATACAGATGCTATAGCACTGCAGCTACAACATCAATTGGGGCTTCTGGGCTGGATGGTTACACTGGGCTGGGTACTAGGAAGGCAAGTATTGGATGGCAGCAGCAGCCAACCTGATCCAATGCAGTGCGCCCACCTGGAATTCTCCCTGGTCTACCTATGGCCAGTCTATAACCTGATTATATGAACAAAAGCTGGTGAACCACCTCTCATAATGACTTGGTACCCCTCATTTACTAGCCATTGTTTTAGGTAAAACAGCATACAACAGTACACCTGTTTTTTCGGTGCAGGGGCTGGATAGTGCCAGCAGCCAGGTACACCCCAGCTTTTTGTAGCTTACGGTGAAAACCTGGCATAATTTTAGATTCTAGGAAAGAGCTCCATCCAGCATCTTGGTACTAGACCACAGTGGTAACAATCTTTCTGCTTATAAAGGAATAAATACACTACTAAGGTAACCAGGTGATGCACCATGGTAGTAGAATCCATCAAATATATTATAATATATATATATAATAATATATACTATTATAAAGGAAACCTTGAGCCTTTCAGTTTGTGATCTGCATCTGGACATCTCACTTGTATATATCAAACAGTTTTTCAAGGTCTCAATTGATGATATCTTCCTTTTTTGACATGAGTTAGTCAATTTTCCAAGACGCTTCTTGTATTAGTGTATGGTCGAGATCAGAAATTAACCCCTGGAACAAAGAGCAGTGTCAATAACCACAGACCATCTGTTAGTCTTTTTCCAGGATTATGCGTAGGAAAAAAATAACTTACTTCTTGACTCATAGTTGACAACCATTGATCATATCTTTAGGAAGACTTTTGGATCTGGATAGATGATAAACCAATTATAGAGGCATCTGTGGCCCTTTTGATAGATCCTATGATCTTAAAAATTAATGAGTTATTTTAGGTCCCCTTTATTAGGCTTTCTTAACCCGATCTTTTTGGTGTTGGGACAATAAATTCGTTTTTTTAGGTCCCTTTTTATTAGGTAAATGAATTCTGATTTTGTAGGTGATGGGATAAAAATAGGGAATAGGTTGTAAATGTTTGTTAAATTGATGTTTAGTGTGTATTTGTTCTTGTTTTATAATATTTAAATTGTTAGTTTGTGACAATAATTACATTTTGTTTAAATGTCATAAATGTAATACTGTTGTATTAGAGATGGGATGAGTTTCTAAGCATTGGCTTGAGATCCCTTATTTGGATGTAGATTATATATAATTGATAAAATTCCTATGGCAGTGGTTAAATCCATTATTGCTGGCCCATACGGCAGAGACACTGAAAAGGTTAATCTAGACTGATGCACAGTGATCCCTATTTAAGCAGTGTGTAGCCTGACCTGCCCAGCCCAGTGAACAAGTCCATGGTGACGAAACGCATCTGAGGCAGAGCTAAGCAACACGCTGCGTCTATGGTTTCTTTTCAGTTTTGATCTGTGAGACGTATCGCAGTCTGCCGATTCCCGCAGCCGGGGAAGGCGGGCAGGCTTGAGAGAGGGGGTGAGCCATTTCCCTTGGAAACTTAACTCACTGATATTGAACCATTTGTGAGTTGATTTTAAAGCTGATTTGTTGGTGTATCTGCTAAGCACAATAAAAAATGGGTTTTTGGCACTTCCCGATTTTTAAACAATATCACACTATTTTTGCGTTTTTATCTTTCCTTCCCTCGCATAGTCTACGGGAAATTATTTGATGTTTATAATTATCGATTTATGAATGGAGGAAAGAGGAAAAGGAGGTTTTATTTCAAGTGGACCCACACTGTGATTGTCTATCTAAGGAAAGCATATAATCATTTTATTCTGGTACGTGCAAAACTGGTGATGGGCCCTGGTGCACAAAGTGTTTGAAGTGTGTTGCATGACACATTGAGATGATCCAATCAAGTATTCTGAAAAGAAAGATATATTTTGAACTGCCTTTTGACAAATTTATATGATGATTGTTGATTAATTTACTTGCGCTGAGCATAACTATAGATTATTCTATTGTTCCCATTTCTTTAGGAAGTCTAATCACCCAAGCTATAGACCATGGGATCGGCAGCTAGGTTTCACACAGCAGGTCATCCCAAATTGGGATACTTCACCAGGATTCCTTCTATTTGATGGCATCGAAATGCCCAGTAAACTAAAGGTAACAGATGGAGAAGAATCTGTTAACCACCACCTGCACACGCATTGAATGAAGTGGCTCACACTGTGTGATGCAGGAAGGGAATGGAGATTAGCTCCCCTTTTCCCGCAGCACAGCACGGACTAGAGAAAAAACTGAGGTGCAGCTTTGGAAAATTAGTTACAAATCAGCAACAGTCTTTGCAGCAGCACACCATGAAAAATTAGCTGCCTGGGAGGCAATGAAAGTATGCCTTGATTTAACACTTCAGCCCTTTCAAAAATAACCTTATGTGAATCTTAATGTCAGTTTATACGTGACATTTATATTCAGGAAGCAAAATGTTACTGGTAAGTTCTGCTTTATTTTTACCCCTATAGAGCATTCGCTTTCCCCATTGCTCTTCACAACCTCGCTGTAGTTTCCAGCATTCCAAATTGTCTCTTTTAAGTGTTCGTCTCCTCGGTGAGCTTTAACATTGGAACGTTCTCAGAGACTTTCCAATTAATTTTCATTTATATTCATGTTGACACCGCGTTCCTTCTGAATCGCTCGCGTCCCTCTTTGCTCTCACATTTCTAGACTTCTTCTTAAAGTTTCATGAAGGTAAAGTAGAAATAGTTGGTGGGGCAAAGCAGAGGTTATTGTTTCCGTTCATGTAAATGTTCCCTTCCACAGTTTCAATCTCCAGTTTCACCTTTACCATTTTCTACCTTCTGACAGCACTGAAGTGACAAATTTGCAGTTACAAAAAAAGTAATTGTAATAAAAAAGAAAAGTAATTGAAAAAGCTGAACTCCAGACAAAACTTTTTAAAGCTAGTTTTAAAAGAGCAATAGGACATAGGGGTTTATTCATCAAGGGATAGCAGCAAGTTGTGCCTCGTAGCGGCAGGCAGGGTCTGGTGAACGCTGGGCGCTGTACGCAATACCACATTTATGAAGGCGATTCTGGTGAGTGACAGTGCCATGTAGGGTACGATTCATCATTACAGACAGCTCAGTGTATAGCGCCGGCGCTCTGATATCCATATACCTGTCGCTCTCCCATACATTTCAATGGACGTTCCCTTTCTTCTGTTTAAACAGTTTTTTTTGTATTAATTTTTTTTTTTCTCTCAAATAATTGTGTGACCTCTCCTGGCCTAGAAAGAGTCGTTTTTGAAAACTTTTTTGATTTTTTTATATTTTTATGCAGAATTGTCAATACAGGTCTGGCAAAAAAGTAATAATGTCACAATGCTACAACAATGTGTTTTTGCTTTGTTACTGGTGGGTAAGTGTTCAAAAACAGACTTTAATCACACAGCGTCTGGCGCTCTATGCTATAGCGTCCAGATCCAGAGCGCCGACGCTGTGTGTGTCTGTTTTTTTGTTGAATATGGTATGAGTCGGTCGCAATGGGCTGTCACTACCTATCACTCTCTGCAGAGCTGTACTGGTGTTAGAACTCCCAACATACATGTCATTCATCAATGCCGGCCAGGTTACTACAGCGAATGAGACGCCCAGTTACAGCGCTCAATAGACGATCACAGCATATACTAGCGGTCACTCTTAGTGTCTCTGTACAGACGCTCATCTGCCGATACCTGGCACTAGTAATGAATCAGCCTGCCCGTGTTATTTGGTTTTGTGTTAAAATCAAATTTGGCCCAAATTTTGATAATTCCATTGGGTTCAACCGAAACGGAATTTTGGCAAAATCTTGTTATAATAGCTGTAGCTCTATTTTTCATTAAAAACGATTAATGGCAGTAATTCATGTTTCCTTGGATGGTTTATGTAGGCCCTTAGGCAAAAGAGTCTTGGTGGCCCCCTGTGTCTCTTGCATGCCACCTCACCCTTGTCATGATTAGGTAGTTCTGTAGACACTCAGCTGGTGGAACTGTGCTGGCTTTTAGCACAGATGCTGCCCACCGGTGGGGATCTTGGGGAGCTGCCTGGCCATTCAGGCCCAATTATTATTTACAGCTGCACCTGACTGAGGGTATTTCATGCTGCTACACACTCAGCTAGGCACAGCCAGGATAATGTCAGTTGTGCTTTACTTTGACTCTTGTGGAAGATGGTGCTTGGGGAATATCTCCAGCCATGTCCCAGGGCTAGCCGGCCTTCACCAAGCCTGAAGGCGGCAATGCTCTATCTTTATCTGCACCTTCTTGATGATTTTCCTGGAGATAGCGGGCCTCATCAAGCCAGGAGGTGTTGAGGCCCCATCTTATGGTTTATTTAGTATTGTTTATGTTGCACTTCACCTTCTATTAATTCCTGCATTTTTGTTTATTTCATTGAAGTCTTGTACATCCCAAAAGATCCATATGTTCCTGGTCCAAAACACCCCTGTCCTGGGGGTGAGCCCAGTCTGTGGGGCTCTCCAAGACAACCCTTTAGCTTTGCTGCGACAGGTGAGTCCTCCTTTGCTTTCTGTATTGTCATCGAATGTTCTGGTCCTTGTCTCCTTCTCCACTGATGCCAATTGCCCACCAGTCCTTGCTGTGTCTGTGTTGGTGATGGTCCTCCAGTTCTTGCCACCTCTACTGTTGCTGAAGGCTCTGCTGCTGCTGACAATCATCTTCTGGACCTCACCTATTCCACCACTACTGAATTGTCCATTACTGTTACTGATTGCCCTCTGGTTCTTGCCACCTTTGACATCACTGCTAAAGGGTCCACTGCTGCTGATGACTGTACTCTGGTCCTCACCACCTTTTCCACCACTGCTGAAGGGTCCATCGTGGGGTCTTTGTCCCCTTATTTCTACTGCTCAAAGGTCCATTGCTGCTGTTGATCATTCTTTGACCCTCACCTCCTTTTCTGTCAGGGTACACTGCTGCTGCCATTTTTCCTCTGGTAGGCGCCACTATACCTGCTGCCACTGAAGGGTCCATTTGTAGACGTAGATTTGTATACAAGTCATTCTGAATTAGGAAAACCAGATGTGTGACTAGGGAAACATGTTCATAAAATATGGACTGGTCCATATTGCCTTGATTTAATATTACATATTTATTTATCCTGACATGGACCTATGGGGACTTTCACACATTATCATTATTATTATTGTTTATTATTAAAGCACCATCCACGATGATGTACAAAGTATAACCATGTAGAACCACAAAGCAACAAACCAATATCATTCAGTTTTCTGAGTTACAGTAATATGGTTGAAAGGAAATATACATCAAGCTCAACCAAGGGATGGGGTTAGGATTTCTTTGAAAAATAATAGTAACTGTTAATGTTATTATCATCTAAAAAAGTAGCAAGCTGTAGCAAGTCTCTGGGAGGCCAGTCCAAAGATTTATAGTTCTTTTGGTAAAGAAGGACCATTACCTATGGAGTGCCCCATTATCTTTAGAGAGGACTCTAAAATTGCTTTTCTCCATATTTTTTATTTTGGCTATATATATCCCTTTCGCTGCCAGCCTACCTGAAGTTTTCGTCACCCTTGGTGCCAGACCATTTTGCACTATCTTGCGCTCCCCATGTTCATATGTGTTTTTTGAAGGGATTTCCAGGGATTTCCCAGGAAAATTATATATTGTTTTTTTCAGCATAGTCTGGGTTTTAACATGAAATGTCTTGTTTGTCATTTTTTAGGTGTATTCTCAATATTCTTGGGTGAAATATGTGCAAAAAAATAAAAAAAAATCTATTTTTTACAATTTGTAGTGTTTTTTTGTAATAAAAAATGTAAGTTTGTCAATAAAATCTTATTGCGTGTGAAACCCCAATTTCTCCCGGTTACAGCGATACCACATATGTATAGGTAGACACCCTTTCCTGCCCAGGAGACTCCCCCAAACTGAAACAGCGCTTTAGGGGATTTTCAGAAAAAATACAACTGTGATATGCGCTATGCGCACCTTGCAGTTTTTCCAGAAAAACAACCCTTTACATTTGAAATACCCCCCACAAACTATATATTCTCTGGAAGTACACACCTCAAGCTTTCTAGGTGTACCAGGCTTGTTGATGTGGTCACAGTTTTCTGGAAGTAATCCCTCAATGTATTCTTTGGTTGCAAAGAGTTTCCCTAAAAAAGGATAAAAAAGCAGAATCAAAGCCACATTTTCCTAAAAAAACTATTTACAAACAAGAAAAAACAAGTATAATCTGAAAAAACAACATCCCCCGAACAGAACAATACCCAACATGCATAGCTACTGTCAAGGGAAGAGTTGCCAAACACCCCAAAGTAAAGCATGTGCGTAACGGTAATTTTTCTTGAAAATTTTAGCTCTGCAGACAAAGTGCGCACCTTGCGATTTTTCAACCAAAACAACCCTTTACATTTGGAATATCCCCCATAAACCATATATTCCCTAAAAGTACACATGTTAAGCTTTCTAAGCGTACCCAGCTTGTTGTAGTGGGCTCATCTTTCTGGAATTAATCCCTCAAAGAATTCTTTGGTTGCACAGGGTTTCCCTAAAAAAATTATAAAAAAGCTGAATAAAAAACACCTTTTCCTAAAATATAAATATGCAAACCAGAAAAAACAAGCTAAGTCTGAAAGCGCAAGGTCCCCCGAACAGAACAATACCCAACATGCATAGGTACTATTAACCCTTTTAATTGCCAGCCTACTTGAGATTTTGTCACCCTCTGTTGACAGGTCATTTTTTCCCCATTTTGCGCCATGTTTTGCGACATTTTTGCTGGAATTTTCAGGAAAATTATATAAATATATTTTTTGGAGCAGAGTTTAGGCTTTAACATGAAATGTCTTGTTTGTAAATTTTATTCTGTTTTTTACAATATTATTAAGTAAAAAAAAAAAAAATAAAATAAAATTTTTTTTTAGAAAATTGCCTCCTTTATTTTACATAAAAAATGTATTTTATTAAAGAAAACCATATTGCATGTGAAAGCCCCATTTCTACCGATTAGAACGGTACCACATATTTATCGGTAGCCCCCCCATTCTTGCCCAGGAGACCCCCCTAACTGAAACAAGTAATTTTTAACATTTACAAATAAAATACAACTACCATCCACACTACAAAGGGGTAAATCGGGAAAAAAAATGACATAGGGTCCCCCCTCCCAGGGGAGGGGGACCCCATTTTTTGGGGGATTTTTAAGGGTTAAAAACCCTTAAAAATCCCCCCAAAAAAACGACATGGGGTCCCCCTTACCCGAAGTAACCAGCCCGGGACCAGCTATGCAGGGCTTGTAGAAACAGGGCGCAGGGGCCAGCTTTTGTGGCCCCTGGCCCTGCAGGCTACAAAGCCCGCATAGCCCGTGGGCCCAGGCTCTTCTGCCCCCCCTGGCCTTTGGGGAGGCAGGTAATGGGGGTGCCAAGGGTTAATGGCAAGTCACCAGCTAGTGCAGGTGACTTGCCATCCCCCCAGCCTTGTGAACTGGTATAGGGGTCATGGGCCCCTTACCAGTTCACAAGGGGTTAAATGTAAAAAAAAACACAGACACACAAAGAGAAAAAATATTTTATTATTATTTTTTTTTACTTACTTACCTCCCATCCATCCTGGATCACTCTGTCCCTCGCAATCACTGGCTTCTGCTCACTTGCTAGAAGCCTTTTATAGCTGCTGGATGACAGAAAACAAAGGGTTAATTAAAAAAAAAACGACATAGGGTCCCCCCTCCCAGGGGAGGGGGACCCCATTTTTTTTTGGATTTTTAAGGGTTAAAAACCCTTAAAAATCCAAAAAAAAAACGACATGGGGTCCCCCTTACCCGAAGTAACCAGCCCGGGACCAGCTATGCAGGGCTTGTAGGAACAGGGCGCAGGGGCCAGCTTTTGTGGCCCCTGGCCCTGCAGGCTACAAAGCCCGCATAGCCCGTGGGCCCGGGCTCTTCTGCCCCCCCCTGGCCTTTGGGGAGGCAGGTAATGGGGGTGCCGGGGGTTAATGGCAAGCCACCCGCTAGCGCTGGTGACTTGCCATCCCCCCAGCCTTGTGAACTGGTATAGGGGTCATGGACCCCTTACCAGTTCACAAGGGGTTAAAAGTAAAAAATAAAAACACAGACACATATTTAAAAAAAATGACATTTATTTATTTATTTTTTTACACTATACTCACCTCCAATCCTGGGTCCCACGTCCCTGTCCCACGCCGCTCTCTCACCGCCGGCATCTGTCAGATGCCGATAGTAATCGGCGCAGGGCGGATGAGAGGAGAGGAGGCTCCGATCGGAGCCTCCTCTCCTCTCACCCGCTCTGCACCGATCACCACCGGCATCTGACAGATGCCGGTGCTCGGTGAGGGTATAGGAGGAGCGGGATGACGTCATCCCGCTCCTCCCACAAAAGGCGGGGCCGCCGCCTCCCATTAGAGGCGGCGGCCATCGCCGCCATTACGAGCGGTGAGGACCCGGAAGAGGGTCCTCACCGAAGCCTGCGGAGCCCAGGGGGGGGATCGGACCCCCCCCCTGGTGAAGAGAAGACGGCGGGCCGGGGATCGGGCGAGGAGGTGAGTCAGTGGCGCTTTTTTTTTTTTTTTTTTTTTTTACTTCTGCTGAGCGCGGGGAAAACGGGGGGGGGGGGGGGGGGCGGCCGGTTTCGGCCCCCCCCCTGAAGACGGAGGACGTCGGGGGGGCGATCGGATGCCCCCCCCAGGAAGAGGAGACCCCCAGCTTCTCGGGGATACCAAAGGTAAGTGTTTTATTTTTATTTATTTTTAACTGTTTGGGGTGAATGCCAAGCCCGTAGTTTCTACGGGCTTGGCACTTAAGTGGAGTGGAAGCAAGCACGTAGAAACTACGGGCTTGGCACTGAAAGGGATATATATATATATATATATATATATATATATATATATATATATATAACATCACCCTTAGGCATCTCCTCTCAAGACATTGGGCCTGATGCAGAGCCTCCTCTGAACTGCCCTTAAAACCCTCCGATTGTCCGGGGCTCCCGTTTGAATCGTGGCTCAAATGTGATGCAGAGCCTCCGTCAGAATGGCTCCCTAACTGATCCGTCAATTTCACTTTACTCGGAAAGCTTTTTTTGCTCTCTCGGGTGCCTTCAATTTGATCGGGGCTCCCGTTCACGTTCACACGGGCGGCCCGTTTTTCCCTGATTTTTCCTGCCTTTTTGAACGTACCTGCTTGGTTTCCGTCGTATTTGACCTTCCATTTTGGTGGTTTTAGCAAGTATACTTACATCTCCATGGCTCTTCAGTTGCCAATCTGGCTACACGCAAGCGCACATCCCGCAAACTCCATTGGAATATGCATATGGCCACAAATGCAAATTTGAGCCCTTTTTTTTTTGGTTGCTTTTTTAGGTGGGGGTTTCCTTGTCCATAATGCATACCTAAATCATCTAGTAGTTCCTTCTCCCTTGTCCTTAATGCATACCTTTATTGTTTTTTTTTTTTTCTTTTTATTGTCCCATATCTAAACCTTTGGTGTGTAATGTAAATGTGTGCTGATGTTGTGTGATGGTACTTTTGCAGGAAACACAACTCTCGAAATATTATTAATTATTTATTTTTGTTTTTTTTTTGAGTTTTTGTATTAAATTTTTTTTTTGGGGGGGAAAACGATAACAAACATATTTACATTTGGTTTAAAACATTAAAAAATTAGGCCTCGGGGTCTGTAGCCTGTGTTCTTTGATCTGTGAATGAAAAACAACATTACTTTAGCATTTTTTTTTTTGGTTTTGGTTTTTGATTGTTTGTGCACTTATTAAATGGGACCTTCTGCGTGTTTTAATGAAAAGGCCAAACTCTTCAGAAACGTTGCCCCAGCATCTTAAACTAATATATATTAATTTTGTAGTCAATAAATTATTATTCTTTCCCCCACTGGGCTGCAACTCAGTTCAGGAATTTAGGATAAGTGCAACGCCATGTTGACTCTGAAGCATCACACTTACTGAGGAGAGGAGAGTGGGATAAGGTACAGGGGGTGGGTTATAGCTGTGCTTTGCTCACACAGAGCTGAGATGTGCTCTGGAAAAGGTTGGTAAGATGATTTGTAAGGTGGACAATCTGTATGTACAGGATGTGGGAACTATCTAAGCTAGCCTCTTATTCATAGTTAAGGTCCGCTTTAAGGGCTTTTTTGGATACATTTTGAGGGAACTGTTAAATTTGTTTTTTGGTAAAATGGAAATGTTTGCTCATTTACTTTAGTTTAAATAAACACCACTTACAAGGTTTAGGCCGCACATTGCGTCGGGGGCGGAGTCTCACTTCATACTCCCTCTGTGGCAGTTGGGAATCTGTATGAATGACTGATATTAGAGACTGTTGTTCTTTCATTCATTTAATATTATGTTAGGCTTCTAGGTATCAATCTACTCACCTTGCCCAGCAACCTCTTCCTCCTCGCCCCCTTCCTCACTCATCCCTTGGGATGTTCCAGCGACGTCTGAATCTACAACAATAGGGCACATGAGTATCTGTATTTAATGCATGTCTTACCACAGATCTAACTTTATTTCCCTTACCGGAGTCATGTTGAGGCTCTGTTCTGCTCGACTCCCTGCCGTCAGATTGCCCCCTCCCCTGCATGCTGAGGTCCAGCGGCTCCTCCGAGTCACTTACAGAGGAGGGGGTGGCCGTTGACCCTGGCGGTGGGCCACCTACACCTTCGCCTGTTTCGCCCAACACTGGGCTGCGTGGGTCCGGGTGGGGCGGAACCGCAAATTCCATTCATGGGCTGAAATACAAACACAATCATTAAACCACGCCCAGGCGATGCCAGGGTTAGAGGTGCATTGACATTTTCTACACTTACATGGGAAATGTGTTGCGAAGTACCGCCTCACCCGGGGCTTATGTCTTCTTTTTAAATCAGACCAGTGTTGGGCGATCTGAGTAAAGGTATAGGTGGTTTGGGATCTTCTTTCAATCGCGTCCACCACCGCCAGGGCCAACGTCCGCTTGTCATAATCTGACGGCAGGAAGTCGTAGCGATTCCTCAGCATCATCTGTTAGAAAAAGAGACAAGCATTAATCCACAAAATACATTAACAAGTTTCCTGGCCTAAATCAAGTCACTTTATTAACCTCTTGCTGCCTCACATTGCCCTAGTTCTGCTATCTGCATGTAGGCTAGTTTGTAGCTGCGTACATGGGTTAAACTAAGGTGGGCTGGTCTGTAACGTGACAAACTAAGTTGTTTCAGACTATTCTTGCGTTTTTTTCTTTTTTTATTACAAGGAATGTGTGCGCGCACATAAACACACGCTCGCTCGCTCGCATACTCACATCCATGATGAGCTCGTCCTGCTCCGTGGTAAAGACGGCGGGGGACATCTTGGCTTCTTTTTCAAATTCTAGCTCTGACGTTCCCCCGCAGTAACGTGCGTGCGTGCGCGCAGGTGCGCAACCGCAGTTGTAAAAATATTTAAAGTTCAAGGCACTCCGCTTGGTGTGGGATACCATATCAATATGGGCAGGCCTAAAGGGAGCACAAAGAGCCAACCAAGGCCAAAGCCACATAGCAGCCGCACACATGCCTCATCCTAAATAAAACAGAAAAGCAGGCACAAGACACATGCAGAACATGCACCAACTAAAACGGTGGGGACTCCACAGACACAGGCACATTCCCAAAAACGCAGGAGCAAGGAGACATTAACCCATTCTCAACCACCGGCCCAAAAACCACGCACGACTCCCCAGATAGCCAACCATCTATTTCAAGTGATGCAGGGGACAACACACACCCATGTGGGCGCTAACCACGCCGTGGGTCCCTAAGAGCCCGTTTTTGCTAAGCACAAAGCATGGCTGTTGCCAATGCTGTTTGGGTACATTATGGTGTTCTGTCCATCGAGATACTGAACAAATCAAGCGGACAGTTGTGGACCTGAAATCATATAGTTGCCCAAAAATGGACATGCGCCGGCAGCAGAGGTAAAGCCCAAATGCATTTAGAGTCGCTTTGTGACCAGCATGTAACACTTATTAGGTGTGATTTAATCTTCCCCAGCCTGCAGACAGGGGGTGGTTTCAAGAAAATACATTGGCCACAAGGTCAGCACGGATTGTGTGTGCTGGCCCACTTGGTGTACCAGTGTAAGGAGGGGTCTGCTCGTCAGAAATAGGGAAAGGTTCTGCACCCAGGTCAGTATATCGAGCAATCCTGCTTCTAATGGCAAGGTTGTGCAGGACCCCACAAGCAATAATTATTTTGATAACCTTGCCAGGCTGATACTGAAGAGAACCCCCACTGTGATCCAGACATCGGAAACGCATCTTCCACAACCCAAAGGCACGTTCCACCACAGAGCGAGACCTCCTATGGGCTGTGTTGTAGCGCTCCTGTGCCTGGGAAGATGGGTGCAGGATGGGTGTGAGCAGCCATGGTAACAAGGGATAGCCTGAGTCACCTGCAAAAATACAAAAGACAAACATAAGGTGGATGCCTAAAAAAAGGTTTAGGTGTGCATAGAAACATTAGTACACAGGGACAAATAGGTGAGCTAGGTATGGTGGGAGGAATTGACATTTTTAATGAGCCTACAAACACATGCAACCTGTACACTCCTTAAAAATGTCTGCGTAATGCTACTGAGATAAGAGGGCCAGAACATAAACCAATAGTGGTGAATACTTTCACCCATTAATTAAACCAAAAACCTTTTCAAGTTTCCAGGAAAGGTCTCACAGATTAGTGGGGTAGTGGCAAATCCACATTCAAACCTGGGGGCCAAGAAATACAACTTTAATACACATACCCAGTAACCATCCTCCAGAAATATCTCCAGATTGAAACCGTTGATAGAGGCTGGAGTTCCTCAAAATGTGCGCATCATGCGTGGACCCAGGAAAGCCAGCAAACAGACTGAAAAACTGAAGATCAGGGCCCGCCACTGCCTGAACATTGATGGAATGGCCCATCTTCCTGTTCCTGCACCAAGCAAAACACAAGTGTAATTAGTGTGAGCCATAAAAAATGTGTGATGACCAGAAAAAAAGCAGACCCAAACCACATACCTGAACAGATATTCCTGGTCCGCAGGGGGAATGAGCGAGACATGTGTGCAATCGATTGCACCAAGGACGTTGGGCATGTCGGCTATGTTATAAAAGCCCAACTTAACCGCATTCCAGGCTTCCCCTGTTTGAGGGAAAAAAATGTAATTCTGTGCCAGGGTAGCCATGCCATCCAAAAACTTGGTTAGGCTGCGGCTCAGCGTAGACTGGGACATCCCCAGGGAGAAGGCACCCAGTCTCTGGAACGAGCCGTTCGCCAAAAATTGCAGGCAGCCAACCAATTTGGTCATACCTGCAATTGCATGCCCCTTGCTTGTGGTGGGGGCTAACCATGGCCGCAGCTCGCTATACAAGGCATGGAGAGAAACACGGTTAAGGCGGGTGAGCTCGAATAGGTCAACGTCACTCATGCCATCGATGTCCAAAGGCGTGCGCTGCAGCCTGGTTTCTGCCATACTCAGAACTACCAGATGGCGTAGCTGGCGCCTTTGATGTTGGCCCACAGAGGAATGCATTCCCAAATTGCACGCAGCTCCAATACGGCTGCTCTGACTTGCCGTAAGTGAAGGCTCGGCGGCCCCGTTTTATTAGGGTGTTTTCAATCGGAAATCAAGGCTCTGCATCACTGAAAAAAACGGACCAATGAACGAGGCGTCCGGTTTCCCGGCAAACAGCCTCGTGCGAGCCGACAATCGCAAAGGCGGCTGAGCGCACACCTGAGCGCATAAGCGCACACTAAAATCAACGTAGCACCCTTTCCTGACCCGATCAAAGCCCAAAACCAACGGGGAAACGCACAGGGGAGCTGAACGGGGAGGCTCTGCATCAAGCCATATATTGATAAAAATGCTTTCATAGCTAAGATCCTCTATTCCCCTTATAACTTCGGTGGCTCTTCTCAGCACCATTCCATAATTGGCTCATACTTTCTATGAACTGGTGCCCAGAAATGGATGGCATATTTTAGATGCCGACACACCGATGCCTTGTACAGAGGCAAAATTACATCCCTATCCCATGATTCCATGCCTCTTATAATGCATGTCAATATTTTGGTGGCCCTGGAAGCTGCTGCTTGACATTGCATGCTGTTATATGGTTTCAATACAGAAAATGAATTGCAATTCAATCCTCTGACATACAAGAAATGTAAATGGAAAATTCCAATTGCAGATGCCCCCACCATCCATTTGTTTATGAACAAACAAAGTCATGTTTAATTTCAGGTGGTTGATTTTCATCGGAGGCGCCAGCGTGGTCACACGGTGTTGGAAGTGGAAATTAGTAAATTGTTTTCAATTCATTTAAAATGTCAAACTGTTACCATCATTTATTACATAAAACATTTTTCTCTATTAGTTAATTACCCACCATGCATCTGTATCACATTACTGGCTGGCCCTGCCAAATTAATAATTCAAGAAAACTTTTAATGAATGGATGAAGATTACAAATTAAAATCCCAACAATCGCTGACTCCCTCTTCTAAAACCGACTTATAGTTCTTGATGGCAATTCAATAGTCGGTGTCCATTATCGTTTTTTTTTTTCACGCTTGCACTTCTTAATTACGCACGATATTGTTACAAGCAGCAATTTATACCGGCTCTGTCCTACGTTTTTCTAGAAGCGAGAGGAAAAGAGACATACAAGCGGCTTCCCATAGGTCTGAAACTCTACCCGGCTGTTCATCACTCTGAGTGCCATTAGGTTGCTCTAATTCACTAATGATTCAGGAGATCAATTAAAAATGGAGACAAGGATGGAGCGGGTGTGAAGATGAAGCTAAAAGCATTTGGGGAAGGGAGACTGCGGTTTCATTTGTCTTCCAGAAAGGCAAGGTCAAGCGCTTAGCAATATCTTACGGTGACACAGCTTAACAGAGGTCTCCATTCGGTGCCTCGTAGAGAAGTGAAAAATATGACCTTTCATGGAGGGACATAATACATCACGCTTACAAGCTTATGAAATTATAGGCACTGAGCTACAGATGACAAAATAGTACATTAAGCTTTAAAAAGAAAACTGAAGCCATAATGATATGCAAAGCATAAGTGTGGCCAAGATGTTTTATTTTATGTTTCAATGATTTGTATTGAATTTTGTATTGCTTTAAAACATAGATGTCTTTTCCATAAGACTTATTATAATAAATAGTGGCTCAATTTTCTGAGGCACTGACCCCCACCCAACCTGTAGCTTGGGGTCTAGCCCTTTTATTTATTCTTTTAATGAAGTGGATTAAAACACTTTCAGCTCCTGCCCCCGGGGGCAGGCTAGCGACCAGCCCTGGAATCTTTTAGATGTGCTGTGTGAAACCCTCAGGGTTGCCGTAAACTCACAATTCCTGGCGGCCCCAGCAATGCGGGCCACAGCATCCCCTATCTTTCCTGTTTGCCCCCCCCCACCAAGCCTATCTGAATCGTGACAGTCAGAGGTGTGGCCAGACGGTGTTTGTACGTCACCCAATCGGCGATCTCAAGAGGGGCGGCCTCGCTAGTGGAAAAAACAGTTTTCTTCTAAAAATCAGGCCACCGCTGAGCTGGCTGCTTGGGTGGGGGACAAAGCATAATGAGCGGAGCAGGGTTTTGCTCCGCTTTAAAGCTTACCGTGGGAAACTGCTTACTCCTATTGTGTTAAAGCGGACCAACAGTCACCCTCCTACCAAGTTCTTAAGCCTGAGACCATGCTTGATGAGGGGAAGCGTTAATGTAGTGGAGGAGCTGAGAGACAGCCATGGAAGAAACCTGTGAATTGTACTGTTTGCTGTAACCTATGGATATTGCCTGTAACTGGATTATGCTGTTTATCATGGATGGAAGCTTTCAAATAAAGACCCTGTTGTTTGCACCAAGGACTGTCATCAATGGAGACCAGCGTCGACTGAAGCATGTAAGTGCACCTCCACCCAGACAAGCCACACCGACATGGGATGCCTTACCCTAGGTCCAAGAACCCCCCTCGCTCCCCAGAGCGTTTTCCCATGTCCAGGCACGCGCCCGCTACACCTTTCCTGTGCAACAGAACAGCAAAAAGTCCTTCCAGCAGCGCCAGTGTTAAACGCTCCTATTAAAGTCTATTGTGTTGCGAACGCAAGCACATGTTCATATTTCATGCAGTACTGCATGCATTTTATCATTTGCAGCACCATAGATAAATTATAATTCTAAAGACAGGAAGACGGGGCACAGGATCCAGAAACAGCTATTTTGTTTATAATGCAGGCTCAATAGTGAAAGCAAATTTTTGGTTTGTTGAGCATCTGTATAGTGGTGCTTAGAGTGAGCTAGTAGGCGCTGTAAGCGTGTATCAGGCGCTGTAACAGAGTGCCTCAGTTGCTGTAGTAACCTGGCCAGCATTGATGAATGTGATGTGTGTTGGGCGCTGTAACACCAGTACAGCACTGCAGGGAGCGAGAGATAGCGCCAGCTCAGTGCGTCCACTTGGCACTCCACACCATACTTATCAAAAAACTACACACACACACAGCGTCGGCGCTCTGTATCTGGTCGCTATAGCATAGAGCGCTAGACGCTGTGTGATTAAAGTCTGTTTTTGAACACATATATACCAGTAACTAAGCGAAAACACATGGAATGACATTGTTGTAACATTGTGACATTAATACTTTAATGCCAGACCTGTAATGACAATTCGGCATAAAAAAACAAAAAAATCATAAAAAAGTTTTCAAAAATGACCAGGAGAGGTCACATGAAAATGTATGGGAGAGCGACAAGAAGCAACAGGTAATACCTGGCGCTCTGGAAGTTGAGCGCCGCGCTATACGCTGAACCGCCTGTAGTAATACATGTGACGCTACATGGCGCTGTTAGAGTCGCTCACCAGAATCACTTTCATAAATGTGGTTTTGCGTACAGTGCCCAGCGTTCACCAGATGCTGTCTGCCGCTACGAGGCACTACCTGCTGCTACCGCTTGATGAATAATGCCCATTATAAACAAAAACGCAAATGCAAAATAAAATCCCTACCGCGAACACTGCTGCATAAATGCATGCTTCAGATGTTTGCCGGACCGGTGTGATTGTGGTATGACAGAAAATACTGGGTAGATAACTTATTGAATACTACTCATATATGATATAAAGTGCCACAGCAACACTCAATAAAGTGAACACAGTAACTGCAGAGGAAAAATTACAACTCATCTTATACTAGATAACACTAGAAGAAAGCGTAAAAAAGCAAATCTGGACAACAACGAGAAGTTCTACGAACAGTACAAATCCCAACTGACAAAATTCCACTTTTTGGTGATGTGTTTCATTCAATAACTTTGTATACTTTAAAATTAAAGTTGGATCGGAACAGTACAGATTCCTTTTACGTCACTCAATTTTATCATGCATGCACTGGCAGGTTCCATTGTCATTCGGCAAATATTCAATTTCCATCCTTCGTTGAAAGAAAAATAGAAATGGCCTTTTTTCGTATTGAAAAGGTGGCAATATGGAAATCCTCCCACACGTAACGTGCTCTGCACAGCTACGGCACTCCTGAAAAACAGCGTGTGCCTCGGCAAGGTAATTTAAATACTAATGGGCTCATTTATCATGCCGAGGAAAGCAAGAGGTATAAAAAAAATAGGTGTTTTATAGTAAGAAGTTACACTAGCGTTAAAACAAAGTAAATTATCGATATACTGTACCAACTAGAGGAAGCTTAATTTGCTGATCCATGATGGTGGCTGAAGATGGATTGCAGATGATAGGGCAGTTACATTTCAATTTCATCCCAGACATAATCCAGGCGGTGAACGAGCTTACAATTTAATATGCATTTAGACACCTTTCATGTTGTATAAAGGGGGGTGGGAGCAGCTCAATCACTATTATTTATACAAAATAATTATTATTATTCAGGGCCTGGGAACTAATTTACCGCCCAGTTTAACCCTCTCATCAACTAAATATCAAGCAACAAACATGTCTAGCTGTGTGGAAAGACAGAGATTTGGTTGCATATATCTGCAGATACATGTGGAAGCCACACTGCCCCGACAAGGCACTCTGTGTTTAGTGTGGTCCCTACTCTTAATTTTGAGTCCCCAACATTGGGACATGCAATGCAGACAGATATCTGAGAGCTACTCACCTGGGAAGCTGCCAGCCTCCCTTTAGAACACTTCACAAGCAGGGAGGAATTCAGTCAATATGGATTTCTCCCTGTGAAGTGCTCTAAAGGATAGATAGGCAGAGAGTGATAGATAGATAGATAGATAGATAGATAGATAGATAGATAGATAGATATGGATGTTTAGGATAGGTAGATTATCTATCTATCTATCTAGATAATCTACCTATCCTATACATCCATCTTGCTCTATCATCTATCTATCTATCTCATATCTAGATAGATAGATAGATAGATAGATAGATAGATAGATATGGATGTATAGGATAGATAGGCAGAGAGAAAGAGAAATATAAAGACAGATAGAGATCAATAGATAGGTTAGATAGAGATTGATGGATTGGATGGATAGATAGATGGATGGATAAGTAGATGAAAAGAGATGGGTGCATAGCACAGATATATATATATATATATATATATATATATATATATATATATATAGGCAGAAAGATGGACAGAGAGATAGCTAGGCAATACCTCAGGCCTGGTTGGGTAGCTTGCTGGTGATTTTGGGATCTAAATAAGAACTCGCTCTCCATTGTGTGTGTGTGAGTGTGTTTTGATTGTAGTACTATAAACAACAAAGATATATATATATATATATATATATATATATATATATATATATATTTTGAATCATTTTTTTATTTTTATACACAATTTGGTTGTTTTTTCTACAGTTTTTGGTATATAGGATTTTTTCCTAGTTTAGTTGTGCGTCTCTAGGGGGCACCATCCCGAAATCTTGCACAAAGCGACACTTAGCCTAAGTCCTTTCTGGGCAATAACATGAGAAAAGCCAAAACTCTAAATTCTATACCCAGCATCCGCATGTGCATACTCCGGGTTATGTTTGCAAATGAACAAGAACAGTTTCCTCAATTAATGGACTAGTGCGCCTCCTTCACCTTCTACAGAGGAAGTGGCCCGAGTCCTGGCATGGTAAGACATGGACGCGATCAGACAAGGGTGAGTATGGCAACAGGACTAGACATATGGACCTGCTCATAGCTTAAAGTTGGAAAAAAACAAGAAATTCATTTGGGTTTTGGTCCCCCTGGCGCCCTTTCTTACACTTTCATTTTTCTATGATCACACACACCTGTCCCTCAGCGCTTTCAGCATGAGCAAACACAGCCAGCAAGCCTAGCAAGCTCACCTAGCGCTGAGGACAGGGGAGACTTGCAGCAATATTTGGAGTGGTCATGGAAAAAAGGAAAGGGCAAATTAGAGGGACCTGCTATGGTTATATGCACTGGGCACACCTAAATGTCCCGCTTTGCTGACATGGGGAAGACTGTCCCACCAAATGCAGAATGCTGGGTGTCTAGTGGGGAACAACCGCTCTGACTTTTTGGTTGAATGACGGTAGTGGAATGCATGGACTTCTGAGCATTAGCTCAATCACCAACATCTTTTATGGAACAAATATTCTTAGATCATGTGACCCGAAATTAAGCCACACCCCTACCAAGCCTTTACCCACAAACTGGTTTAAACTTTCCTACTTCGAGGAGCACAAGAAATGGTCAGTTTAAGCACTGCAGGAAATGGAGGAGAGGCACATTGAACAAGCATTAGGTGAGCTCCTAGGGGCAATGACTGCTTGGAGTAATACCAGTGACAGTCAGAGATTAGAGATTACTGATTAGGGTCATCTAGTCCTAAATGACAGGTATACTTTACTTTCGTTGACATTTACCATTTTTAGACTACCGGTATATTACCTGTTTGCTTTTCTGCTCTACTGTTACTGAAAGTGACACACAGCCGCAATAAGAACTTAATTACGCAACCGTTGGCATAAACATGCTAATTAAGGGCCACATTAAAAAATAAGGCTTTCAAATAGACCACAAGGGGTCAGATGCAGCATTCCCCGGCCTCCTGTATTTCAGAAACGAACGCAGCCTTTCAGGGAGCAAGTGGCTAAGTGAACAAAAAAACATGATTATCTTTGCAGGACGCTGCATGTAATGCTGGCAACAGCTAGAATGTTCCCGGGAGAATGATCAACTCACCAAAGAAAAAGCAGCTCGCCATTTATCTCAGCGGTGCAGTTGTTATGTACTTGGCTGCCAAATCCAAAATATAAGTCTTACAAGATCAAAAAGGACAGAGAGGACAATGGTTAAAGTGGACCAAAACCCACAGCGATCGACCCCCCCCGGGGCATTCAAAATCGGGATGCCCCTCTGTGTGAAAACCCCCAGGTCGCCCGCTACACTTACCTTGCTAACCAGTCCAACGGCACATGTGCAAGCCGCGGCTGCATCCCAGCTATCCCTCTAGCAGGGCACGTGCCCACGCCGGGCATTTGTGAATGGCTGGTGCGGGCACGCTCCCTGTTAGAGGGAAGCGGGGGATGCGGCCTCCAGCTTGCTCCGATCCGCTGGCTTTAGACGAAGTCTTAGACAACGTGACGTCAACGGCTCTGACCGCGCTGATTGGACGAGTGGCTGCACATGCTCCGTAGGACCGGGAAGAGGTGAGTTGCCGCCAGCGTGCTTGGAGCCGCTGGTCTTAGACAAAGGCTTAGAATAATGTGAAGTGAGTGGCTCCAAGCGTGCTGTATCCGATTGGACAAGCGGCTTCGCGTGCGATGTAGGACTGGGAAGATGGGAGTTACCTTCAGCGATCTGGAGGGTTTCACACAGCGGGGCGTTCCTGATCAGGGTGCCCTGGGGGAAAGGACCAAAACTCACGATGGTCAAAATCCTGGGTTTTGGTATACTTTAAATGCACATTACATTCTTTTTCAGCCAAAACTTTAGTTTTACAGGCTCATGTAGGTTTTGGAACTGTGGGCGCTAGATGAGCATCTCTAGGGAGACGCTCTCAGCGTCCGCACTGCACAGCTGCCTAGAGACAGGCAGTGCTCTGCCTTCGCTTATCAAAACCAATGTGCTAGCGACCCCTAGTGCCAGCTGGAAGCGCTGTTAAAGGTCAGAATTCATTTAAAAAAATTTGGGGGGGGGGGAAGGGGCCTCCACATCACGTGACAGGCGTGCCGGTGGGCTGTGGCCGATCAAGCAGCAGGTGGCAACAAGGAGACCAGGAGTGCGTGCCGGGAGGAAAAGCCCTGTAGAGGTAGGTTTTTTTTTTTTTAAGAAGGTTTCTTTTTCTTTTGTTCCTTAGGGGGCAACCAAATTTGGGATGTCCCTCAGTGATGTGACACGACTCTTCACCACAAAGGGGCCCACTGAGACCATGCCGACCAAGGGCCCACGTAAACTTGTACGTAGAAATGAATCCCTTTCAACTCTTTATACTGTAACAAAATCCCTAAAAAGCTTTTGTAGCCCTCACACACCTGGTGTTGGATGAGGACAGCAGGAAGTAGGTTCTACTGGGCCCAGGGTGCTGGGGTGCTGGGGCTCTACCACAGGGGATGTTAGTACTCACTGTGCCGCTAGGAAAGATGATAAACATTCCAATAGATCCAATAGACAATCCAACAGCTGACATCAAGACATGGCCCAGGTCCATACATCCGTCTGGTTACATTCCTTCCTGTCACATGCACAGCCTCGGGTCAGCCAGCTTGGCTTATTCCCCTAAAAGGATTCCCAGGACTCCCTCCACTGAGTTCCCTCCGGTGGCCATTGCTGTCGCGCTGGAGCTTTACAGGAATTCTCTGACAGGAATTGGTCTCAAATCTGCTCCTCAACAATTCACATGGTCTAGAACTGTGGTGTAGGACACTAGTACAGGGTCTCTCTTCCCTATATAACCTCTAGCTACCTCCTAGAACCTTCCATCACATGTTCATCCACATGTCAAACATATGACCTTCCAACCAATCACTGTCCTCCTGGTTGTGACTAGGTTTCGACCAAGCATCCTGCTCTGGTTATTAAAGAGAAACAACACACATGAATTTCACTTTCCTGTGTGTTGTTTCCTCTCAGCGATGGCATCCTGAATTGGGAAGCCCCACTGTGTCTACCCCCCAAGTCGCCCCATTTCACTCACCTTCCTTCGGCTCTTATGGCGCAGACTTGGTGCTTGGAGCTGAGTGGTGCGCTCAGCCAATCAGCACGCTTACTGTCACTCTCCTCCCTACGGCGCAGCTGACAGCTAAGCCGCTTAGACAGCCCGAAGGGAGCCAATCGCCGTCGCCAGCAGCATCCACCGCCCACCTTGCAGCCATAGCGTGACTGCGCCGCCCATTCAGGAAGGTCGGGCTCGGGCACGTGCTTGGCTAGAGGTGAGTCTTTTAGACTCCAGGGCCTCCGAAGTTCTTACTTAAAGGAGCAGTATCGCGAATTTTTCTTGGTGACTTATATTTAAATGGTACTTGGAATGTAGGTAGGTGTTGGAGTAAAAATTACAAATGTAGAAAAAAAATATGTGTGTGTTGAACAGCTGGAGGCTAATAGCTCATGTTTATGTCTTGTCAGTGTCGGCAGCCGACACTCTGGCCTGTTCCATGCTGAGGAGAGGGAGAAACAATGTATCAGTTCCACGCTGAGGAGAATGTATCAAAGTCTCAGCTGTTCAGTGCTAGCAGCTGTCCAGCATCAGATAACAACATTGCAACATTGCCTGGCCAGAACTTATATATCTAAAACAGAGAGAAAAGCTCTAGAAGTCATTTAGCTGATTTTGACAGTTTTCCCTTCATGTTGGCTCTGCTGCAGAATCTTTTAGTTTACCATTTTCTCTCTCTTTTCTCAACACATTTTTCCATATGATCTCTTTTTTCAGCTTTGTGTGTTTTGAGCAAAGCCCAACCCAGGATTTTCACTATCTGGAGTTTTGATTTGTGCCCCTAGGGGCATCCCGACTTGGGATGCCCTGATATGTGAAATCCCCAAGTTCGCCTGTGAAAACGTACCTTTCCCTGTCCCACAGCGCATGCGCGGGCTCTCATCCAATCAGCTCTGTTTGCACGCAGATGGGGAGCCTGAGCAGTAACCTTCCTGGCCACCCGGCCTGTCTAAATGACTATCTGCGTGAGTGCGCCAGAAAAATGGGGGATCTGTGGTTATCCAGGGGTCATTTCACACAGTGGGCATCCTGATTTAGAATGGGGTTTTGTTCCACTTTAATACCTTTAGATTTTCCTGCACAGTTATTCAAAAAAGAATTTCAGTCATTTTCAGTCAGTTTAGTTTATTTTGTATAGATTTTACACATTTGAGTCACCTGGTCTCATAACAAAAGCAGCACCTCACACACACACACAGCCGTTACAGTGTCAGCCTCTGAGGTAAAGTGTTGCTAGGAGACCAGTGGGCTAAATGAAGCAGCTCACTAAATACAAGCCAGCAGATCCCCCTATTCAGCAAATGGACTGAGCCATTTTAATTATACAATTTAAAAGAGAGGCATATATTTTTTTCTTTTTCTATCGCCAGATTATTCATACACATGTTATAAGCTATTGTGTGGCTATTTAATTATTTATCTTTTTTAATGCAAATTTCGCGATACTGCTCCTTTAACTCTTTCTACCTTACCTACTAGAACAGTCTCCATTAAAGTGGACCAAAACCCACACGCCCTGCTAGATGGATAGCGGGGATGCGGGCGCTGCTCGTGCATGCACTGTTGGACCGGGAAAGAAGGTAAGTGTATGGGGCGACCTGGGGGGTTTCACACAGTGGGGCATCCCAATTTGGGATGCCCAGGGAGAGGGAATCGATCGGTACGGGATCGGTTCCCTTATAGATTCCCGGCCCAATCACCGTGGGTTTTGGTCCACACAATAATACATAAATATATATATATTATTACATATAGTTTGAGCCTGGTGGTGCTAGTGGTCCCGGTCCCCTGGCAGAGCCCCCTCCTTTCATTTATGTCACACCCAAAGTGCACTGTCTTTACCTAATAATTTGCATGACCCCCAATATCTTGCTATGGCTGCTTTTGAAGTCTGCAGTGCTACCAAATATTTTTTTAAGGTCTTTAAACTGTCAGTTGTTCCTTTGTTGGTAACTATTGCTTTGTAAGGCCACTACTAGATTGAAGGCACTATATAAATCAAAATAATAATATAGCTGATCTGACTCCTGTACAGGAATTTTATCAAGGGAGCGTTCCTCTAAAACCACCAATAACAGTCTACACAAAGGTTAGGAAACAAGAACACGACTCGGTGGCAGATGGACTAAAAATAAAAATAACAAAGTGGAAAAAGCTGATAAAAAGGTGGATTTTTTTTATAACTTTTAAAATAAAGTATGTTCTGAATTCAAAGTAATTTACCTGTTGTCTGTAAAACTGTGGTATTGCTGGAGCAGGGGACTTTGATTTTTAATCATAAAATAAATGATTTTATATTTCACTTTATTGTGTGCTAATTGAGAAAAGCTCTCAAAACATATCCCTCAAGAAAAATCCAAAAATATTTAAACATACTTCCTATATAATCGGGGAGGCCGATTCATTAATAGCGCCAGGTAGCGACAGATGAGCGACAGTAGCGGTATTTTCACAGCGCCCGCTAGTATTCGCTGTGCTTGGCCGTTGTTCGGCTGTTGACAGCGACTCAGTCGGTGTGCGGTAATGTTGAATACGGGGTTAGGAGTCGCTGTTTGACAGGTTCCGCGCTGTATGGGAGCGCATGACAGCGAATGGACATAGCGAACGGCTCCCAGCATGTTCATTAACAAATCACGCTCAAAATATTCTCGCGCTGTGAAATGCTTGTTTAAACCCCAGAGCGCTGGCGGCGATGGGTTAAAAGTAGTTTTTTAACCCCCAAACTACCATATTTTTTGATAAAAAAAAAACATGTTTTTCAAAACATTTTGGAATATGAATACATTAATATCAGACCTGTAATATCAATTCTGCACAAATTTTTTTTTTTTTTTTTTACCTTAAAAAAAATATCTAACATTGCAGAAGTGGTCACAGAATTTTTGACATTCAAAAAAAAAAACCATTAATAGCAATTAATTAAGAATATTTAAAGATTGCTCCATTGAAATGCATTGGAGAGCGCCAGGTAGCGAGAGGTCATACCTGTCGCTGTTCAAGGTCGCTCGCTGGCACTGTGGGGTGAGGCTGGAATAATGATGAATGATTCGCTATCTGGCGCTCTGTCAGTCGCTAAGCAGGATCGGCTTGATAAATGTGTGATTGCGGAGGGGAGCCGGCGTTCTCGTGGCGGTGAGTGTCATTACCGTTCGCTCACCATTCGCTACCTGGCGCTATCCCTTGTTAAATAAGGGCCTAATTTATAATATGAATGGAAAATACCTGCCCATTATCAGGACCAATCAAAAAAGAAAAGCCTACGTGCTTTTCAGGGGGACGGCGTGGATCCCCTTCTGATCTGGTTTTTAAAGGATCAATGATAAAAGTCCATATATATAATATAAATATGCTGGATGGTGGGAGGAGAGGTCACTTATACACCCGGCATCCAGAAATATACAGCCAGGACAGTTTCCCCCACAAGATGAAAGAAACTTGTAGGTTACTTCGGCAGTGATAAAAAAAAGTGGTGCACCAGGGTATGGGCCATCAAGGCAGTGATAAGACCTTGGCCCTTCTGAATTGGGCAGGCTGATTCATTAGAACACCAGGTAGCGCCAGATGAGCGTCTGTAGCAGGCATTTCAAAGCACCCGCTAGTAGTCGCTGTGCTCGGCCGTGGTTCGCTAGTTCAGAGCACCTCAGTCGCTGTGCAGCATTGATGAATACGTTGTGGGGAGTCGCTATATGACCAGTACAGCGCTGTATGGGAGTGAATGGTAGCGACTGGTCAGTGCGACCAACTCACACCATATTCATCAAAAAAACAGCCGCACACACCGCCGGCGCTCAAAAACGCTTCGCTGTAGCCCAGAGCCGGAGGCTGTGTGATTAAAGGCTGTTTTTGAACATGTATCCACCAGTAACAAAGCGAAAACATATGGAATGACATTGTTATAACATTGTGATATGAACACATTAATGCCAGCCCTGTAATGTCAATTCTGCATAAATATATCAAAATTTAAAAAAGTTTTCAAAAATGGCTTTTTCTAGGCCAGAAGAGGTCACAACATTATTTGAGAATCCCCCCAAAAAATAATAAAAACCCCCTGTTCAAAGAGAAGTAAAAGAACGTCCATTGAAATGTATGGGAGAGCGACAGGTAGCGACAGGTATTACCTGGCGCTCTGGAAGTCTAAATGCCGGTGCTCTTCGCTGAGCCGGCAATAATGATGAATCGGACGCTACATGGTGCTATCCCAGTCGCTCAGCAGAATTTGTTTGAGAAATGTGTCATTGCGTGCTGTCACATGGCTCTACCTGTCTATCTGGCGCTGTACAGGCACCACCTGGCGCTATCCCTTGATGAATAAGGCCCAAAAATTCTAAACCCACCGTCTGGCAGAAGTGGTTACCCAGATCTGTAGTGATTGTATCTATTGTCAGACTGCTAAGAGTCCCCCCAGTTAGGTCCCTTTTGCGGTGTGGAAGACTCACTGAACTTTGGAAGTGGTACAGGAGAACTTCTTGACTTTGGATGCCTCTAGTGATGGTCACAGTTATGCTCTAGTGGTGGTAGAACGCTTCACTTTAAGTTTGCTGTGGTGACATCGACAAAAGACCAGACCCCGAAATTGCTCCCCCTCTGGTGGGATTTCGTATTGCCCTATGGGTGATCGGAGTGGGTTCATTGGGATCAGGACCTGCCTTTAAAGGCCGGCAGCCATAGGACCGGAAAAGAAGGTTGTCACGAACCGAGTGGAGCGGACTCAGGTGTGGATCCGCTGTGGTACCGATGGCGGGTACCGTGTCAGGGGAGCGGAGTCTAAGGGGCCACCGGTATTCACCAGAGCCCACCGCAAGGCAGGTTGGTCTTGTGCGGCGAGTGACCCCCAGGTCGCTACCCCCCAACAGCGGCCCAGTCCCATAGCCAGCCGAGGTTCAGCGAGGTACACAAGTGGCAGGCAAAAGGCGTAGTAAGTACAGGCAGAGATCGGGGCTGGCAGCACAGGTTCACGGTAAAGGTGATTAGCCGAGGTCGGGGCAGGCAGCAAAGGTTCAGAGTCGGGGACAGGCAGAGGTCGGTACACGGGTGAGCAATCCAAGAATGTCTGACTTTCAACAAGCATGGAGAAACCAAGATCCGGCACTGAAGGAAGGAAGTGCCTCTTTAAATAGGAGAAGTGTATGCAGGATTGGATGACCAGGCACCAATCAGTGCTGTACAGGCCCTTTAAATCTCAGGAATCAAGTGCGCTCAAGTGTGGACGGAGACGTGCGCGCACCTGAGCATGTGAGAAGGAAGCATTGGGGGAAGGGAGACAGCTGGGAACAGCCATGAGAAGTGCTGCAAAATGGATGACGGCTGGATGCAGCCATGGAGGTAAGTGACGTGCTGCTAGATGGGCGTGCAGCGCTCGTCCTAACAAAGGTAAGTGTATGGGCGACCTGGGGGGTTTTACACAGCGGGGCATCCCGATATTGGATGCCCCAGGGGGAGGGAATCGATCAGCCCAGGAATCTTATATATTCCCAGGCTGATCAGTGTGGTTTTGGTCCACTTTAAGTGTCTTAGCGGTTGTTTTCAAATTAATTATGAATATAAGAGACATTCACTATATTTTTAATTAGTTTACGTGACATATGTTTTCTATAATTAGGGTGAAAAGTCAGCCACATTTAATGAGGCATGGAGAGCGTCAGAGCAGGACGCTACTCAGAGGAGACCATTCCCAAAGGAATATGCCAGAAACATGTACACAGCTCTTTAAGCAGTGATAGGTTTGTGAGTATACACACTTGTGGTTGAAAATAGTGTGTAAACTAACACACTACCCTATGGGGGTCATGCTAATTGGTGTAGCAAGGTGCACTTTGCGTGTGCATTGTGGTTTGAATTGCAACCTGGATCTCAGTGAGATATTTAAGTGAAATAAAAAAAAAAAGTGCAATAAAAATGTTTGTTTTGTTTCCCCAAAAAAGAGCCCGTACCTGTGATGAGGCATTTTACAGAAAATATTGTTCCCAATGAGGTATGAGTATTCTTTCCGGAATTTAGAAATAACAGCTCTCTATGGGGTATGCAAAAGAAAATGACAATTTATCCTGCATAGTGTGATGGGTTGAAGGGGGTTATAAAATTTAGTAACTAAACCAGGCAACATCAGAGAAAACTTGGTGTGGACTTCAGTTAGTAATTTGGACCATAGACTATAGTGGTAGATGGAAGATAATGTAGTTATTTTTGGTAGTATTAGAATCTAGGCATTAGATGGAAAAAAGAGATCCTCCTATAGGGAATAACAGGCTCCATAGACTATTACTGGAAAAGGCGATTTTACTTTTTGGACGGAAAGCTGTGAACAACACGTCAGTTTGTGCGTATACACAAGAATCAGTGACGACATATGGAGTACCGGTAGTAGTCAGGTATGGCAGTATTGGCCAGCAGGACCCCCCAGCTTCCCTTACTTGCCAGAACCTTACTAGCAGCCCCCTAAGGGCCTGTAACTCAAGACATGGGCCTCTTTCCGTGAGTCCTTATGTAGCCCAATACAGCATCTGCCTTCTGGTAGACCACATATCACAGTATGTATAGAGAGAAAAGAGAAGAAGAGAATAAAAAGAGGGGGGGGGGCAGCATTAGATTAACATTGTATCACTGGGGTCTCCAGACTGTAGCTGGGGAGCCTTGACCCCTACTATGTGGCTCACCTGCTGTTAGCTAAACCAGAAGACTTGCCTAGGTTGAACACACAGTTGGGGCTGAGGATACACGACAACCAGGGCATGGGCCTATTACTGGGTTAGACAGGCAGAGAAGCATGGTTGTTGGAGAAACTGTACAGCAGACTTCCAGCTTAGTCTATGCTAGAGTGACTTTTGCTACGATTTATTGCAGCTTGCAGTTATTGCAGGTTGTGACACTAGATGGAGCAACTGTAGAGTTTCTATGTATTTTTCTGCTGTGGTGTTACTTCCTCTATATCGAACTGTATTCTCTATCACTGATAGTTCTCTCTTCCTGTCTTGTACCATGTAAGGTGACATTCTCTTACTGTATCTATACTTCAGTAAAGCCAGTTCCTGTTACACCACTATTGTCTATCTGGATTACAACTCCGCTGCACCCAGCAACCACACTCCTCAACAATGGTGACATTCCTGTCTCAATAGCTTCCAGCACCACACTCCGATTCTTATCCACCCTGTGGTGTTAATGTGTTTTTATTCTGCCATTTAACCTGGTGCTGGGAGACCTGCTCCTATAGGTCAAGTATTTTATAAGGAAAAGGGATTTGTGGGAGCTTTGAATATTACCGTATATACTCGAGTATAGGTCGACCCGAATATAAGCCGAGGCACCTAATTTTACCACAAAAAACTGGAAAAGTTATTGACTCGAGTATAAGCCTAGGGTGGGAAATGCAGCAGCTACCGGTAAATTTCAAAAATAAAAATAGATACCAATAAGGTTTTTGAATACCATAAAGAGCAAGAAGGAGGGAATGTGGAAAAGAGCAAGAAGGAGGGAATGTGGAAAATGTTGGATGTAGAAAAGAGAAGACTGATGCAATCTGAAAAGGAGAAAAAAAGGTAAAGGCGTAAAATAAGAAAGAAAGAATGTGGAAAAGGGAAGAAAGAGTAAAAGAGAGAGATGTGTAAAAGTTAATTACTAATAGTTGTAAATGCTTTACCCCTGCAGTGCACGTGTCCCAGCTTTATCAGTGGAAAAGGCAATATATCCCAGTAGCTGTCCCACAGCTGGAGGCTCTCTATGAAGGGACAGGGGCGGCAGGGGCAGTGTGACAGTGTGACTGAGCTGCAGGTGGGGAAGCTGTGGCCTGGCTCTGGGGAAGGGGACACGGCGGCGCTGTGTGAGGAGACTCCGCGGCGCTGTGCTCCAGTTTTTGCCGCCGCCCCGCACTGGCTCCGCCACACACAGGTAAGTCACCCGTCACCTCTGTGTGGCACACACACACCTACCTGATGAGGGGGACACAAGAGGACCACATGCCCCGCACTGCTCCAGCATCTTGAACATCCTCACTGCCGACGGCGACCATGCGCGGACGGCAGGCGTGGGTGCGCGGCCGCGCGCGCGCGTGCACCTTAGCGGGAACAGTGATGGCCCTGCCCCTTTTTCTCCTCCATTTCGGCCAAATAAGTGGGCTGAAAAACTCGGCTTATACTCGAGTATATACGGTAGATTTTGGTTTGTATTTGTCTAGATGCCACCCAACTATTTCTCATGTGGTAGGAAATGTTGGGGACACAGTTGTAGAAGTTCTCCATAATTCAGTAAACATCCTCGTTCTAGGTGGTGTATTAACTGGGTATATTCAAGTGTGAAAAAAGTTCTTGGTTAGAATAGATATCCAATGAGATGTCAGGATCTATCCATAAGCAAAAAGGTTTACCCACAAGCCAAAGGATCTGTTTGCAGGACTCCTGTGCCAATGAGAAGGCCAGGTTCTCTGAATCTCATTGGATATGCGCAGTCTATCGCCAAGCTCAGACGCAATACGCACATGCATGAAGTGGAAGACACTTTGCAGGGTTCACAGATGTATTCCCGTTAAAAGAAGGGCTCTGACATCTAGGAAGTGGTGGCCTCACTTCCTGAACTTTCCAGGACTTGGACTTTGAAAAGGAATGCACTGACAACCATAAAGTGCTGGATTGTCTTTTAGGATCTCCACAGCCTGCTACCTCATGTTTCTTGATCCTTGTGTTCCTGGATTTGCTATTTTGGTTATTGATCATTAGCTTTGGACATTTGACTTCCTGGATTAACCCTTTGATTGATTCTCTGAATTCTTGCTTGGAATTCCTGTGTTGATGCTTGCTGCCTGCCCCTGACCTCTTGCTTGGACCTCCACATTGATATTTGCTGCCTGCTCTTGATCCTGGTGTGAACCTAAGTAGTCAGAAAACTGACAACACCAGTAACTATTACACTGTACAATGATATGTCTTATTATTTATATTAAATAATCTAAATGACATATACTACAATGACTAAAATAAAAGTGATATTAAAAATTTATACACAAGACATAACCTAACCTGACATAACCTGGTGTGAACTTTGACTCCGAGTTTACCTACTGCCGTACCCTCAGTGTCCTTACAGTTATGCCCACCCTCAGTACCCATTACTGCCAGGTGGATAACCCACGTGGCTTCTGCAATCCAGACTATCCTTCCATGTGGAGGGCTCCAGTGAGGAGCCGGGCACTGCATAGATTCTGGGGCTTGGTACATCTGGGCTCTACTGGCTCCCCCTATTGGGCTTGTGAGGAAACGCATCTAATGGATTCGGCTGACGTCACTGCCACTGAGATGACGAGGAATGATCTCTTGATACAGGCCTTCAAGACCCTTACAGGCTGCAGGAACCTTTCACTATCATCAGTGAACTGGCCCTCCTTTTGATATTGCTCTGGTCCTTTAACAGGATTATATGGGGGCAAAAATCAGCCCTGGTATCCTATAATATAACCCTGAAGCACAGGGTTTGGGATTAAGATAACAGAGCAGCCTGAGATTAAATTATACATTTTTTTGCTTCAAGAGCACACTAGGCAAACTATATACATATAATTTGTAAATGCATATACAGGTCAGAAGGGCAAATACAAGTGGGTAAGTGATGAAATGTATGTCAGTTACCTCAGTGCAGACAAGTTTTACGCAGCCACAGGGAGTATGCGGAGCCTGCTGCATCCTCCAGACATGAAAACCAGAGAAAAGACCCCCCACAGAGATGAGCCTTGTCTCCACGTCTTAGCAGTGGTTAGCTAAATCTAAAAAGTCTCCTAACTTTTCTTTGGAAAGTCATAGGAACCTGGTTCTGGTGCAAACTGACCCAATAATGCTGTTCTGTATGGCTCCTAACCTGAGTTCTCTGGATCTCAGCCCCTGAGTGCCCAGGGATGACAGGAGAACCAAGTACACATGGGTTCAGATTCCAAAACTGCAATCAGTTTATGTGTAATATGGATGGGATTATCATAATTCCACATAAACTTGAGTCAGTCATAACTAGAAATGATATCTATATTTTTCTCACAGGGCTCTGCTGGCCTTGATTCTGACACAAGGTTAGTAAGAAGCCCTTCCAGTAATAATGGATAGACCATCACTCATAATCGACTGCCCGAGAGCGCTCCCCACACTGACAAACCTGTGATTTCTCTGCGTAATATTTCCACAAGACGTCTGTTCTTCTTTGTCAGCCTGATTGAAATTCCACATTTGCAGAGGCAATAAAGCCTTGTCTGTTTTTTTAATTACAGAATGCGCTAAGATGTTATATTTATTGGTAGTTATATTGCGATTTGGTGCTCGTCTCCATTTTACATGAATCCCTTAAGCCTCGAGGCATTTTATTTTGTCTTCTATTTTCTAATTATGATGGTTGGCATGTTAAAGAAATCTGTATTTGAAGAGTATTTATTCACTTCTTAGCATCTCCTGTCCTGGTACCCCAATGCTAGACCTCTGCCTCACTGAAGGGAAGGTTGTGGTGAGTCACAAAGCGAGCTCATTTGCTGCTAGTCATAGGATCAAAAAATAATATCTAAAACACTTTAAATTACAAACTGCAAGAAAACAACTTGACTTAAAGTGGACCAAAACTCAGGATTTTGACTATCCTGGGCTTTGGTCCTTGCCTCCGGGGCATCCCGATCGGGGATGCCCTGCTGTGTGAAACCCCCCAGAACTTCCTCAGTCCTATGGCGTGTTTGCAGCCTCTCATGCAGTCAGTGCGCTCGAATCTACCCCTGCCCCTTCATCCAGGAGCTTGTCTAACGTGAGCAGATCCATGCGCGCTGGCAGCCGCATCCCCCGCTACCCTTTAACAGAGAATGGGCCCATGCCAGCCATTCACAAATGCCTGGCCCAGGCCCTGCTAAAGGGATAGCGGTGGTGTGGCCTTTGCTTGTGCATGCGCCATTGGACCAGTAAAGAAGGTGAGTTTCCGGGTGACTGGGTTTTACACAGTGTGGCATCCCCTGGGGACCCCCCAGAGGAAGCGAGTGGGTTTTGGTCCACTTTAAAGGAGCACTATTGCAGAAAATGGCCCAATGATAAGAATCCATATAAATATGCTGGATGGCGGGGGGAGGGGTCACTTATACACCCAGCATTAAAAAATATCCAGCCAGGCTCCTTTTTTTATTTTAATGGAAGGAAGAGGAAATAATGGGTGACAGGATCTGACTAAACCTGTCACCCCTGATAGACTAAACCTGTCACCCCTGCATATATTCTTACCATGAGAGAATAAACCACAAGCTTGGTGGGAGTTTATTCAGTTCGGGTATATAAGTGACCCCTCCTTAGCCGACATGTTCCGGTGCGGTAGTATAAAATTTACTGGGTCCGAGATCAGGTTCAGCGGTTACCAGCTACCGGTGGCTTCTGTGGCAAACGCCCCCACCCTGCATTTTAAAAGCAGAACAAAACCCAGGAATTAGTTCTGTTCCCCAAGGGCATCCCGAAATTGGGATCGACTATGTGAAACCAGGACACAAGTATTCACTCATCTTTCCTGTGTCCAGCGGCACATGTGCAGGCTTTGATCCAATAAGAGGCATTTGTTGTGACAATGTCATTCGTCAAACTGCTCTCATAGGTTTCAATGGGGAGCGAGAGCAGCCGCATCCCAAGTGGCAATTCCTATCTGAATGGCTGGAGTGGGAACGCGTGCACAACCCGAGGATGCAGGCAATGCAGCCACTCTTGCTCCCCAATTAAGTTGTCTTCCAATGAAGTAAGGATGTTTGTGTTTAAGCTTGGAAACAACAGAACGCTATGAGCTATGCAGAAACATTTGTGAAATCTTTACTATAGCTCATAGGGTGCTGTTGTTTTCAAGCTTTAAAAATATATCATTACATTACTGGAGAAATAATGTTCCTAAATTGTACACGTGTCACCATATTGCAAATGTAGGACAAAGCCTTTTTTTTTGCATTTTCTTGTGTGTTATTGCCAGGGTCTGATTATGAGAGGGGCGCAAGGGGTGCGTGCCCCTGGGCCTCCACCACTTGCCCAGCACCACCAACCTTTGGGTTATGGTCTGGTCCAGGAGGCTTTTCAGTCTTTGGACTGAAGGGCTGCAGGGCCAGCAACAAAGCTATCGGCGGCAGTGGGGGCCCACCCACCTGGGCAAGCTTTTTTTGTTTTTGCAAACCTGCAGCCAAAACCACCACAGGGAAGGACGGAGAGTCTAGAGCAGCAAAGCCGCCGTCAGCAACGCTACAGTGATGGGTGCAGAGCTGGCAGCTCAATGCAGGGAGCTGTTTTCTGCAGGACCAGCCGGGCGACTACACTACCCCCCACCCAGAATGGCAAAGGAGGAGTTCCCGAGCAGCACGCACCCGCACAAGGGGGGCACAAGGGACTCGATCTGATGTTCCAGTAAGTAGGCAGGTGCCAGAAAACCACCAATCAGTTACTTGGCTGGACTATTATTTAAAAGGAAAAAAATACTGTATCCTGAGCCTGCACCAAATTTTGGGCCACACAATAATGCCAGCAAAAAAAGTGTTTCTTTTGATGGAGGTAAAATTCAATACTTACCAATTGCCCCCCTCCCTCCGACTGGATAATCTTCCTCCATGTCCGTTTCGTGTTATTAGTAGAAATGACCGAACTGGTTTGTTTAAACTGGAATCCGCTCAGAATTTTAAGGAAAATCCCTCCATATCTTACAGCGAGCTGGCGGGAGACGAGCAGGTAGACAAACAGAGCCAAGGTCAAACAGGAACAGGTAAGATGGGCATCACTCCAAAGAGGATCTTGAGGCCCAGCGGCATAGCTAGGGGGGGCAGGAGGGGCACGTGCCCCGGGTGCAGCAGGTCAGGGGGGGCACCAAAGGGGGGCTTGAGCACAGATTGGGGTGCCATTTTGAATCTTTGCCCTGGGTGCCAGAAAGCCTACCTATGTCTCTATTCTGCCCTCCTTAAATGCGCAACTTGGCGTGCAAATTCCCATGCATATGCACAAGTGCACATATGCATATGCGTGTGAAGTACACACTGTGCATGTGCAAACTGCGGCAACCATGCCTGCATGTTCCAGGTGTCTGACGCACATGCGCAAGTAAGCACGTACCCAATCACAAGTGTGAATGTGCACATGTAGGCGCATGCATGCATGAACGACCATGCCCAGAGTTGCGATTGCAGCCCTAGACCTGCCGTCGCATGTACATAGGAACAGAGGAGGAAGCAAAACACAGCTAAGCTGGATATTTTTTAAAAGCTCAAAAGCCTACAGATCAGAATGTTCGAATGCTGGTCCAGGCTTGGCATCCCTGGAGCTGCAGAAATATATATATCATAAGAAATTTTTTAAGAACACCGAGGACCTCAGTCCTCAAACTAGAGGTCATTCCCAGAATACGCCACACGGGCAGACTAAGCCGGTGAGCTGTCCCGGTGCCCCTGAATATTTTATATTTAGAAACTTTCTAACACTGAATTCTCTTTTATATAATAGAGCGGTGTCACATTTTTCAAACTTTCATCAGACTTTAATTGGTGCTGAAAATCTAGGAGTAGAAAAGAAAGAAAAGCTTGTCACGCGGGATCTGGCTTTGCTTTCAGACCTTGCCTAGAAGCTGAATCTTGAACTGAATTCATTTTAGAAATATACTTGAGCCTTCATTTCCTTGTCACCTTACTTCCAGCTTAAAAGCTTGCTGAAGGCAGTCCCTGAACAAAAACCTGCTGGGCTCTAACATTGTTCCTGAATGTATCGATTGATACCAACTGTTCTCCAGATACTTGGTTTGTTCCTTGGATTTGATTCTTGGCTTCCTGCCCTGATTGCACATAATGTACAGTACCATCCTGGCAGCCCACCCTAACTGCTGTATTTTTCGCTCTAGAAAACGCACATGACCATAAGACACACCCAAGATCTAGGGGAGGAAATAAGAAAAAAATATACTGAACCACATGGTGGGCTAAAATACCTCCTCCCAATCACCCCTTTACAGGCAGTGAGCGGCATCCCTCATTAAAGTTGACCAAAACCCAGGATTTTGACTATCCTGGGTTTTGGTCCTTTCCCAATCCCGATCACAGCCCCGCTGTGTCAAACCCCCCAGATCGCCACCTATGGCTGACGTCACGTCGTCTAATCCTTCGTCTAAGGCCAGCGGCTCCAAGCGTAATGGCGACCGCATTCCCCACTTCCCTCTAACAGGGAGTGTGGCCGCATCGGCCATACACAAATGCCTGGCGCGGGCACTCGCCCTGCTAGAGGGATAGCGGGGATGTGGCCGCAGCTCGCGCATGTGCCGTTGACCCGGCCAACAAGGTAAGTGTATGGGGCGATCTGGGGGGTTTCACACAGCATCCCGATTTTGGATGCTGGCGTGGGGTCGGCGTGGGTTTTGGTCCACTTTAAAGGTAGTGTGAGGCATCCTTCATTAAAGGCAGTATAAGGCATTCTTCAATACAGTAAGTAAGCGGCATTCCTCATTATAGCCAGTGAGTGGCATCTGTCATTACAGACAGTTTTCGGCATCCCCCCATTACAGAAAACGCACATGACCATAAGACGCACCCTGGTTTTAGAGGAGGAAATAAGAAAAAAAAAATGTCTAAACCAAATGGTGTGCTAAAATACCTCCTTACAGCCAGTGAGCGGCATCCCTCATTACCACACCATGAACTAATGGCTATCCAACTAGAACCACTGGGTCCCATAGTAGCTGCAGGGGCCACTAAGGATGAGTTCTGTCCCTAACCATTTAGGATGAAGCAGGGCATTGGCTTTTCAGGAAACCTGGTCAGTAGTAGGTTAGAGGTGGAAAAGATCAAGAACAAACTAGAAAGTAATACCAACAACCTCCACATGATGTGTACCAATGCTCGCAGCTTAGTCAACAAGCTCTGTGAGTTAATGGCTGTCCTATCCAGAGATAAATTAGATCTTGTTGCAATAACAGAGACTGGGTTCAAGGATCACAATGACTGGGAGATAGCCATAACCGGATACACATTATACAGAAAAGACAGATTAGAAAGAAAGGGCGGTGGAGTATCAATTTATGTCAAGAATACTCTTCAATCAGCAATAATTCAGCATACACATAATGAATTAGAAACTCTCTGGGTTACCATGCAGACTAAGGAGGGAGCTGTGGTGAGAATTGGTGTGATATATAGGTCCCCTGGACAATCTGAGGATCTAGATCAGTAGTCCTCAAACTTCCTCCTCAAGGGCAGAGACAGGCCAGGTTTTGCAGCTCTCCACGCTACTCCACAGGTGAATTAACTGGTGCTCAGACAGAGCTATAGCCCTAATTATTACATTTGTACATCTGTGCATCAGCATAGAGAGCTGCAAAACCTGGCCTGTCTCAGCCCTTGAGGAGGAAGTTTGAGGACTACTGATCTAGATAACCTTTAAATAGATGAAATCAGTGGAATGGCAGAGAGGGGGGACATTGTAGTTATGGGTGACTTCAACATGCCTGATGTGGACTGGAATATCCCAAGTGCATTGACATGCAAGAGCAGGAATATATTAGAGGCCCTTAATGGAGTGTCTCTAAAACAACTTGTAACATTGTCAACTACAGGAGATTACATTCTGGACTTAGTTCTGACTAATGGGGATCTGGTGTCTGAGGTCAGGGTAGAAGAAAATCTGGGTTCCAGTGACCATCAGTGCTTATGGTTCAGGATTAAAACACTGTGCAATCACACACCTGAACCAAAGTGCTAGACTTTAGGAAAACAAACTTCAAGGAAATGGGGGACTATGTAGAAAGAGAATTAGGTGAGTGGAACAGAATAGCAGACGTGAGTGCCCAGTGGTCACTATTAAAAATGGCCATCTTAAAGGCAACTAAACAATTCATGAAACAAACTAGCAAGAATAAAAGGAAGAAGAAACCATTATGGTTTACTAGGGAAGTCAGCACTATCATAAAAGATAAGAAGTCTGCCTATAAGAAGTATAAAGTAAGTGTAACTGACAGAGAGGCGTATAAAATTACTCAGAGGGAAGCAAAACTGATTATAAATTCTGCTAAAGGGCAAAAGGAGGAAGAAATTGCCAAATATAAAAAGGGAAGAGACAAACTTTTTCCGATATATTGGTAACAGAAAGAAGAAAAACAATTCAATTTTAAAACATAGAAATAGGGAAAGTAATTATATTGACGGAGATAAGGCTGTGACTGACCATCTGAAAAGTTACTTTTGTTCAGTATTTTCATATTGTGGCTTTCAAACCCATAGCAGGCATGGCCATAGCATAGCATCCCGCTGGGAGGGTCCATCCAGAGTTTTTGGAGGCTGGTGTCTTAGCCGAGCTGGCACATCTAAAGGTAAGTAAGGCGATGGGTCCAGATGGAATCCACCCCTGAGTTCTAAGGGAAATTAGGTTTGTGATTGCAGCCCCTCTGACTGATTTACTTAACCATTCCCTTTCAACTGGTGAGGTTCCAGATGATTGGAGAATAGTCAATGTTGTACCAATCCATAAAAAGCGGAGTAGAGAAGAGGTCAGTAATTACAGGCCAGTTAGTTTAACATCTATAGTGGTCAAATTAATGGAAACTCCTAAAAAAACAGATAATTTCCCATCTAAAAATTAACAACCTGTTGGACCCAAAACAACACGGCTTTACTGAGGGCAGATCATGTCAGACCAATCTTATTGATTTCTTTGACAATGTCACTTAAGTGCTAGATGAAGGTGGTGCTGTGGATATCGCCTATCTGGATTTTAGCAAAACCTCTGACACTGTACCACATAAGGAGCTCATAGATAAGTTATTAAAGTTAAGACTCAATCCCTGGATAGTTCAGTGGATTTCTAGTTGGCTGAAATGATCTGTATCAGAATGTTGTTGTTAATGGCGTACAATCAGAAAAAAGGCGAGTTACAAGTGGTGTGCCGTAAGGCTCTGTCCTGGGCCCCATTCTTTTTAATATATTTGTAAGTGACATAGGAGAAGGCGTGGTAGGAAAAGTTTGTCTGTTTGCTGATGATACAAAGGTTAGTAATAGGGGGGACGCTCCTGGAGGTGTCTGCAACATGGAAAATGATTTTAAACTGTGGAAACTAGAGTTTAATGTCTCTAAATGTAAAATCATGCACGTGGGTAGAAGGAATCCTTGCTCTGAGTATCGTATGGGCAGCACTGTGTTAGCCAGGACCTCTGAGGAGAAAGATTTAGGGATACTGATTACTGAAAGCTGCAAGATGAGTGGACAGTGTAGCCAGGCAGTGGGAAAAGCAAGCAGGATGCTCGGCTGCATAGCTCGAGGCATCACCAGTAGGAAGAGGGAGGTTGTGATGCTGCTGTATAGAGCCCTGGTAAGGCCACAGCTAGAATACTGTGTGCAGTTCTGGAGACCTTACCTGCAAAAATATATTATTCAAATAGCACAGGTCCAAAGGCGGGCAACAAAAATGGTGGAAGGACTTAAACATAAAACATCATCATCAGGAGAGCCTTAAAGAACTTAATTTTAGAGTCTGGATAAAAGAAGGGAGAGCGGGGACATGATTGAGACCTTTATATATGTGAAAGAATTGAATAAGGTTCAGGAGGGAAGTGCTAGTCGGGGGGGGGGAAGATCAGAAAATATAGAATATAGATAGAAAATATTATTTTACAGAAAGAGTAGTAGATGCTTGAAACAAACTTCCAGCAGAGGTAGTTGGAAAATCGACAGTCACTGAATTTAAACATGCCTGGGATAAGCACACATCTATCCTAAGATAAAGAGAACATACAGTAGACACATAAGGGCAGACTAGATGGAGGGTATGGTCCTTCATCCTTCTATGTCTATGTTTTCTAAGGCTATAGTTACCATATAAGCCTAGTCCTTAGGAAGACATCTTTACCAGCCTAAGCTGCAGCAACACAGCAAGAGGAATAATTCTTACGTTGCATTGAGTAGCTTTAAGATGATTGTTGATGATCAATTTACCCTCACTGACCTTTCAACATTTTATTTGTGGCCACTTCACCCCTGGGAGCATATTGGCATATTTACGCCCCCGCCCTTCTCGTGTGAAGAAGGTTAAAAGGAAGGCTGCATTTAATCACAGTAACATTTTCCCCGCCGGCTCCATACAGCCCGCCTTTAGAATATGAACAATTTCTGCTGCTGTCATCCTAAATGCAGGTGACATTTCCATTCATGTCATAGGCGGTGATATAATTATTGGCTACAGCGCCGTACACATAGAATTCATCAGATGACAATGATGGATTCATACAGCCATAAATACGCCTTGTCAGTCATTTTATTGGCGCGCTGCTCCATAATTGCTGGCAATGTTTTCCTTTAAAATCTTTAACGGACTTAATCTCATAAATTCCTCCGGCTATTTCTCATTTGTCTCCGACCCATACAATGATGGAATGTTTGCTTTGCTGTTAAGCTTCCGACACATATCATGCATGGTTTATTCATGCATGATGAATTACACAATAATAATACATTGGGCTTGTTTCAACGCAGGCTGTTATAAATTAACGCAGGTGATCCTTTGTCCTGTTGCAGGCTCCACACTGCAATTACTTTAAAAGAAAATGGCTTCTAGAACCACCCACCAGGGACTGACATACCCATGATATGAAAACCAAACAACTGGCCTCCAGGCCTGGCAGTATACTAACCCCTATGTCCTATTCATAACTAACAGGCTGATTCATCACTAACGCCAGGTAGCGACAGATGAGCGTCTGGAGCAGGCATTTTCAGAGCGCCCGCTAGTAGTCACTGTGCTCAGCCGTGGGTCGCTACTTCATAGCAACTCGGTCGCTGTTCATAATGTTGAATACATTGTGAGGAGTCGCTATTTGACCAGTACAGCGCTGTATGGGAGTGTATGTTAGCGACTGCTCATAGCGACTGATTCACACCATATTCAGCAAAAAAACAGCCTCACAAAACTCAGGCGCTGAAAAATGCTTGTTTGAAGCCCAGAGCGCAGGAGGCGGTGTGTTTAAAGTCTGTTTTTCAGCATCTATCCACTAGTAACAAAGCGAAAACATATGGAATTACATTGTAGCAACATTGTAACATGATCACTTTAATGGCAGACCTGTAATGTCATTTCTGAAAAAATATATAAAAAATGAAAAAATTGTGAAAAACTGCTTTATCAATGCCAGAAGAGGTCACAGAATTATTTGTGATTTTTGAAAAAAAAAAAAAAAAAAAACCCCGTTTAAAGAGAAGAAAAGTTTCGTCCATTGAAATGTATGGGAGAGCGACAGGTAGCGAGAGGTCATACCTGGCGCTGTGCAAGGCTGAACGCTGGCGCTGTTCGCTGAGGCTGTGAAAATGATGAATCAGACGCTACATGGCGCTATCCCAGTCGCTCAACAGATTCTGCTTGATAAATGTGTAATTGCGTGCCGTGTCTGGCGTTCACCAGTCGCTACCTGTCGCTACCTCTCATTAACCAGCCACTACCTGACGCTATCCCTTCTTAAATAAGCGCCTAAATGTTGCCTGGTCCTTGTGCAGACATTAATTAGAGGCCCTGCATGGCTCATACATGTGACATGTGAACCCAATTTGTTTATGCCCTTGCCCCTGCCCACTAGCCTTGGTCTGGTGCTTTTCCTGGGGTGCCTCCAACAATGGGCACCACTGAAAAAACGCCATTGGTACTGGAAAAGGCCATTGGTACTGGGCTTTTATTTATATATACAGGGCCGGATTATGAGGGGGTGCAAGGGGCTAGAGCCCCGGGGCCTCCACCACTTGCCCTGCAAAGGGGGCCTACACCAACCTTTGGGTCTGGTCCAGGAGGCTTTTCAGTCTTTGGTCTGATGGGCTGTGGAGCCGGCAACAAAGTTATCAGCGGCAGTGGGGGCTCGCCTGTGAGCCAAAGCCGCCGTCAGCAACGCTACAGTGATGGGTGCAGAGCTGTCACTGCACATAAGCCACCAAGCACAGCCGCTGGCAGCTCAATGCAGGGAACTGTTTTCTGCTGGACCAGCCGGGCAACTACACTACCCCCCACCCAGAATGGCAAAGCAGGAGTTCCCGAGCAGCACGCACCCGCACAAGGGGGGCACAAGGGACTCCATCTGACGTTCCAGTAAGTAGGTGGGTGTCAGACAACCACCAATCAGTTACTTGGCTGAACTATTACTTTAAAGGAAAAAAATACTGTATCTGGGGCCTCCAGATTTTGTGCCCAGAGGCCGCCACTAGGGATGAGCGAATCGATCCGGACGAACCCGGATTCGATCCGAATTTCAGGAAAAATTCGATTCGGATCGAATCCGAATTTCCCCGCGATTCGATCACTCGAAGTTTTCCTTTAACATCCATTCATTTACATTACAGGCATTCTAAGATGGCGGACGGGACATGTCTGGACATGTATCCCGCGCCAGTGCAAGCTGGGGCAGTCACATGCAGCCTATCAGCAGCCAGCAAGCCCGGTGACGTCACACAGCGGTATTTAACGGCGGCCATCTTGCTTTTCCTCATTTCTCTATTGCATTCGTGACAGACAGACAGAACGCTGTGTAGCTGAGGCAGTTAGACAGGCTGGAGACAGGGACAGACAGGGACAGGCTGGAGACAGGCAGGAGACAGGCAGGAGACAGACAGGAGACAGACAGAAAGCCAGGGAAAGGTAGGAAAAACGGAGCTGGCTGACAGGGAGATTTTTTTTTTTTCATCCAGCCTTTGTTAGCGTTTTCAGGCTGCTTATAGTAACTAACTGTGCATATATACTGAACTGATCTTAAGTCTGCTGTGAGGCATCCCATTCTGTGACTAAAGCAGCCTCTGTTTAAGACCATATAAGCATTTGCTCTTATCATATTTGAAATTAGGCCTGATAAAGACACTTTTGCTGGCCAAAGCACTACTGGACCCTGCCAGCTCGATTCCTGCCCGGGGCATCCCATTCTGTGACTACAGCAGCCTCTGTTTAAGACCATATAAGCATTTGCTCTTATCATATTTGAAATTAGCCTGATAAAGACACTTTTGCTGGCCAAAGCACTACTGGACCCTGCCAGCTCGATTCCTGCCCGGGGCATCCCATTCTGTGACTAAAGCAGCCTCTGTTTAAGACCATATAAGCATTTGCTCTTATCATATTTGAAATTAGCCTGATAAAGACACTTTTGCTGGCCAAAGCCCTACTGGACCCTGCCAGGTCGATTCCTGCCCAGGGCATCCCATTCTGTGACTAAAGCAGCCTCTGTTTAAGACCATATAAGCATTTGCTCTTATCATATTTGAAATTAGGCCTGATAAAGACACTTTTGCTGGCCAAAGCCCTACTGGACCCTGCCAGCTCGATTCCTGCCCGGGGCATCCCATTCTGTGACTACAGCAGCCTCTGTTTAAGACCATATAAGCATTTGCTCTTATCATATTTGAAATTAGCCTGATAAAGACACTTTTGCTGGCCAAAGCACTACTGGACCCTGCCAGCTCGATTCCTGCCCGGGGCATCCCATTCTGTGACTAAAGCAGCCTCTGTTTAAGACCATATAAGCATTTGCTCTTATCATATTTGAAATTAGGCCTGATAAAGACACTTTTGCTGGCCAAAGCACTACTGGACCCTGCCAGCTCGATTCCTGCCCGGGGCATCCCATTCTGTGACTACAGCAGCCTCTGTTTAAGACCATATAAGCATTTGCTCTTATCATATTTGAAATTAGCCTGATAAAGACACTTTTGCTGGCCAAAGCACTACTGGACCCTGCCAGCTCGATTCCTGCCCGGGGCATCCCATTCTGTGACTAAAGCAGCCTCTGTTTAAGACCATATAAGCATTTGCTCTTATCATATTTGAAATTAGGCCTGATAAAGACACTTTTGCTGGCCAAAGCCCTACTGGACCCTGCCAGCTCGATTCCTGCCCGGGGCATCCCATTCTGTGACTACAGCAGCCTCTGTTTAAGACCATATAAGCATTTGCTCTTATCATATTTGAAATTAGCCTGATAAAGACACTTTTGCTGGCCAAAGCACTACTGGACCCTGCCAGCTCGATTCCTGCCCGGGGCATCCCATTCTGTGACTAAAGCAGCCTCTGTTTAAGACCATATAAGCATTTGCTCTTATCATATTTGAAATTAGGCCTGATAAAGACACTTTTGCTGGCCAAAGCACTACTGGACCCTGCCAGCTCGATTCCTGCCCGGGGCATCCCATTCTGTGACTACAGCAGCCTCTGTTTAAGACCATATAAGCATTTGCTCTTATCATATTTGAAATTAGCCTGATAAAGACACTTTTGCTGGCCAAAGCACTACTGGACCCTGCCAGCTCGATTCCTGCCCGGGGCATCCCATTCTGTGACTACAGCAGCCTCTGTTTAAGACCATATAAGCATTTGCTCTTATCATATTTGAAATTAGCCTGATAAAGACACTTTTGCTGGCCAAAGCCCTACTGGACCCTGCCAGGTCGATTCCTGCCCAGGGCATCCCATTCTGTGACTAAAGCAGCCTCTGTTTAAGACCATATAAGCATTTGCTCTTATCATATTTGAAATTAGGCCTGATAAAGACACTTTTGCTGGCCAAAGCACTACTGGACCCTGCCAGCTCGATTCCTGCCCGGGGCATCCCATTCTGTGACTAAAGCAGCCTCTGTTTAAGACCATATAAGCATTTGCTCTTATCATATTTGAAATTAGGCCTGATAAAGACACTTTTGCTGGCCAAAGCACTACTGGACCCTGCCAGCTCGATTCCTGCCCGGGGCATCCCATTCTGTGACTAAAGCAGCCTCTGTTTAAGACCATATAAGCATTTGCTCTTATCATATTTGAAATTAGCCTGATAAAGACATTTTTGCTGCCCAAAGCACTACTGGACCCTGCCAGCTCGATTCCTGCCCGGGGCATCCCATTCTGTGACTACAGCAGCCTCTGTTTAAGACCATATAAGCATTTGCTCTTATCATATTTGAAATTAGCCTGATAAAGACACTTTTGCTGGCCAAAGCCCTACTGGACCCTGCCAGGTCGATTCCTGCCCAGGGCATCCCATTCTGTGACTAAAGCAGCCTCTGTTTAAGACCATATAAGCATTTGCTCTTATCATATTTGAAATTAGGCCTGATAAACACACTTTTGCTGGCCAAAGCCCTACTGGACCCTGCCAGCTCGATTCCTGCCCGGGGCATCCCATTCTGTGACTACAGCAGCCTCTGTTTAAGACCATATAAGCATTTGCTCTTATCATATTTGAAATTAGCCTGATAAAGACACTTTTGCTGGCCAAAGCACTACTGGACCCTGCCAGCTCGATTCCTGCCCGGGGCATCCCATTCTGTGACTAAAGCAGCCTCTGTTTAAGACCATATAAGCATTTGCTCTTATCATATTTGAAATTAGGCCTGATAAAGACACTTTTGCTGGCCAAAGCACTACTGGACCCTGCCAGCTCGATTCCTGCCCGGGGCATCCCATTCTGTGACTACAGCAGCCTCTGTTTAAGACCATATAAGCATTTGCTCTTATCATATTTGAAATTAGCCTGATAAAGACACTTTTGCTGGCCAAAGCACTACTGGACCCTGCCAGCTCGATTCCTGCCCGGGGCATCCCATTCTGTGACTAAAGCAGCCTCTGTTTAAGACCATATAAGCATTTGCTCTTATCATATTTGAAATTAGCCTGATAAAGACACTTTTGCTGGCCAAAGCCCTACTGGACCCTGCCAGGTCGATTCCTGCCCAGGGCATCCCATTCTGTGACTAAAGCAGCCTCTGTTTAAGACCATATAAGCATTTGCTCTTATCATATTTGAAATTAGGCCTGATAAAGACACTTTTGCTGGCCAAAGCCCTACTGGACCCTGCCAGCTCGATTCCTGCCCGGGGCATCCCATTCTGTGACTACAGCAGCCTCTGTTTAAGACCATATAAGCATTTGCTCTTATCATATTTGAAATTAGCCTGATAAAGACACTTTTGCTGGCCAAAGCACTACTGGACCCTGCCAGCTCGATTCCTGCCCGGGGCATCCCATTCTGTGACTACAGCAGCCTCTGTTTAAGACCATATAAGCATTTGCTCTTATCATATTTGAAATTAGCCTGATAAAGACACTTTTGCTGGCCAAAGCACTACTGGACCCTGCCAGCTCGATTCCTGCCCGGGGCATCCCATTCTGTGACTAAAGCAGCCTCTGTTTAAGACCATATAAGCATTTGCTCTTATCATATTTGAAATTAGGCCTGATAAAGACACTTTTGCTGGCCAAAGCACTACTGGACCCTGCCAGCTCGATTCCTGCCCGGGGCATCCCATTCTGTGACTACAGCAGCCTCTGTTTAAGACCATATAAGCATTTGCTCTTATCATATTTGAAATTAGCCTGATAAAGACACTTTTGCTGGCCAAAGCACTACTGGACCCTGCCAGCTCGATTCCTGCCCGGGGCATCCCATTCTGTGACTAAAGCAGCCTCTGTTTAAGACCATATAAGCATTTGCTCTTATCATATTTGAAATTAGGCCTGATAAAGACACTTTTGCTGGCCAAAGCCCTACTGGACCCTGCCAGCTCGATTCCTGCCCGGGGCATCCCATTCTGTGACTACAGCAGCCTCTGTTTAAGACCATATAAGCATTTGCTCTTATCATATTTGAAATTAGCCTGATAAAGACACTTTTGCTGGCCAAAGCACTACTGGACCCTGCCAGCTCGATTCCTGCCCGGGGCATCCCATTCTGTGACTAAAGCAGCCTCTGTTTAAGACCATATAAGCATTTGCTCTTATCATATTTGAAATTAGGCCTGATAAAGACACTTTTGCTGGCCAAAGCACTACTGGACCCTGCCAGCTCGATTCCTGCCCGGGGCATCCCATTCTGTGACTACAGCAGCCTCTGTTTAAGACCATATAAGCATTTGCTCTTATCATATTTGAAATTAGCCTGATAAAGACACTTTTGCTGGCCAAAGCACTACTGGACCCTGCCAGCTCGATTCCTGCCCGGGGCATCCCATTCTGTGACTACAGCAGCCTCTGTTTAAGACCATATAAGCATTTGCTCTTATCATATTTGAAATTAGCCTGATAAAGACACTTTTGCTGGCCAAAGCCCTACTGGACCCTGCCAGGTCGATTCCTGCCCAGGGCATCCCATTCTGTGACTAAAGCAGCCTCTGTTTAAGACCATATAAGCATTTGCTCTTATCATATTTGAAATTAGGCCTGATAAAGACACTTTTGCTGGCCAAAGCACTACTGGACCCTGCCAGCTCGATTCCTGCCCGGGGCATCCCATTCTGTGACTAAAGCAGCCTCTGTTTAAGACCATATAAGCATTTGCTCTTATCATATTTGAAATTAGGCCTGATAAAGACACTTTTGCTGGCCAAAGCACTACTGGACCCTGCCAGCTCGATTCCTGCCCGGGGCATCCCATTCTGTGACTACAGCAGCCTCTGTTTAAGACCATATAAGCATTTGCTCTTATCATATTTGAAATTAGCCTGATAAAGACACTTTTGCTGGCCAAAGCACTACTGGACCCTGCCAGCTCGATTCCTGCCCGGGGCATCCCATTCTGTGACTACAGCAGCCTCTGTTTAAGACCATATAAGCATTTGCTCTTATCATATTTGAAATTAGCCTGATAAAGACACTTTTGCTGGCCAAAGCCCTACTGGACCCTGCCAGGTCGATTCCTGCCCAGGGCATCCCATTCTGTGACTAAAGCAGCCTCTGTTTAAGACCATATAAGCATTTGCTCTTATCATATTTGAAATTAGGCCTGATAAAGACACTTTTGCTGGCCAAAGCCCTACTGGACCCTGCCAGCTCGATTCCTGCCCGGGGCATCCCATTCTGTGACTACAGCAGCCTCTGTTTAAGACCATATAAGCATTTGCTCTTATCATATTTGAAATTAGCCTGATAAAGACACTTTTGCTGGCCAAAGCACTACTGGACCCTGCCAGCTCGATTCCTGCCCGGGGCATCCCATTCTGTGACTAAAGCAGCCTCTGTTTAAGACCATATAAGCATTTGCTCTTATCATATTTGAAATTAGGCCTGATAAAGACACTTTTGCTGGCCAAAGCACTACTGGACCCTGCCAGCTCGATTCCTGCCCGGGGCATCCCATTCTGTGACTACAGCAGCCTCTGTTTAAGACCATATAAGCATTTGCTCTTATCATATTTGAAATTAGCCTGATAAAGACACTTTTGCTGGCCAAAGCACTACTGGACCCTGCCAGCTCGATTCCTGCCCGGGGCATCCCATTCTGTGACTAAAGCAGCCTCTGTTTAAGACCATATAAGCATTTGCTCTTATCATATTTGAAATTAGCCTGATAAAGACACTTTTGCTGGCCAAAGCCCTACTGGACCCTGCCAGCTCGATTCCTGCCCAGGGCATCCCATTCTGTGACTAAAGCAGCCTCTGTTTAAGACCATATAAGCATTTGCTCTTATCATATTTGAAATTAGGCCTGATAAAGACACTTTTGCTGGCCAAAGCCCTACTGGACCCTGCCAGCTCGATTCCTGCCCGGGGCATCCCATTCTGTGACTACAGCAGCCTCTGTTTAAGACCATATAAGCATTTGCTCTTATCATATTTGAAATTAGCCTGATAAAGACACTTTTGCTGGCCAAAGCACTACTGGACCCTGCCAGCTCGATTCCTGCCCGGGGCATCCCATTCTGTGACTACAGCAGCCTCTGCTTAAGACCATATAAGCATTTGCTCTTATCATATTTGAAATTAGCCTGATAAAGACACTTTTGCTGGCCAAAGCACTACTGGACCCTGCCAGCTCGATTCCTGCCCGGGGCATCCCATTCTGTGACTACAGCAGCCTCTGTTTAAGACCATATAAGCATTTGCTCTTATCATATTTGAAATTAGCCTGATAAAGACACTTTTGCTGGCCAAAGCCCTACTGGACCCTGCCAGGTCGATTCCTGCCCAGGGCATCCCATTCTGTGACTAAAGCAGCCTCTGTTTAAGACCATATAAGCATTTGCTCTTATCATATTTGAAATTAGGCCTGATAAAGACACTTTTGCTGGCCAAAGCCCTACTGGACCCTGCCAGCTCGATTCCTGCCCGGGGCATCCCATTCTGTGACTACAGCAGCCTCTGTTTAAGACCATATAAGCATTTGCTCTTATCATATTTGAAATTAGCCTGATAAAGACACTTTTGCTGGCCAAAGCACTACTGGACCCTGCCAGCTCGATTCCTGCCCGGGGCATCCCATTCTGTGACTAAAGCAGCCTCTGTTTAAGACCATATAAGCATTTGCTCTTATCATATTTGAAATTAGGCCTGATAAAGACACTTTTGCTGGCCAAAGCACTACTGGACCCTGCCAGCTCGATTCCTGCCCGGGGCATCCCATTCTGTGACTACAGCAGCCTCTGTTTAAGACCATATAAGCATTTGCTCTTATCATATTTGAAATTAGCCTGATAAAGACACTTTTGCTGGCCAAAGCCCTACTGGACCCTGCCAGGTCGATTCCTGCCCAGGGCATCCCATTCTGTGACTAAAGCAGCCTCTGTTTAAGACCATATAAGCATTTGCTCTTATCATATTTGAAATTAGGCCTGATAAAGACACTTTTGCTGGCCAAAGCCCTACTGGACCCTGCCAGCTCGATTCCTGCCCGGGGCATCCCATTCTGTGACTACAGCAGCCTCTGTTTAAGACCATATAAGCATTTGCTCTTATCATATTTGAAATTAGCCTGATAAAGACACTTTTGCTGGCCAAAGCACTACTGGACCCTGCCAGCTCGATTCCTGCCCGGGGCATCCCATTCTGTGACTAAAGCAGCCTCTGTTTAAGACCATATAAGCATTTGCTCTTATCATATTTGAAATTAGGCCTGATAAAGACACTTTTGCTGGCCAAAGCACTACTGGACCCTGCCAGCTCGATTCCTGCCCGGGGCATCCCATTCTGTGACTACAGCAGCCTCTGTTTAAGACCATATAAGCATTTGCTCTTATCATATTTGAAATTAGCCTGATAAAGACACTTTTGCTGGCCAAAGCACTACTGGACCCTGCCAGCTCGATTCCTGCCCGGGGCATCCCATTCTGTGACTAAAGCAGCCTCTGTTTAAGACCATATAAGCATTTGCTCTTATCATATTTGAAATTAGCCTGATAAAGACACTTTTGCTGGCCAAAGCCCTACTGGACCCTGCCAGGTCGATTCCTGCCCAGGGCATCCCATTCTGTGACTAAAGCAGCCTCTGTTTAAGACCATATAAGCATTTGCTCTTATCATATTTGAAATTAGGCCTGATAAAGACACTTTTGCTGGCCAAAGCCCTACTGGACCCTGCCAGCTCGATTCCTGCCCGGGGCATCCCATTCTGTGACTACAGCAGCCTCTGTTTAAGACCATATAAGCATTTGCTCTTATCATATTTGAAATTAGCCTGATAAAGACACTTTTGCTGGCCAAAGCACTACTGGACCCTGCCAGCTCGATTCCTGCCCGGGGCATCCCATTCTGTGACTAAAGCAGCCTCTGTTTAAGACCATATAAGCATTTGCTCTTATCATATTTGAAATTAGGCCTGATAAAGACACTTTTGCTGGCCAAAGCACTACTGGACCCTGCCAGCTCGATTCCTGCCCGGGGCATCCCATTCTGTGACTACAGCAGCCTCTGTTTAAGACCATATAAGCATTTGCTCTTATCATATTTGAAATTAGCCTGATAAAGACACTTTTGCTGGCCAAAGCACTACTGGACCCTGCCAGCTCGATTCCTGCCCGGGGCATCCCATTCTGTGACTAAAGCAGCCTCTGTTTAAGACCATATAAGCATTTGCTCTTATCATATTTGAAATTAGCCTGATAAAGACACTTTTGCTGGCCAAAGCCCTACTGGACCCTGCCAGGTCGATTCCTGCCCAGGGCATCCCATTCTGTGACTAAAGCAGCCTCTGTTTAAGACCATATAAGCATTTGCTCTTATCATATTTGAAATTAGGCCTGATAAAGACACTTTTGCTGGCCAAAGCCCTACTGGACCCTGCCAGCTCGATTCCTGCCCGGGGCATCCCATTCTGTGACTACAGCAGCCTCTGTTTAAGACCATATAAGCATTTGCTCTTATCATATTTGAAATTAGCCTGATAAAGACACTTTTGCTGGCCAAAGCACTACTGGACCCTGCCAGCTCGATTCCTGCCCGGGGCATCCCATTCTGTGACTAAAGCAGCCTCTGTTTAAGACCATATAAGCATTTGCTCTTATTATATTTATATTATAAGACACTTTTGCTGGGCATAGGCTTACTGCTGCCTGCCAGGTGCACTTCTGTTGAGGCATCCCATTCTGTAACATAGCATACCCCTCTTTATTTACACTAAGCAGCTCTCTTATTTACACTAAGCAGGCCTGTTGGAGGCTGAGTGTTACTGCTCACTTTTGGTGTGCATTATATTCTGTTTCATATAGACCCACCGCTGCCCGGGGTTTTTTTAAATATCACCTACTACCACGCCAGTTAGACTATGTCGGGCAGACAAGTGCCTGGAAGTGAAAAGAGGAGTGGCAGAGGCCAAGATTCCGCAGGCAGAGCTCGCATCAGACTGGGGGCCAGTAGCAGCAGGAGTCACGCTGAGAGACCTAATCTGCCAGTATCTGCTAGCGGTCGGGTCTCCACCAGTAACGCATCTGCCGTGGTAGATTGGTTGACGCGCTCATCAACAACATCATCACAACTTACGTCTGAGACCCCCAGTCTAGGGTCGGTAGGTTCCTCTGACACAACCCTGAGTTGGCATGCCCCGAGAGCAGTCCCTGTCCTCCCATTGCCTCTGGCCTACGCCGTTCCCTCCCCCAGCGACGTATCCTATGCTTTGGGTTCAGCTCCACTCTTTAGTGAGGAGGACCATCAGATAGAGGACAGTCAGCAGCTACTGCCCAGCCAAGAAATGGAGGTGGCTTCTTTAGCTAGGCAGACAAATAGTGATGTGGACAGTGTCGTGGGTGCTGCGAGCGTTCCAGCTCCTGCGCCAGACACTGTTGACGAATCCACGAACATCAGTGACGTACAGCCACAACTCGGTGATGATGATGATGATGACGATGAAGCCGATCGCACTTGGGAGCCGGGTGATGAAGGGGCTTCATCGTCATCATCAGGAGAAGAGGGGTGCAGGTTGCCCCGGAGTCAGCAGCTGAGGCAGCAAGGTGGTAGCAGTCAGCATGGGGGCACAATTCCAAAGGCTGGAGCCGGCCGGGGCCGGGGCCGGGGCCGGGGTAGAGCACCTGCTGTGCGGCAGTCTACCTTATCGGGAGGTAGTGGAGCAGGGGTTCCTGGAGTTGGCAACAGCAGCAGTGAATCAGTGAGGCCAGGGGGTGGGAAAAGTAGCTACTCGGCAGTGTGGCAGTTTTTCCTGAGGCATCCGCAGGAGGGTAACATGGCCACATGCAAGATATGTAGGCAAAAGGTGAAGCGTGGCCAGGGTCCAAATGTTGGCACCACGGCCCTGCGTCAACATATGATGCGTCACCATAAAACGACCTGGGAGAACCGAGGCTCCCAAGGGGTGGTCCAGTCTGCTTCCTCACCAAGTGAGCTCCCAATTTCTGCCAGCCAAGGCTCCAGCACCTCAGCCGAAGGCAGCTGTGCGTCATACCCATCCTCTGTCGCTCCTGCTCCTCCTCCTCCAAGTCATGCATCCCGCCAGCAATCCATCAGCGAAGCCATGTCCAAGAGACAGCAGTATGCGCCCACTCATCCTACGGCGCAGAAGCTGAATGTGCTCCTGTCCAAGTTGCTGGTGCTGCAGTCGCTCCCTTTTCAGGTGGTGGAATCTGCACCTTTCAGAGAACTGATGGCTTGTGCCGAGCCGAGGTGGAGAGTCCCAAGCCGTCATTTCTTTGCCAAGAAGGCAGTACCAGCGCTGCACACTTTTGTTGAACAGAAGGTGGGCCAGTCCTTGAGCCTGTCGGTGTGTAGCAAAATACATGGCAGCGCCGACATCTGGAGCTGTAACTACGGTCAGGGGCAGTACATGTCGTTTACGGCCCACTGGGTGAATGTGGTCCCTTTGCAGCAGCAACTTGGACAGGTCACGCCGCTTCGGCCTCCACGCTCTCTGCCCATTGGGCCTGTGACACCGTGCGACTCGGCCTCCTCATCCTCCGCCATCTCCTCACCCTCCACTGTAGGCTCAAGTCTCAGTGCCCCTCCAGTCTACCATGTGTGCAGGGCACGGAGGTGTCACGCAGTGCTTCACATGGTTTGTCTTGGCGAACGGAGTCACACAGGGGAGGAACTGCTTAAATGTATTCATCAGGAAATCCAAACATGGCTTACTCCGAGAAAACTTAAAATGGGAATCATGGTTACCGACAATGGGAAGAACATTTTGTCTGCGCTGCGCCAAGGAAGCCTGACCCATGCCCCCTGCATGGCTCACGTCTTCAATCTGGTTGTCAAGCGGTTTCTGAAGTGTTCCCCCCATCTGCAGGACATCCTAACAACTTCACGGAAACTTTGCATGCACTTCAGCCACTCCTACACCGCCAAACACACCCTTCTTGAGCTACAGCGTCAGAATGGTATCCCCCAACATAGTCTGATTTGCGATGTTTCCACCCGTTGGAATTCCACCCTTCACATGTTGGACCGATTATATGAACAGAGAAAAGCCATCACGGATTTCCTGATGATCCAAGCAGATAGGGGGACTCCCCTGTGTAACTTCAATGTCAACCAGTGGCAGCTCATACGTGACACCTGCCGTTTGCTCAGGCCCTTTGAGGAAGCCACTTTATTTGTCAGTCGGCAGGATTACGGGATGAACGACGTGATTCCACTGCTTCATGTACTACAGCACATGTTGGAAACCATGGCTGGTCAGGGCACTGGAGACATGGCGTTTACATCTTACGGCCACATGAACCCCCTTGGAGCTGAACTGGAGGAGGAGGAGGAGGAAGAGGAGGAGGAGGAGTTGCCCAGCGAAACACAGTTTAGGCTTGGCGAAATGGCTGGTTTATCTAGTCAGCGGACAGGAGAGGAGGAGCAGGAGCAGCCAGAGGAGCTAGAGGTTTTTGAGGAAGGAGAGACAGAGGACCCGGGCACACCGTGGCAGTATGCAGTGGAGATGGAGACAGGTAGTCCATCCGAGTCACTTGCGCAAATGGCACGAAGCATGCTCACGTGCTTGCGTAGTGACCCCAGAATTGTTTCCATCTGTCGGCGGGATGACTTCTGGCTGTCCACCTTATTGGACCCTCGCTTCCGGCACAAAATGGGGGCATTTTTTAAACCCACCGAGAGGGAGGACAAACTCAACTACTACAAAGACATTCTACGTAGGCAGTTGGCCGATGCCTATCTGCGCCATGGTCCATACTCTCGCAGGTCTGACTCGAGGGGACCTCTGCGCTCACCTTCCACTGCCATGGCCGCTGGGGGGGTTGGCAGCAGCAGCAGCAGAAGCTCCATCAGCAGCAGCAGCCTCAGTCTTCAGTCGCTAATGAGTAGCTTTCTACACCCGCATAGTGAGGCTACTCATGAGCAGCAAGAAGACCTGGAGCAGGACCTGAACCAGCAGGTCATGTCATACTTTGACATGACCATGCCAACACACCTTGAGGATCCGCTGGACTTCTGGGCAGCCAAACTTGATTTGTGGCCGCAACTAGCAGAGTTTGCCCTGGAAAAGCTGTCCTGCCCGGCAAGTAGCGTGCCATCTGAGCGGGTGTTTAGTGCGGCGGGGGCCATAGTTACGGCGAGGAGAACTCGTCTGTCAACTAAAAATGTGGAGAGACTCACCTTTGTCAAAATGAATCAGGGATGGATCAGCCAGGATTTCCACCCACCAATGCCTGATGCATGCGACTAGATTCAGCATGGTGCCACGTTTTACACTTTCCAAATGGTGCAAAACATATTTATGTCTTTAGGCCATTTTTTGGGCTCCTGCTGCTGCTACTGTCAACTCCTGCCAACTCCAGGGTGTGATTCATCCAATTTTTGGGCTCCTGAGGCCAACTCCAGTGTATATTTGGGCTCCTGCTGCTGCTGCTGCCAACTTCTGCCAACTCCAGGGTGTGATTCATCCAATTTTTGGGCTCCTGAGGCCAACTCCAGTGTATATTTGGGCTCCTGCTGCTGCTGCTGCCGCCAACTCCTGCCAACTCCAGGGTGTGATTCATCCAATTTTTGGGCTCCTGAAGCCAACTCCAGTGTATATTTGGGCTCCTGCTGCTGCTGCTGCTGCTGTCAACTCCTGCCAACTCCAGGGTGTGATTCATCCAATTTTTGGGCTCCTGAAGCCAACTCCAGTGTATATTTGGGCTCCTGCTGCTGCTACTGTCAACTCCTGCCAACTCCAGGGTGTGATTCATCCAATTTTTGGGCTCCTGAGGCCAACTCCAGTGTATATTTGGGCTCCTGCTGCTGCTACTGTCAACTCCTGCCAACTCCAGGGTGTGATTCATCCAATTTTTGGGCTCCTGAAGCCAACTCCAGTGTATATTTGGGCTCCTGCTGCTGCTACTGTCAACTCCTGCCAACTCCAGGGTGTGATTCATCCAATTTTTGGGCTCCTGAAGCCAACTCCAGTGTATATTTGGGCTCCTGCTGCTGCTGCTGCCAACTCCTGCCAACTCCAGGGTGTGATTCATCCAATTTTTGGGCTCCTGAAGCCAACTCCAGTGTATATTTGGGCTCCTGCTGCTGCTGCTGCTGCTGTCAACTCCTGCCAACTCCAGGGTGTGATTCATCCAATTTTTGGGCTCCTGAAGCCAACTCCAGTGTATATTTGGGCTCCTGCTGCTGCTACTGTCAACTCCTGCCAACTCCAGGGTGTGATTCATCCAATTTTTGGGCTCCTGAGGCCAACTCCAGTGTATATTTGGGCTCCTGCTGCTGCTACTGTCAACTCCTGCCAACTCCAGGGTGTGATTCATCCAATTTTTGGGCTCCTGAAGCCAACTCCAGTGTATATTTGGGCTCCTGCTGCTGCTACTGTCAACTCCTGCCAACTCCAGGGTGTGATTCATCCAATTTTTGGGCTCCTGAAGCCAACTCCAGTGTATATTTGGGCTCCTGCTGCTGCTGCTGCCAACTTCTGCCAACTCCAGGGTGTGATTCATCCAATTTTTGGGCTCCTGAGGCCAACTCCAGTGTATATTTGGGCTCCTGCTGCTGCTACTGTCAACTCCTGCCAACTCCAGGGTGTGATTCATCCAATTTTTGGGCTCCTGAGGCCAACTCCAGTGTATATTTGGGCTCCTGCTGCTGCTACTGTCAACTCCTGCCAACTCCAGGGTGTGATTCATCCAATTTTTGGGCTCCTGAAGCCAACTCCAGTGTATATTTGGGCTCCTGCTGCTGCTGCTGCCAACTTCTGCCAACTCCAGGGTGTGATTCATCCAATTTTTGGGCTCCTGAAGCCAACTCCAGTGTATATTTGGGCTCCTGCTGCTGCTACTGTCAACTCCTGCCAACTCCAGGGTGTGATTCATCCAATTTTTGGGCTCCTGAAGCCAACTCCAGTGTATATTTGGGCTCCTGCTGCTGCTGCTGTCAACTCCTGCCAACTCCAGGGTGTGATTCATCCAATTTTTGGGCTCCTGAAGCCAACTCCAGTGTATATTTGGGCTCCTGCTGCTGCTGCTGCCAACTTCTGCCAACTCCAGGGTGTGATTCATCCAATTTTTGGGCTCCTGAGGCCAACTCCAGTGTATATTTGGGCTCCTGCTGCTGCTACTGTCAACTCCTGCCAACTCCAGGGTGTGATTCATCCAATTTTTGGGCTCCTGAAGCCAACTCCAGTGTATATTTGGGCTCCTGCTGCTGCTGCTGCCAACTCCTGCCAACTCCAGGGTGTGATTCATCCAATTTTTGGGCTCCTGAAGCCAACTCCAGTGTATATTTGGGCTCCTGCTGCTGCTGCTGCTGCTGTCAACTCCTGCCAACTCCAGGGTGTGATTCATCCAATTTTTGGGCTCCTGAAGCCAACTCCAGTGTATATTTGGGCTCCTGCTGCTGCTACTGTCAACTCCTGCCAACTCCAGGGTGTGATTCATCCAATTTTTGGGCTCCTGAAGCCAACTCCAGTGTATATTTGGGCTCCTGCTGCTGCTGCTGTCAACTCCTGCCAACTCCAGGGTGTGATTCATCCAATTTTTGGGCTCCTGAAGCCAACTCCAGTGTATATTTGGGCTCCTGCTGCTGCTGCTGCCAACTCCTGCCAACTCCAGGGTGTGATTCATCCAATTTTTGGGCTCCTGAAGCCAACTCCAGTGTATATTTGGGCTCCTGCTGCTGCTGCTGCCAACTCCTGCCAACTCCAGGGTGTGATTCATCCAATTTTTGGGCTCCTGAGGCCAACTCCAGTGTATATTTGGGCTCCTTCTGCCCCTCATAGTGATGCCACTTCAACTCTCTGCAATTGTGCCGCTCTGCGATTCTATTAGCGATGCCTCTAATCTGCATGTGATATTTCTTCAAAGTATTATTTAACTAACCCAGCACGCATCCTGTGCGTGTTACAGCAAGGCTGAATGGTTTACAACCCTATTGAGGCTGTAGGAGGCTCAGAAATAGCCGTTTTTAATAGCGATTCGTCGCGAATTAATTCGGGTCGAAACGATTTTTGTCGGAAAATTCGGCGAATCAGTCGAATCGAATTTTTCAAAAGTTCGCTCATCTCTAGCCGCCACCACACTTAATCCGGCCCTATATATATATACCTCCACAGCCATGGCCGGCTCCAGGTTTATGCGGGCCCTTGGGTAGTGGAACCTTAGTGGGCCCCTTGTGGTGTGGTATGAGACTCCATACATGGTGATAAAGTTACTTGTATGGTGAATATTGCCAAAGAATAGAAATATAAAAAAATAGAAGGAATGCCAAAACAATAGAAAGCAGAAAACGAGAGAGAAAAGAACAAAAACAGTAAGAATAGATGGAAAAAATAAACAAATATACAAAATAAAAGGAAAGGAACAAAGAAAGAACAGAAGCATAGAATGAACGACAGCAACAAAAAAGAATAAAGGAGTGACAGAACAAAGAAAGAATAAAATGAGAAAGTGAGCATGCTTTGTTTTTATGGATGGGGGGGGGGGGGGACTAGGGTCACATCCCGTCTAATCTTTCTCACTTTTCCAAATTCCTTCCCTCTCTGTCTCTGTCTCTTTTTTGTAACATTCACTCTTTTATACTCTTTTTTTCGACATTTTCTCCTCCTCTACACATTCCCTCTATCTTTCTTACTTTTCCACTTACCCTCCATTGATTTTTCTTTCACCTTTCCTCTTTCGTTCTCTCTTTTCCTTTTCATTTCCTCATTCTCTCCATCATTTCGGCTTTTCCATGCCCCCTCTATATTTCTCTCTTTTTTACATTCATCACTACTTCTTCTGATGCAGATTTCTTGGGAACATGCGCCTCCAGTGATGTCATTAGTCACATGGGGAATTCCACAAAGGCTCCCCTTGGGGTATAAAAGGATTCTTCCCCAGCGGCCTGGCATTATCTTGGTGGGATGCCAAGGAGGGAGGAGCAGGGACCTGCGTCACTGCAACAGCTGCTCATTGGCATCAGAAAAGCAATGCCTATCTGACCATGAGGGAGCCTCCAACCCTGCGGTCCTTAAGAGGGGACGCCACCCAGCAGAGTGAGGGACCCCTATATCAGTGCACAGGTACCAAATGCCGGATACTGGGGTTTTCGAACCAGATAGAGCCTTCTCCAGGTCATTACTACTCCTAAAGGATAATTCCTCTTTCATTGGTATTTTTAAAAGTTTCCAAAATGATGTCCTCAAGGTGCTGAGTTTCTTTTTTTTCTTTTTGGTTTATTTGCAACTCTGTAAGGAAATGTCAAGCTGCTCTGAGAATTTAATAGGTAGTGTGAGAGGAGCCAAAGTGGGCCCACCCATCAGTCTCATCGGGGAGGCCGATTCATTAATAGCGGCAGGTAGCGACAGTTGAGCGACTGTAGCGGCATTTTCAGAGCGCCCGCTAGTAGTCGCTGTGCTTGACCGTTGTTCGGTAGTTGATATCGACTCAGTAATGACTGCCGTAATGTTGAATATTGGGTGAGGAGCCGCTATTTGACAGGTTCCACGCTGTATGGGAGCGCATGATAGCGACTGGCCCTAGCGACCGGCTCCCACCATATTCATTAAAAAATCACGCTCAAAAAATTCTCGCGCTGTAAAATGCATGTTTAAACCCCAGAGCGCTGGCGGCGATGGGTTAAAAGTAGTTGGAAACCAAAAACAACAAGTTTTTTCAATAATTTAGTAATATGAATACATTAATATCAGACCTGTAATATCAATTCTGTACAATTTTTTTTTTCCCCTTAAAAAATTATCTAAAATGGCAGAAGTGGTCACAGAATTTTTCACATTTAAAAAAAAAAAAAAAAAATTGTAACAATTAATTATTAATATTTAAAGATTGTTCCAATGAAATGCATTGGAGAGCGCCAGGTAGTGAGAGGTCATACTTGTCACTGTTCAAGGTCGGACGCTGGCGCTGTGGGCTGAGGCTGGAATAATGATGAATGAGTGGCTATATGGCGCTATCTCAGTCGCTAAGCAGGATTGGCTTGATAAATGTGTGATTGTGGTGGGGAGCCGGCGTTCTCGTGGTGGGGCCCATCATTACCGGCGGCTCACCAGTCGCTGCCTGTCGCTATTCCTTCATAAATAAGGGCCTAAGTATTAGGCACCAAGCATGTCTAGCTATGTGGAAAGACAGAGGTTTGGTCGCATATATCTGCAGATACATGTGGAAGCCACACCGCCCCGACAAGGCACTCTGTGTTTAGTGTGGTCCCTACTCTATATATATGAGCCCCATAATAGGGACATGTACTGCAGCTAATAAAATACAGAGCTTTTCCCCCCTGCTGTGTGGAACCCCCCAGGTCGCCGCATACACTGACCTTGTTTCCCCGTCTAATGGCGCATGCTCAAGGTGCAGCTGCATCCTCGCTATCCTCTAGTAGGGCGCGTGCCCGCACCAGGCATTTGTGAATGCCCGGCGCAGGCACGGTCATTGTTAGAGGGTAGCGGGGGATGCGGCTGTCAGTGCGCTTGGAGCCAATGGCCTTAGACGAAGGCTTAGACAACATGACGTCAGCGGCTCCGAACGTGCTGATTGGACAAGCAGTTGTAGGTCCGATGTGTTGGCTTCGGCCATCGAGGGGCGGGGAGTCACGCATCGGGGCACCCCCAAAGGACCAAAACCCAGGATAGTCAAAATCCTAGATTTTGGTTCACTTTAAACTTAAACCGGACCTTCACCATGATTTAATGAAAAGCCCAAACCCTTACAAAACGATTCCCCAGCATCTAAAATTAATATATTTTAAGTTTGTAGTTGCTTACTTATTTTTCTTTCCCCCACTGGGCTGCAACTCTGTTCAGGACTTTAGGATACGGGCGCCGCCATCTTGACTCAGAAGCATCACACGTACTGAGGAGAGAAGAGTGGGATAAAGTACAGGGGGGCGGGGTTATAGCTGTGCTTTGCTCAGACAGAGCAGAGCTGGGGTCAGGAAAAGGTCAGCAGTCCCAGAATACAGAGCAGCACAGTCAGAAGGCACTTCCTGTTTGCAGGCTGCCTGATGTTCCATGAGCCGCCATCTTGGATGTTTAAAGGCTCATAACATGCAGTAGATGCAGGTAGGATGATTTTTTTACGTGGACAATCTGTATGTACAGGGTGTGGGAAACAAATAAGATAGGCTCTTATTCAGAGTGAAGGACCGCTTTAAAGTGGACCAACACCCAGGATTTTCACTATCCTGGGTGTTGGTCCACTTCCGGGGGGCACCCGGATCGGGGGTGCCTCGCTGCGTGAAAGCCCCCAGATCGCTCCTACGCGAGCACTCGTCCAATCAGAGCGCTTAGAGCCGCTGTGGTATGTACGAACAAGCGACGGACAACCACAGCGGCTCTGAGCGCTGGAGGCCGCTTCTTGCGCTTCCTTCTAACAGGGAGCGCGCCCGCGCCGGGCATTCACAAACGGCCAGCGCGGGTGGGCGCCCTGCTAGAGAGAAGCGCGAGATGCGGCCGCGGCTCGCGCATGCGCCATTGGAACGGGGATAAGGTAAGGTTTCTGGGCGTCCTGCGGGGTTTCACACAGCGAGGCATCTCGATTTCGGATGCCCCGCGGGGAGGGATCTGATCGGCCCGGGAATCTTATAGATTCCCGGGCTGATCCCCCCTGGGCGTTGGTCCACTTTAAGGTCGGTCCAGATCCAACCTAAAGCCTTTTTTTGAGTGGAGGTCCCAGTTCCATATTGATTTGGTCAGATCAGTTCTGTTTCTCTGCCAATATACAGGTAATAACAAAGTCTAGTCTACAATATTTTTATTAGACACTCCTAATAACGCCCTAATAATTAATGCCCGATAGGCCTCATTCTATAGTTCCCTAACAATCATTATGATGTGATGCTGGTAGAGCTGGAAATGCTAATGTTCCTCTCCATGAAAGGTTTCGGTAACCTCTGTTTCCCCGCTAGCTGAAGCACCTGCTGGGAGTTACAGTTGAACAACAGCTGGTGAGCCATGGGCTGCCTAGCCACGATCTGAGGAGACAAAACTTTTAAAGAAGTTAGTAGCTGCTTTAGCGAAACGCGTGTAGGTGACTTTCAGGAAAGTCGGAGCCAGCAGCTGCCACAGGTGCTTCATGTATTACATTCCACTGATCAATGCTTTGATTTCTTTATTGCACTGTGTGGAATCCCAGCTGTCACATTTTCCCTTAAATTTCCTTTTTTTTTTTAGATGTTTTTCTATTGTTTCATGCACTGGAAGTTTACCCTATACTTTACCAAGAGGATGTTGCTTATTAAAGGGGCAGTGTCAGCTTTTCACTTTCAACATGGTAAGATTCTAAAAATGATTTTAGGCAATGTTACATATTATAAGGTTGCTTCTGTATCCTAGGCATCCGCACTCTGTTCTTTGTTCCACTGGCTCTGTTCTTTGCATGCCATTATTAGAACATTTTATTTTTTCTAGTTTTATCATTATGTAATACAAATGAAGATTTTAAAGTGGACCAAAACCAGGATTTTGACTATCCTGGAATTTGGTCCTTTCCCAGGGTGCCCCGCTGTCTGAAACCTCCCAGATCGCCGAGCGCAACTCACCTCTGCCCGGTCCTACGGCACATGCATGGCTGCTCCTCCAATCAGCGCGCTCGGGGCCGCTGATGTCACGTAGTCTAAGCATTTTGTCTAAGGCCAGCAGCTCTGAGTGTGCCGATGGACGCATTCCGCGCTTCCCTCTAACATGAAGCAAGCCCGCACTGGCCATTCACAAATTTCTTGCGCGGGAACGCGTCCTGCTAGTGAGATAGCGGGGATGTGCATACGCCGTTGGACCGGGAAGCAACGTAAGTGTATGGAGCGACCTGGGGGGTTTCACACAGCGGGGCATCGCGATGGGAGGGAATCGATTCGGCCTGGGAATCTTATAGAATAGGCTTTGGTCCACTTTAAGCACCTTGCTTATATTTAGCGTTTTAAGGCTAAGTACAATCACAGGCTGGCGACCATTCCTTGCTGCACCTGACCAGACACGAGAGTGAGTTTAAATACTCAGCTTGGCCATACTCAAGCAATGTTTCTCTACTATCGCTTTTGGCTTCAATGCAAACCCACTCCTGCATTTTGCTCTGATGTGCTCTGATGTCCTTGTCCTTGAGTGCGAGTGCTTGGTGCAGAAGAGTCTATTTAGATAGACCTACAGCCTTATTTATCAGGGGCTAGCGCCAGGTAGTGTCTGACGAGCGCCAGGTACCGCCAGCTATCGGCGGCTACCGAATCAAGTACGCCCGGCGGCGGTCACAATGACGCATTTATCACGCTAAATGAGGCTAGCGCCGGCGAGAGCGTCGGCTAGCGCGGGATTCATCATGTAGCCGACTGCAACGAACAGCGCCGCTGCTAATCCCATCACAGCGACAGGTATGACCTGGCGCTCCCTGGCGTGGTCCAATGCATTTCAATGGAGCAATCTTTAAATAATCATAATTAATTGCTATTACTTTTTTTTTTTAATGTCAAAAATTCTGTGACCACTTCTGCAATGTTAGGAATTTTTTTAAAGTAAAAAAAAAAAAAAAAAAATTGTGCAGAATTGATATTACAGGTCTGATATTCATGTATTCATATTACAAAATGTTTAGAAAAACTTGTATAATTTTTACATATAAAAAAAAAGGTTGTTTTGGGGTTAAAAACTACTTTACACACATCGCCGCCAGCGCTCTGGGGTTTAAACAAGGAATTCACAGCGCGAGAAATTTTTGAGCGTGATTTTTTAATGAATCTGCAGCAAGCCATTCGCTCTGGCCATTCGCTGTCAGGCGCACCCATACAACGCGGAACCTGTGAAACAGCGACCCCTAACCCCGTATTCAACATTACCGCACACCGACTGAGTCGCTGACAACAAGCAAACCCCGGCCAAGCACAGCGAATACTAGCTGGTGCTGTGAAAATCACGCTACTGGCGCTCATCTGTCGCTACCTGGCGCTATTAATGAATCGGCCTCCTAGTGGAGGAACACAAACTGGCTTTTACTAGAATGTGTGTGCAGTAAGAAAGGTTCAACTTACATAGTGAATAAGACAGACAGGAAACATAAATCAGTGAGTTGACCTCAATGTACAGGTGTGGCCCAGGTAAAAACTGGGGTTACCGAATCTCTCATAGAAATCCCTGTGTAAAGCAGCCCAGCTGCATAAGACTGCATAAGACATAACAGCAGTTATGGAGTTAACCAATAAAGGCTGCTGTGGGAAAGTGGCATCACAAACAGAGGTGATATACGTTACTGACACCTTCTAGAATAGTCAGTTGTCTCGAGTTGTCCTGAGATGTTGTACTGAGTTGTCTGAGAGTGTGCCAGTACAGTGCAGAAAGCCATTTAGCGTGCCGAGCAGTACCCGATGGAGCCTGCAACCCCTTGGAGAGAGGAAAAAGCTACTACACATGAGAGAGAGAGCTACAGTTTGCTGAGCCAGCCGAAGCAAGACAGAGAGCTACTTATAGAGAGACATCCGTGTGGGCCTAGGAGGAGCAGAGAGGAGTACACTGAAGACCAAGTCTTAAGGTACCGAAGTAGTATAGTCCCAGTCCCTAGAGTGACCCCAGGAACCTGTGAGACTGTTTGCTGATTGTGCTGAAGTACCGTTGCTGAATTGCTGTTGCTAAAGAGGAAGTGTGGTTGCTTTAATAAAGTTTGAAAAGTGTGTGGTGTCTCAAGCTGGCCAAAACCCCAATATCCCTCAAGATTCCAAGAACTCGTGACAGCTCGCCCCACATGTCATCCGGCCTTGGTAGTAGCGTGTGGGTTACACAGGAAATACAACACATTCTATAAATGCACATAAATATTTCATGTAAGTATTAGTAACAGCTCCATCTAGTGCCATAACTAGGGATGAGCGAACCGGTTTGGACGAACCGGAATTCGCTCCGAATTTCAGGGAAAATTCGATTCGGCACGAACCCGAAATGTTTTTTGTTCGTGCCGATCTGGTGCTGTGTCTGACACTGTTGTCTTTTGTCAGCTCTATGGTTTCATTGCATGGCTCTGTTGTTCTTCAGTCCTGTGTCTAACACTGTTGTCCTGCTCTGAGCTCCTATATCCAGCTCTGTGGTTTTGTGTCCTGTTCTGAGTTCATAAGTCTGTCTCTGTGGCCCTGTGTCCTGCTATGTGGTCCTTTGTTCTGCTTTAAGATCATGTGTCTTGCTCTGTGTAGCTGTGTCCTTCTCCGCAGTCTTGTGTCTGACAGTGCTGTCTTTTATCCAGCTCTGACAGCGCAGCCGGCCTGCCCGCTCCCACCATGCCGGCATTTGTTTAAAAAGCAAACACTTACCTGCATGGTCGGAGCGTGGAGGCCAGCGCCGCTCTCAGCTGTCATCAGAGGACGCGTCATCAGAGGGCGACTGAGAGCGGCGCTGGCCTCCACGCTCCGACCATGCAGGTAAGTGTTTGCTTTTTAAACAAATGCCGGCATGGTGGGAGCGGGCAGGCCGGCGGCGGTCACAATGACGCATTTATCACGCTAAATGAGGCTAGCGCCGGCGAGAGCGTCGGCTAGCGCGGGATTCATCATGTAGCCGACTGCAACGAACAGCGCCGCTGCTAATCCCATCACAGCGACAGGTATGACCTGGCGCTCCCTGGCGTGGTCCAATGCATTTCAATGGAGCAATCTTTAAATAATCATAATTAATTGCTATTACTTTTTTTTTTTTTTTTAATGTCAAAAATTCTGTGACCACTTCTGCAATGTTAGGAATTTTTTTAAAGTAAAAAAAAAAAAAAAAAAATTGTGCAGAATTGATATTACAGGTCTGATATTCATGTATTCATATTACAAAATGTTTAGAAAAACTTGTATAATTTTTACATATAAAAAAAAAGGTTGTTTTGGGGTTAAAAACTACTTTACACACATCGCCGCCAGCGCTCTGGGGTTTAAACAAGGAATTCACAGCGCGAGAAATTTTTGAGCGTGATTTTTTAATGAATCTGCAGCAAGCCATTCGCTCTGGCCATTCGCTGTCAGGCGCACCCATACAACGCGGAACCTGTGAAACAGCGACCCCTAACCCCGTATTCAACATTACCGCACACCGACTGAGTCGCTGACAACAAGCAAACCCCGGCCAAGCACAGCGAATACTAGCTGGTGCTGTGAAAATCACGCTACTGGCGCTCATCTGTCGCTACCTGGCGCTATTAATGAATCGGCCTCCTAGTGGAGGAACACAAACTGGCTTTTACTAGAATGTGTGTGCAGTAAGAAAGGTTCAACTTACATGGTGAATAAGACAGACAGGAAACATAAATCAGTGAGTTGACCTCAATGTATAGGTGTGGCCCAGGTAAAAACTGGGGTTACCGAATCTCTCATAGAAATCCCTGTGTAAAGCAGCCTAGCTGCATAAGACTGCATAAGACATAACAGCAGTTATGGAGTTAACCAATAAAGGCTGCTGTGGGAAAGTGGCATCACAAACAGAGGTGATATACGTTACTGACACCTTCTAGAATAGTCAGTTGTCTCGAGTTGTCCTGAGATGTTGTACTGAGTTGTCTGAGAGTGTGCCAGTACAGTGTAGAAAGCCATTTAGCGTGCCGAGCAGTACCCGATGGAGCCTGCAACCCTTTTGAGAGAGGAAAAAGCTACTACACATGAGAGAGAGAGCTACAGTTTGCTGAGCCAGCCGAAGCAAGACAGAGAGCTACTTATAGAGAGACATCCGTGTGGGCCTAGGAGGAGCAGAGAGGAGTACACTGAAGACCAAGTCTTAAGGTACCGAAGTAGTATAGTCCCAGTCCCTAGAGTGACCCCAGGAACCTGTGAGACTGTTTGCTGATTGTGCTGAAGTACCGTTGCTGAATTGCTGTTGCTAAAGAGGAAGTGTGGTTGCTTTAATAAAGTTTGAAAAGTGTGTGGTGTCTCAAGCTGGCCAAAACCCCAATATCCCTCAAGATTCCAAGAACTCGTGACAGCTCGCCCCACATGTCATCCGGCCTTGGTAGTAGCGTGTGGGTTACACAGGAAATACAACACATTCTATAAATGCACATAAATATTTCATGTAAGTATTAGTAACAGCTCCATCTAGTGCCATAACTAGGGATGAGCGAACCGGTTCGGACGCTCCGAATTTCAGGGAAAATTCGATTCGGCACGAACCCGAAATGTTTTTGGTTCGTGCCGATCTGGTGCTGTGTCTGACACTGTTGTCTTTTGTCAGCTCTATGGTTTCATTGCATGGCTCTGTTGTTCTTCAGTCCTGTGTCTAACACTGTTGTCCTGCTCTGAGCTCCTATATCCAGCTCTGTGGTTTTGTGTCCTGTTCTGAGTTCATAAGTCTGTCTCTGTGGCCCTGTGTCCTGCTATGTGGTCCTTTGTTCTGTTTTAAGATCATGTGTCTTGCTCTGTGTAGCTGTGTCCTTCTCCGCAGTCTTGTGTCTGACAGTGCTGTCTTTTATCCAGCTCTGACAGCGCAGCCGGCCTGCCCGCTCCCACCATGCCGGCATTTGTTTAAAAAGCAAACACTTACCTGCATGGTCGGAGCGTGGAGGCCAGCGCCGCTCTCAGCTGTCATCAGAGGACGCGTCATCAGAGGGCGACTGAGAGCGGCGCTGGCCTCCACGCTCCGACCATGCAGGTAAGTGTTTGCTTTTTAAACAAATGCCGGCATGGTGGGAGCGGGCAGGCCGGCTGCGCTGTCAGCGGGCCGGCTTCCGCCACCCGCTGACAGCGTAGCCGGCCTGCTCGCTCCCACCATGCCGGCATTTTTTTTTTCAGATGAGCGATTCGTGAAAGTTCGATTCGGGCGAACCCGAATTTCTTGGGGAAATTCTGTGAATCGCCCGAATCGAACTTTCAAGAAGTTCGCTCATCTCTAGCCATAACTGTAAACTACAATCACTCCAGCAATACACTAAGCTGCAAGCTGTTGCAAAGTATCTCTAACAGTCCTGTGTCCAGCTTTATGTTTTTTTTCCTGCTCTCAGCTGTCTTGCTATGTGGTTATGTGTCCTGCTCTGTGGCTTTTTAATCAGCTGTGAGACCCTCTGTCCATTTATGTGGTCCTGTGTCCAGATTTGTGCTCCTACCCTGAGTTCCTGTGTCTGGCTATGTGGTTCTGTCTCCTCTTAGGTCCTGCACCCTACTCTGAGGTAATCTGTCTAGCCCTGTGGTCCCACTGCCTGGCTCTGTGGTCTTTTTGGTTATGTGTTATTGTGTCCAGCGTCTATGGTCTTTATTCCTGCTCTGATTCCTGTAGCCAGCTCTGTGGATCTGTGTCCTGTTCTGCGCTCCCAAGTCTGGCTCTGTGGCCCTGTGTCCTGCTCTCTGCGCTCCTATGTCTGGTTCTAAGATCCTGTGTCCTGCTCTCTGGTGCTGTGTCTGACACTGTTGTCTTTTATCAGCTCTATGGTTTCATTGCATGGCTCTATTGTTCTTCAGTCCTGTGTCTCACACTGTTGTCCTGCTCTGAGCTCCTATATCCAGCTCTGTGGTTTTGTGTCCTGTTCTGAGTTCATAAGTCTGTCTCTGTGGCCCTGTGTCCTGCTATGTGGTCCTTTGTTCTGCTTTAAGATCATGTGTCTTGCTCTGTGTAGCTGTGTCCTTCTCCGCAGTCTTGTGTCTGACAGTGCTGTCTTTTATCCAGCTCTGAGATCCTGTATCCAGTTCAATGGTTACATTTCCTGGCTATGCTGTTGTTGTTTTCTCATGCTCTATGGTCCTGTATCTTTCTCAAAGATCTAGGCTCAGAGATAATAAAGTAAAGTTTGCTTTCAACACCTTCATCCAAGGTGCTACAGACCAAGGTCCTTACCCGGACCTCTAATGTCCTGATGACTAGGATAAAGTAAGTTAGATGGTAGATGGTATTGTGGGATGCCCTGGCTAGATGAGGATACAGCACTGCAGCCTTATGGGATGCCCAGGGAAGGTTGCAGTCTAAATAAAGTACGATTTAGAGGTAGTAGGTACTCATTCAGGGTCCAGCCATGTTGGAGTCAGAAAAAAAGATGGGGGCCAGTCACTTTCTTTTAACCGCCAGCCTACCTAGAGATGCCACCCTCTGTTACCAGACCACTTTTCAATATTTTGCACAATACATGTTCAACTGTGATTTTTGAAGGGATTTCCCAGGAAAATGCTTTTTCAGTCTGGGCTTTGTTTTAATGTTTTATCAATATTTTTGCGTGAATTGCGTGCAAACAAATATAAAAAGCTATTTTTTACAATTTCTTGTGTCTTTTGTAATACAAAATTAGGTTTTTCCATAAAATCATATTGCGTGTAAAAGCCCCATTTCTTCTGTTTACAACAGTACCACATATGTATTGGTAATTATCCTTTCCCTGCCGCACCAGCTCCATTACCAGCAGCAGCAGCACCATGGCCACGTCTCTGTCCCTTATTTGCTGCTTTCTGCATTGCTAGACACCTGCAGTTATGGGGGTAGACAAAAAAAACTAAATTCACAGAAAATTGCCTCTTAAATGCCCTGAACCAGTGGATACTCCACTAACAATTACCCCGAACTATTGATATGAAAGAGCTCTGACCCAGAAAGTGGCCTGAGTTATTGGTATTAAAAAGCATCGCCACACAGGGACAATGATATATTGGTATTAAATAGAGATGAGCGAGTAGTGAAATATTTGAAATTTCGAATTTCGATTCGAATAGACCGCGTTACTCGACTACTCGACCGATTATCGAATCCCATTATAGTCTATGGGAAAAAAAATGCTCGCCACTTGGAAATCGCCACTTGTGTCACCCCAGCAGTCAGGGAAGCTTACAGGAGGAGGTTTGTTACAGTGTGTCACCCCAGCAGTCGGGGAAGCTTACAGGAGGAGGTTTGTTACATTGTGTCACCCCAGCAGTAAGGGAAGCTTACAGGAGGAGGTTTGTTACATTGTGTCACCCCAGCAGTCAGGGAAGCTTACAGGAGGAGGTTTGTTACAGTGTGTCACCCCAGCAGTCAGGGAAGCTTACAGGAGGAGGTTTGTTACAGTGTGTCACCCCAGCAGTAAGGGAAGCTTAGAGCTGAGACCTCTTAAAAATTGTGTGGAGTCCCAAGAGCTGAGACCTCTTAAAAATTGTGTGGAGTCCCAAGAGCTGAGACCTCTTAAAATTGTGTGGAGGCCCAAGAGCTGAGACCTCTTGAAAATTGTATTAAGGCCCAAGAGCTGAGACCTCTTAGAAATTGTGTGGAGGCCCAAGAGCTGAGACCTCTTAAAAATTGTGTGGAGTCCCAAGAGCTGAGACCTCTTAAAAATTGTGTGGAGGCCCAAGAGCTGAGACCTCTTAAAACTTGTGTGGAGGCCCAAGAGCTGAGACCTCTTGAAAATTGTATTAAGGCCCAAGAGCTGAGACCTCTTAGAAATTGTGTGGAGGCCCAAGAGCTTAGACCTCTTAAAAATTGTGTGGAGTCCCAAGAGCTGAGACCTCTTAAAAATTGTGTGGAGGCCCAAGAGCTGAGACCTCTTAAAAATTGTGTGGAGTCCCAAGAGCTGAGACCTCTTAAAAATTGTGTGGAGGCCCAAGAGCTGAGACCTCTCAAACATTGTGTGGAGTCCCAAGAGCTGAGACCTTTTAAAAATTGTGTGGAGTCCCAAGAGCTGAGACCTCTCAAACCTTGTGTGGAGTCCCAAGAGCTGAGACCTCTTAAAAATTGTGTGGAGTCCCAAGAGCTGAGACCTCTCAAACATTGTGTGGAGGCCCAAGAGCTGAGACCTCTTAAAAATTGATTGTATTAAGCCCAAGAGGTGAGCCATATTTTTTTTTATTAATACAGCAATTCTACGGCGGTTAAGGAAGAGGAGGAGGAGGAGGGAATGGCACTTCATACAGATGGCACTTCACTCTTGGCTGCTTTCCACTGTTGTACAAGCAAAGTCCGGGTCAATCCACTTGCTGTTCATTTTGATTAGCGTCAGCCTGTCGGCACTGTCGGTTGACAGGCGGCTGCGCTTATCGGTTATAATGCCCCCGGCTGCGCTGAACACCCTCTCTGATAGCACGCTGGCGGCAGGGCAGGCAAGCACCTCCAAGGCGTACAGGGACAGTTCCAGCCACGTGTCCAACTTGGAGACCCAGTAAGTGTAGGGCGCCGAGGGATCGGGGAGGACAGGGGTGTGGTCTGCCAGGTAGTCCCGCAACATCCGCCGATACTTGTCCCTCCTGCTGATAGCGGGCCCCGCAGTGATGGAAGTTGCACGAGGGGGTGACATGAACGTGTCCCACACCTTGGAGAGTGTTCCCCTGGTGGCTGTGGGCCTGATCGATGTTGTCAGACTCTGGGAGACACTCTCCTCTCTGCCGCCAGCGATGCTGGGTGGGAAAATCTGCATCATGTTCTGCAAGAGTTCCCTCTGGTATTCCAGTAATCGATTCGTCCTCTCCTCTACCGGAATAAAAGAGGAGAAGTTATCTTTATACCGGGGGTCCAGGAGTGCGAAGACCCAGTATAGTTTGTTCTCCAATATCCGGACAACGCGTATGTCCCGGGAAAAGCAGCCCAGCATGAAGTCAGCCATGTGTGCCAGACTCTGAGTAGGCATGACGTCACTGCCCACACCAGAAGGATCATTTTCCATTTCCTCCTCTTCCTCCTCCTCTCCGCCCCATCCGCGCTGAACCAATGGGACGCACACAGCCTGACTGCTACCCTCGCCGCCAGCATCCTCTTCCACGGCCACCTCCACGTTGTCCTCCTCCTCCTCATCCTCCTCCTCCTGCAACTGCCACCGAGCAGCAGACAAAAGTGTGGTCTGACTGTCTACCTGCGTTGCGTCTCCTCCTACCCCCGTCTCCTCTGTGTGCAATGCGTTCTCCCTTATCGCGATGAGCGATTCTTTAAGGACACATAGGAGCGGGATGGTTACGCTCACTATAGCGTCCTCGCTGCTGACCTTCTTAGTGGACTCCTCAAAGATACGCAATACATCGCATATGTCTGCCATCCATGGCCACTCGTGGTTGGCAAACTGAGGGAGCTGAGTTGGATGCACGCGTGGATGCATCATCTGGTACTCCATCAATGCTCTCTGCTGCTCACACACCCTGGCCAACATGCAATAGGCGGAATTCCAGCGAGTGGGCAGGTCGCACAACAGCCGATGTTGAAGCAAATGGAGGCGTTGCTGGATTTTTTTTAAGCTAGCAGCAGCTACAGTTGACTTCCGAAAGTGAGCGCACAAGCGCAGCACTTTCACCAGTAGCTCTGCTAGGTTGGGGTAAGTCTTTAGAAACTTTTGTACTACCAAATTAAAAACGTGGGCCAGGCATGGTACGTGATTGAGTTCTGCAAGCTCCAGAGCCGCCACCAGGTTACGGCCGTTATCGCACACGACCATGCCTGGTCCTAGCTGCAGCGGCGACAGCCACATCTCTGTCTGCTGCAATATGGCGTGCCTCACCTCTGCGGCGCTGTGCTTCCTGTCGCCCAAGCTGATGAGCTTAAGCACCGCCTGCTGACGTCTCCCCGCGCCAGTGCTGCAACGCTTCCAGCTAGGGGCTGAGGGCGATGTTAAGGCAGAGGAGGAGGAGGAGGAGGAGGAGGAGGAGGAAGAGGAGGGGGGTCTATCAGAACCCGTGCTGGCAATCTTGGGCGGGGGTGGTATGTAGGCCGTCCCTGTTTGCGACCCCGTCCCCGCTTCCACAACATTCACCCAGTGTGCCGTCAAAGAGATGTAGCGTCCTTGGCCGCAAGCGCTTGTCCACGAGTCGGTGGTCAAGTGGACCTTTGCGCTGACTGCGTACCTCAGGGCCCGCCTGATGTTATGCGACACGTGCTGGTGCAGGGCAGGGACGCCACACCGGGAAAAATAGTGGCGGCTAGGGACGGAATAGCGAGGTGCGGCAGCCGCCATCAGGTCGCGGAAGGCCTGCGTCTCCACAAGCCTAAACGGCAACATCTCCAGGGCCAGCAGTTTGGAGATGAGGCAGGTTAAGGTTTGGGCTTGGGGGTGACTGGAGGCGTACTTCCGCCTGCGGTTGAACGCCTGCGAGATGGACAGTTAATGGGACGAGGAGATGGAAGGTGCAGACGAAGATGCGGGGGAAGGGGGGGCTGAAGGAGAAGGCCCCAAAGTAGCCGAGGCAGAGGCAGATGTGGAGGTGTCCTGGCTGGAGGTCTGGACCGCAGTGGCAGCACACAACAAAGGGCAAGAGGCAGTGGCAGCAAGACCGGGCGCAGGTTGTATTGCGTTTGCTCTCTCCCACTCAGCCCAGTGCTTGACTTCCAAGTGACGGCGCATGCCTGAGTTGGTCAGATTGCTCTTCTCAGAGCCCCTACTCAGTTTTGAGTGGCAGATTGCGCAAACCGCGCTCAGTTTGTCGTCCGCGCAAACATTAAAAAATCTCCACACCACAGAAGTACGAGGCCTCGATGGGGGAGCTTCGCGCGACTGCCTGCTGCCGGGAAGAGCTTCGGCCCTGCTGGCTGTGGCCTGCCTTCTCTGTCTGGACTGTCCTCTGCCTCTGGACTGTCCTCTGCCTCTTGCTGCCTTATTCGGTGATGCACAGACCGCATCTCCACTGCTTTCCCCGCTGGACATCACCCCTGTCCAAGTGGGGTCGGTCATTTCGTCGTCCACCACCTCCTCTTCCACTTCCTCTCTCTGCTCCTCCTCCTGCCCACTGGACATTCCAACAGCCTCCCTTGATGGCAACTGCGTCTCATCATCATCGCTCATGATAGCAGATGCTGGTTCCGGGTCCACATCACTAGGAGATGGCGGATACTCAAGTGTTTGGGCATCACTACAAACAAATTCCTCTGCTAGCTCCTGGGATTCTTGCAGCACATCTGGAAAAGGACCCAAAAAGAGGTCCTGGGAGGGGTCAAGGGTGGGCTGACTCTGTTGGCCAGGTTGGGAGGAAGGAGGGTCAGAGTGAGACTGTGTGGATGACTGGGTGGTGGACAAGTGACTGGAAGCGTTATCGGCCATCCATTGCACCACCTGTTCACGCTGCTCAGGCCTCAACAGAGGTGTACCCCGCCCCCCGCATAACTGTCCCATAAAGGCAGGGAAGCTGGATGAGCGTAATGCTGGCTGCCCCTCACCAGCACGCATTGTATCCCCACTGGCTTCAACGCGGTTTGTGCCCCCACCAGCATTTCCGCGCCCCCGTCCTCGTCCACGTCCCTTTGCGCTAGCTCTCCGCATTTCATACGTTTTACTTTTTTGGCCACGCGTTATGCCAAATATAAATATATTTTTAAGGAGAACACCTGGCTATACAGCCGTATACTGCCAGAAGGTGAAATGGTGCCTATACGCACCGGGTATATAACAGTCTTTTGTTGGCACAGAGGACACAAAACAGTAGTGCCAAATATAAATATATTTTTTAGGAGAACACCTGGCTATACAGCCGTATACTGCCAGAAGGTGAAATGGTGCCTATACGCAACGGGGTATATAACAGGGTTTTGTTGGTAAAGAGGACACAAAACAGTAGTGCCAAATATAAATATATTTTTAAGGAGAACACCTGGCTATACAGCCGTATACTGCCAGAAGGTGAAATGGTGCCTAATACGCACTGGGTATATAACAGTGTTTTGTTGGCACAGAGGACACAAAACAGTAGAGCCAAATATAAATATATTTTTAAGGAGAACACCTGGCTATACAGCCGTATACTGCCAGAAGGTGAAATGGTGCCTATACGCACCGGGTATATAACAGTCTTTTGTTGGCACAGAGGACACAAAACAGTAGAGCCAAATATAAATATATTTTTAAGGAGAACACCTGGCTATACAGCCGTATACTGCCAGAAGGTGAAATGGTGCCTATACGCACCGGGTATATAACAGTCTTTTGTTGGCACAGAGGACACAAAACAGTAGAGCCAAATATAAATATATTTTTAAGGAGAACACCTGGCTATACAGCCGTATACTGCCAGAAGGTGAAATGGTGCCTATACGCACCGGGTATATAACAGTGTTTTGTTGGCACAGAGGACACAAAACAGTAGAGCCAAATATAAATATATTTTTAAGGAGAACACCTGGCTATACAGCCGTATACTGCCAGAAGGTGAAATGGTGCCTATACGCAACGGGGTATATAACAGGGTTTTGTTGGTAAAGAGGACACAAAACAGTAGTGCCAAATATAAATATATTTTTTAGGAGAACACCTGGCTATACAGCCGTATACTGCCAGAAGGTGAAATGGTGCCTATACGCAACGGGGTATATAACAGGGTTTTGTTGGCACAGAGGACACAAAACAGTAGTGCAAAATATAGTTTTGTATATAGGTGCTAATACACCACTGAAGTCTTTCTGCCCCTATTCCAGCAGCAGCTACCAGTCACTAAAGCAGCCGTTTTGAGCAGAGTGTATATAGTTTTGTATATAGGTGGTAATACACCACTGAAGTCTTTCTGTCCCTATTCCAGCAGCAGCTACCCCTCACTAAAGCAGCCGTTGTGTGCAGTGTGTATATAGCTAGAATGAGCTATATACCGTTCAGCATAGTAGCCCTAATAAGGACTCTCAATGACTCTCTTGTCTTCTGGTAGCTGGTATATATGGTGGTAAATGCGATATTCTGAGCTTCTGGGGCCCTGCCTGCCTACATATGAGCTATATACCGTTCAGCATAGTAGCCCTAATAAGGGCTCTCAATGACTCTCTTGTCTTCTGGTAGCTGGTATATATGGTGGTAAATGCGATATTCTGAGCTTCTGGGGCCCTGCCTGCCTACATATGAGCTATATACCGTTCAACATAGTAGCCCTAATAAGGGCTCTCAATGACTCTCTTGTCTTCTGGTAGCTGGTATATATGGTGGTAAATGCGATATTCTGAGCTTCTGGGGCCCTGCCTGCCTACATATGAGCTATATACTGTTCAGCATAGTAGCCCTAATAATAAGGACTCTCAATGACTCTCTTGTCTTCTGGTAGCTGGTATATATGGTGGTAAATGCGATATTCTGAGCTTCTGGGGCCCTGCCTGCCTACATATGAGCTATATACTGTTCAACATAGTAGCCCTAATAAGGGCTCTCAATGACTCTCTTGTCTTCTGGTAGCTGGTATATATGGTGGTAAATGCGATATTCTGAGCTTCTGGGGCTCTGCCTGCCTACATATGAGCTATATACTGTTCAACATAGTAGCCCTAATAAGGGCTCTCAATGACTCTCTTGTCTTCTGGTAGCTGGTATATATGGTGGTAAATGCGATATTCTGAGCTTCTGGGGCCCTGCCTGCCTACATATGAGCTATATACCGTTCAGCATAGTAGCCCTAATAAGGGCTCTCAATGACTCTCTTGTCTTCTGGTAGCTGGTATATATGGTGGTAAATGCGATATTCTGAGCTTCTGGGGCCCTGCCTGCCTACATATGGGCTATATACTGTTCAGCATAGTAGCCCTAATAATAAGGACTCTCAATGACTCTCTTGTCTTCTGGTAGCTGGTATATATGGTGGTAAATGCGATATTCTGAGCTTCTGGGGCCCTGCCTGCCTACATATGAGCTATATACTGTTCAACATAGTAGCCCTAATAAGGGCTCTCAATGACTCTCTTGTCTTCTGGTAGCTGGTATATATGGTGGTAAATGCGATATTCTGAGCTTCTGGGGCCCTGCCTGCCTACATATGGGCTATATACTGTTCAGCATAGTAGCCCTAATAATAAGGACTCTCAATGACTCTCTTGTCTTCTGGTAGCTGGTATATATGGTGGTAAATGTGATATTCTGAGCTTCTGGGGCCCTGCCTGCCTACATATGAGCTATATACCGTTCAGCATAGTAGCCCTAATAAGGGCTCTCAATGACTCTCTTGTCTTCTGGTAGCTGGTATATATGGTGGTAAATGCGATATTCTGAGCTTCTGGGGCCCTGCCTGCCTACATATGAGCTATATACTGTTCAACATAGTAGCCCTAATAAGGGCTCTCAATGACTCTCTTGTCTTCTGGTAGCTGGTATATATGGTGGTAAATGCGATATTCTGAGCTTCTGGGGCCCTGCCTGCCTACATATGGGCTATATACTGTTCAGCATAGTAGCCCTAATAAGGGCTCTCAATGATTCTCTTGTCTTCTGGTAGCTGGTATATATGGTGGTAAATGCGATATTCTGAGCTTCTGGGGCCCTGCCTGCCTACATATGGGCTATATACTGTTCAGCATAGTAGCCCTAATAATAAGGACTCTCAATGACTCTCTTGTCTTCTGGTAGCTGGTATATATGGTGGTAAATGCGATATTCTGAGCTTCTGGGGCCCTGCCTGCCTACATATGGGCTATATACTGTTCAGCATAGTAGCCCTAATAAGGGCTCTCAATGACTCTCTTGTCTTCTGGTAGCTGGTATATATGGTGGTAAATGCGATATTCTGAGCTTCTGGGGCCCTGCCTGCCTACATATGAGCTATATACCGTTCAGCATAGTAGCCCTAATAAGGGCTCTTAATGACTCTCTTGTCTTCTGGTAGCTGGTATATATGGTGGTAAAAGCGATATTCTGAGCTTCTGGGGCTCTGCCTGCCTACATATGAGCTATATACCGTTCAGCATAGTAGCCCTAATAAGGGCTCTTAATGACTCTCTTGTCTTCTGGTAGCTGGTATATATGGTGGTAAAAGCGATATTCTGAGCTTCTGGGGCCCTGCCTGCCTACATATGAGCTATATACCGTTCAGCATAGTAGCCCTAATAAGGGCTCTTAATGACTCTCTTGTCTTCTGGTAGCTGGTATATATGGTGGTAAATGCGATATTCCGAGCTTCTGGGGCCCTGCCAGCTACAGCCTGTCTTTCCCTGCTGTGAGCGTCTATCCCTCACTAAGTTCAAGCTGCTAATGCTGACGAAGAGGAAGTGCTGAGTTTTGTAGATTCGAGGTCACATGGTTTTTCCAGCCAATGCGTCTAGACGCCGTTCTCGCGATGCCAGCGTCCTCCCAGGACCTGTCCCACCCCCCCTGCATGGTGATTGGTGTAAAAAACGCGCCAGGGAAGGTGTGAGGGGAAACGAATTGTGAGTGCGCCATCGCCGCTGTACTCGATCGAAATCGAGTATGACGAATAGCGTAGTATTCGATCGAATACCGACTCGGTCAAATACTACTCGCTCATCTCTAGTATTAAAGAGCACTGACACACAGGTACCCTGAACTATTATTATTAACCCTTCTAGCGCCAGCTACGTAAAATTCACGTAGCTGCCTCTCCTGTCGTTAAACGCCAGCTACGTGAATTTTACGTAGCTAGCGTTCCCTTACCTTCCGGGCCATCGGGGGGCATCAGCGGGCCAGTTGCTGTCTTTGCAGCTTGCAGGGAGTCCAGGGGTCAGGGGGAGGTGACCTGGGTGTGACCCAAGTCACCCGATCGCTCCCCTGACCAATCAGCAGGGGGCGCACGGCAGCTGTCATCAGCTGGCGCCCCCTGCTTACCTCATCCGGCGCAGCATCGTTTCTGGAGCCCAGGGCGACGGTAAGGCCGATCGCCGGCAAAACGCCCTCCACCAGCCTAGCCTCCGCCGCCCCGCCTGCCCACCCCTCGCCCCCCGCCTCCTATTAGCTGGCTATACGCGCGACGCGCGCCCGACGGCTCCCCGGCTCCCCGCTCACCACCATGCCACCATCCATCCATCCATCCTATCACCCCCAATGCTGCCATCCATCCTCTCACCCCCAATCCAGCCACCCTGTCACCCCCAATGCAGCCATCCATCCATCCATCCATCTTGTCACCCCCATGCAGCCATCCATCCTGTCACCCCCATGCAGCAATCAATCCATCCATCCTCTCACCCCCAATCCAGCCATCCTGTCACCCCCATGCAGCCATCCATCCTGTCACCCCCATGCAGCCATGCATCCTGTCACAACCATGCAGCCATGCATCCTGTCACCCCCATGCAGCCATGCATCCTGTCACCCCCATGCAGCCATGCATCCTGTCACCCCCATGCAGCCATGCATCCTGTCACCCCCATGCAGCCATCCATCCTGTCACCCCCATGCAGCCATCCATCCATCCTGTCACCCCCAATGCAGCCATCCATCCATCCTGTCACCCCCAATGCAGCAATCCATCTTGTCACCCCCATGCAGCCATCCATCTTGTCACCCCCATGCAGCCATCCATCTTGTCACCCCCATGCAGCCATCCATCTTGTCACCCCCCTGCAGCCATCCATCCTGTCACCCCCATGCAGCCATCCATCCATCCTGTCACCCCCAATGCAGCCATCCATCCATCCTGTCACCCCCAATGCAGCCATCCATCCATCTTGTCACCCCCATGCAGCCATCCATCTTGTCACCCCCATGCAGCCATCCATCCTGTCACCCCCATGCAGCCATCCATCTTGTCACCCCCATGCAGCCATCCATCCTGTCACCCCCATGCAGCCATCCATCCTGTCACCCCCATGCAGCCATCCATCCTGTCACCCCCATGCAGCCATCCATCCATCCTATCACCCCCAATGCAGCCATCCATCCATCCTGTCACCCCCAATGCAGTAATCCATATTGTCACCCCCATGCAGCCATCCATCCTGTCACCCCCATGCAGCCATCCATCCTGTCACCCCCATGCAGCCATCCATCCTGTCACCCCCATGCAGCCATCCATCCATCCTATCACCCCCAATGCAGTAATCCATATTGTCACCCCCAATGCAGTAATCCATCTTGTCACCCCCATGCAGCCATCCATCTTGTCACCCCCATGCAGCCATCCATCTTGTCACCCCCATGCAGCCATCCATCCTGTCACCCCCATGCAGCCATCCATCCATCCTATCACCCCCAATGCAGCCATCAATCCTGTCACCCCCAATGCAGTAATCCATCTTGTCACCCCCATGCAGCCATCCATCCATCCTATCACCCCCAATACAGCCATCCATCCTGTCACCCCCAATGCAGTAATCCATCTTGTCACCCCCATGCAGCCATCCATCCATCCTATCACCCCCAATGCAGCAATCCATCCTCTCACCCCCAATCCATCCATCCTGTCACCCCCATGCAGCCATCCATCCTGTCACCCCCCATGCAGCAATCCATCCATCCATCCTCTCACCCCCAATCCATCCATCCTGTCACCCCCATGCAGCCATCCATCCTGTCACCCCCATGCAGCCATCCATCCTGTCACCCCCATGCAGCCATCCATCCTGTCACCCCCATGCAGCCATCCATCCTATCCCCCCAGGCGATCATGTGCTCCCTGGCGGCCGCGCTCGCACCCACCTGGCCTCCATCTCGGTCGGCTCTGACAGCCGGCATCTTGATTGGCCTCCTCGCCCTGCCTGCCCTGCAGGCGCGGGACATGCCGGGCATTGCCGGCGCGGGACATGAGAGCAGGCCGCCGGACTCCACCCACCTGCTGGGTCAGGGACGTGTGACTGACTGAAGTGCTGAGGAAGAGACCCCGGAAGAAAAGGTATTTAAAAAAACTAAAAAAAAAATAGATGTTGATTTTGGAGAGGGAGTGTGTGTGTATATGTGTGTTTTTTTTTTTCAGTTTGGTCACGGGGCTCTCGAGCACATGCCCATAGGGGCCCCGTGCCCCATGACCAACATGTAAATCTGGCCAGTTCGGTGGTTCCGGCGCTCTTCCCCAGGGGCATCCCGATTTGGAATGCCCTGGAGGGGAAGGTCAGAGACCAACCTCCACAACAACCAGTATAACCAGTGAGTTTCAGGAAGGCTTGCGTCCAGAAAGCTGCAGCTACAACAACAAGCCTGGTACGCCTAGAACGCTTGAGGTGTGTACTTTCAGGGAACATGTGGTTTGTGGGGGTATTTTTATTGAAAGTGATGTTTTTGTTGAAAAAGCGCAAGGTGCGCACTTTGTCTGCAGAGCAGGAAATTTCAAGTGAAATGCCCGTTATGCATACGCTTTGCTTTGGGGTAATTGGCAACCCTACCCTTGGAGGTAGCTATGCATGTTGGGTATTGTTCTGTTCAGAAGACCTTGCCATTTCAGATTTGATTAGTTTTTTTTGGTTAGCGCATGTTTTTTATAGAAAAATTTGGTCTTAATGCTGCATTTTTGCTATTTTGTTAGGGAAATCCGGTACAACCAGTGAGTTTCGTGAAGGCTTGCGCCCAGAAAGCTGCAGCTACAACAACAAGCCTGGTACGCCTAGAATGCTTGAGGTGTGTACTTTCAGGGACCATGTGGTTTGTTGGGGGTATTTTTATTGAAAGTGATGTTTTTGTTGAAAAAGCGCAAGGTGCGCACTTTGTCTGCAGAGCAGGAAATTTCAAGTGAAATGCCCGTTATGCATACGCTTTGCTTTGGGGTAATTGGCAACCCTACCCTTGGAGGTAGCTATGCATGTTGGGTATTGTTCTGTTCAGAAGACCTTGACATTTCAGATTTGATTTGTTTTTTTTGGTTAGCGCATGTTTTTTATAGAAAAAATTGTTTTAATGCTGCATTTTTGCTATTTTTTTAGGGAAATCAGGTACAACCAGTGAGTTTCGGGAAGGCTTGCGCCCAGAAAGCTGCAGCTACAACAACAAGCCTGGTACCTGTCCAGGGAAATACTGGGAAATCTCTTCAAAAATCACAGTTGAACATGTGGAGCGCAACATAGTGCAAACTGGTCTGGCAACAAAGGGTGACAAAATCTCAAGGTAGGCTGGCGGTTAAAGGGTTAAAGAGTACTGACTCACAGGTGCCCTAAACTATTGGTATTAAAGAGCACTAACACACAGGTACCCTGAACTATTATACTATCCTGGAGCATCTTGGGGAAAAGCATCTTCCTGGAGCATCTTGAAAAATGACCTTATTACTCCATATCAGCATGGATTTATGAGGAATCGCTCCTGCCAGACAAACCTAATCAGCTTTTATGAGGAGGTAAGTTCAAGATTGGATCAGGGGGAGTCATTGGATATCATATATCTTGACTTTTCTAAAGCATTTGATACTGTGCCACATAAAAGGCTGGTACAAAAGATGAGAATGCTTGAACTGGGGGAAAACGTGTGCAGATGGGTGAGAAATTGGCTTAATGATTGGAAGCAGAGGGTGATTATCAATGGTACACACTCAGATTGGGCCACTGTTACTAGTGGTGTACCACAAGGGTCAGTTCTGGGACCAGTTTTTTTCAATATATATATAAATGACATTGGGTACGGATAAAACAGTAAAGTGTCAATCTTTGCAGATGATACTAAGCTGTGTAAAGTAATTAAAACAAAAGAGGACAGCAGGCAGCTACAAACAGAGACTATGGAACTCGCTGCCAGAGGAGTTAGTAATGATGGATACAGTAAAAAAGTTCAAAAGTGGCCTTGATGCCTTCCTGGCATGTAATAACATTTCCAGCTATGGCTACTAGACCACTGGAAGGAGATAAACAGGCTGAACTGGATGGACTAAAGTCTTTATTCAGCCTTACATACTATGTTACTATATTATTATTAAAGAGTACTGACTCACAGGTGCCCTAAACTATTGGTGTTAAAGAGCACTGAAACACAGGTGCCCTGAATTATTGGTATTAAAGAGCACTGACACACAGGTATCTTGATCTATTGGTATTAAAGAGCACCGACACACAGGTGCCCTGAAATATTGGTATTAAAGAGTATTCACCTCCCAAAGTGGCCTGAACTATTGATATTAAAAAGCACCGACACACAGCTGCCCTGAACTATTGGTAATAAAGAGCACCGACACAGGTGCCCTGAACTATTAGTAGTAAAGTGTACTAACACACAGATGGCCGGAACTATTGGTTTTAAAGAGCACAAACAGACAGGGGCCCTGAACTATTGCTTTTAAAGAGCATTGACACACAGGTGCCCCGAAATATTGGTAATTTAAAGCGGTCCTTCACTCTCAATAAGAGTCTATCCTATATGTTTCCCACACCCTGTACATACAGATTGCTCACATTAAAAATTATCCTACCTGCATCTACTGCAAGTTATAAGCCTTTAAACATCCAAGATGGCGGCTCATGGAACATCAGGCAGCCTTCTGACTGTGCTGCTCTGCATTCTGGGATTGCTGACCTTTTCCTGACCCCAGCTATGCTCTGTCTGAGCAAAGCACAGCTATAACCTGCCCCCCTGTACTTTATCCCACTCTCCCCTTTCCTCAGTAAGTGTGATGCTTCTGAGTCAAGATGGCAGCGCCCGTATCCTAAAGTCCTGAGCAGAGTTGCAGCCCAGTGGGGGAAAAAATAATAAGTAAGTGACTAAAAACGTAAAATATATTAACTTTAGATGCTGGAAATCATTTTTTAAGGGTTTGACAACACCGACACACATGTGCCCTGAACTATTGTATTAAAGAGAACCGCCACACAGGTGCCCTGAACTATTGGTAACAGATGCCCTGAACCAGTGGACACCACACAAAAACTTTTTTTTCAAGAGGGTCTTAAGTGACTTGAACCAGTGGATACTCCACTAACAATTGATATTAAAGAGTACTGACACTGACGTGCTATTACAGAGTGCTGACAATCAGGTTCTATTACAGAGTACTGACAATCAGGTGCTATTACAGAGTACTGACAATCAGGTGCTATTACAGAGTTCTGACACTCAAGTGCTATTACAAAGTACTGACACTGAAGTGCTATCAGTGTACTTATGTTGTAATGGGACTTCAGTGCACTTTTTTTACAAGAATTTGTTAATTCCAGTAACTCATTTGTTAGGGTAATAGGAACAACTGTGTATCTCTCCACAATATGTACTTTGTGAAGTTTCTGATTATTGGATTAGGACATTTGATGACCAACTACATATGGGTTGATGCCTTTTCTGTACAAATAAAGCACCCCAGCGGACCACTGTTCAGGTACAACATTACTAAATGTATATAATCTGATGATGAAAGCAATGTTTCAATTTTTTTTGAACAGATAACAAAATGTAAATGAAATGGTATCTTTTCTTTGCACATTTTTGACATGTAATTTTTCTACGCTCCCTAGCCCTTCTGCCCCAATGGTCCTGAAGAAGCAGTAACACGAAACACGTTACACATCTATTGTACACAACCTTGGGGCTTGCCTGTATGTTAAGGTTCCAATGTCCAGATAGTGCTGCTATATAGATAGAAGTTATTCAGTGTGTGTGTGTTTATATAAGATAATACACAAGCTGCCCGTGTTTCTGAGGCATTTATCTCTCTCAGTTTGGTGTGGGCTGCTATGGCACAGCTCTTCCCTCATGCTTATGTGTGTGACAAGATGGCTACTTCTATGCAGTTATGCAGCAAAGAATCAGCCTGTCATTCCAGAACATCTGCATGGAGTTATGCACTCTCAAATAGTTTTTGCCAGAGGGGGGCTTTAGGGAAGCAATTTACTAAACTTTTTCTATTTACTTTTTACTTCAGGTCCGCCTTAATGCTTCAACCCCAAGCCCGCAATGTGGTTGCCTCTCTTGCCAAACAGGTGAAATGTACAGACCGGGCTCTCCCCCCTGCTAGCGGCTAAAAAAAAGAGAGAGACCCCTCAATCGATCCAGCTGGGTCTTCTCTTCACCTGGGGGGTATCTGATTCCCTCCCAGGGCTCTTCTGGCTTGGGGACAGGGCCTGAAAGAAAAAAAAAGAAAAAATGACATTTACTCACCTGCTGCCGCGATCTCTTCCGCTGGGTCTCCTCTTCACCCAGGGGCCTCCAATCTCCCCCAGCCCCCCTGCACCAATCACCCGGCATCATCATCGGATTGCCGGGGGACAATGGAGGATCGGAAACGAGTAAAGAAAAATAAAAGTCCCTTTACCTGCTGTGTTGTGTCTTTTTTTACATTTAACCCTTTGTGAACTGGTAAGGGATCCATGAGACCTCTATATCAGTTCACAAGGCTTAGGGGGCTGGCAAGTCACCTGCAGCTAGTGGGCCATTAACCCTCGACCCCCCAATGACTTGCCTTCCCAAAGCCCAGGGGGGCAGAAGAGCCCGGGTCCACGAAGGCTATACAGGCTTGTAGCCTGAAGGGTGGGAGGCCACCCTGAAGCTGGGTAGGGAGGTCTCCACACCATTTTTTAGGTATTTTTAAATGTGGGGGGACCCTATGTATCTTTATTTAATTAACCCTTTGTCTCCTGTCATCCAGCAAGTATAAAAGGCTTCCAGCAGGAAAGCAGAAGCCAGAGTGGTCAGCGTGGGACACAGTGTTTAGGGATGGATCAGAGGTAAGTATTAAAAAAAAAAAATAACATATTTTTCTCTTATGTGTCTGTTTGTTTTTTTTACATTTAACCCGTTGTCAACTGGTAAGAGATCTATGCGACCAAGTGGGTTACCTGCCATTAACCCACAGCCCCCCTAATCACCTGCCTCCCCAAAGCCTAGGGGCAGAAGAGCCCGGGGCCATGGTCTCTACATTTTTTACTTTTTTGTTCATATTTTTTCCAAAAATATGACAAACAAGACGTTTCATGTTAAAGCCCAGACGAAAAAAACAATATATAATTGTCCTGGGAAATGCCTTCAAAAATCACAGTAACACAAAATTGTGAAAAATGGTCTGGCAACAAGGGGTGACATAAACTCTAGGTAGGCTGGCAGTTAAAGGGTTTAATGTTGCATTCACATAGGCCCGGAGCTGTTATTTGGAGCCCTTCAGGTTTACTTGCAGGCGGCTTACCCAGACTTCAGCTTTGCCCTGTTTCATTCTTATGCTTCAGTTTATGGATAAGTTCATTTGGCTGCTGTTCAAAAAAATTCTAAGGCAGTCAATTGTCTCCTTCTACTCTCTGCACGTCTTGATATTCCCTCAGAGCTTTTTGCTAGTTTGTACAAGTCTCTAATTTATTTTCTCTTAATGCCATTCCCTCAGTACCACTGTTAAAATTAATATCCGCTCCCAGTGGACACATTTTCCTTGGAAATTCACGAGGTTTTACGTATCAGGCCACAACACTGCTCTCTAATTAATATCAACAAACCTCTCTCTAAAAATAAAATAGGAATAAATAACGGTCCACAAGAGGGCTATCATCACAATGATCACAGCGCTTTAGTTCAAACAAAGTTCAGGCCACAGTATATATTGAGGCAAATGGATGGCCTGTGTATTGGAAAATGTTATATTTTAGTGACATTGACATACATCTGCTAGCACTATATGTGATTGAGCCCATTACACTGCGTTCCAAATTATGCAAAGTATATTTTTTTCAGATTTTCCTAAATGGTCCATTCAAAGGAAAGTCACTACAATAATAATATAATTTTTTTATATAATAAAATACTCAAATGCAGTGTTCCAAATGATTCTGCACAACGGAGTTTTAATACATTTTATAGGTTGTAAAGAACTGAAAATGGTCATGCGTTTAATTTGCCTCATTTACTAATTTCAATCAAAACACCATGACATGGTAACATAGGAGTTCTTTGATTATCACCTTCACATTTTTCCCATCAATTAAATAAGCACTATCACGAAATTGTGTAATATAAAAAATCCATATAAACACATCGGTTAATGAGAGGAAGAGTCACTTATACACCCGAAATGAATAAATCTCTCACCAAGCTTGTGGTTTATTCTTTCATGGTAGGAAAGAAATCCAGGTGTGACAGGCTCAGTCTATCAGGGGTGACCTGACAGGATATTTCTTGATGTTGGGTGCATAAGTGACCTCTCCTCCCGCACCACCCAGCATATTTATATGAATCTTTATTATTGGGCCATTTTTTGCGATAGTGCTCCTTTAAACTTGCGAGTTTTTGGAGAGTTTCTGCTTGAATTTCTTTGCAGGATGTCAGAAAGTAGCATCCCATAGCGGATGTTTTGATGTGAACTGCAGCCCTCCTTCATATCTTTTGCTTGAGGATACTTCAAAGGTTCTCTATAAGCAGAGGTTGGGGGAGGATGGTGAGCACACCATGAGTTTCTCTACTTTTATGCCTATAGCAGCCAATGACTCAGAGAAAGCCTTTGCAGCATGAGATGGGACATTTTCATGCATGAAGATGATTTTGCTATGGAAGGCATGGTTCTTCTATTTGTACTTTGGAAAAAGGTGGTCAGTGAGAAACGCTAAAGTGGTCAGTGATCAAGTGACCATTTTCACACATTCAAGGACCCTAAAGAGGCCTACCATCTTTAGGGTCCTTGAATGTGTTTTGCTGGTCCAAAACATGACTTCCAACACATTTCTGTTGTCGCAGCCTTGTTAGGGTAAGGGTAGGGTTAGGGTGGACATCCTCTACTCCATCCATCTGGCCCATCCAGGGTTGCTTGGCACTCATCAGTAAAAAAATGTTTGAAAATGATGTAGGTCTGGGCCAAGTTCAATTATTTCTGCTTGGCTGAATAATGAGTTTATACACAGCTGCAAGTCTCTGGAGGAGCCTAGACCTTATGGTTCGCAGGACTCCAGATCACAGCAGCTTTACAAACCTGTTTGCTGCTTTTTAATGGCATTTCAGCAGCTGCCCTCTTCATCCAATGAATTTGCCTTTATCTGCACAAATCCATCTGTGTTCTGAATGAGCCACACATGCCTTCACAGTACAATGAGGGTATCAGGCTTGCATTTTGTGAAATATTTAATGTTATCGTACCTTTCCCATTCTGATTGGCTGGTGTCATGGGGCAATCTATTCTGGCTGGATGAGAGCCTGCAAGTGGTAAAAATACCAGCTGAACCAGGAAGGTTTCCCACACAGGGACGTCCCTACATGGGGTGCACTGGTAAAGCAGACCAGACCTAGGTGTGTGATCTAAAAATACTTTTATGAATCAGACTAGAATGGAAAACTCACCATAATAGAAATAAATGTGAGGCTCCAACATGAAAATACATTTAAGCGCTGCTTCATGATGGAAGGGTCACACGTGGAGATGTACAATAAGAGAACTATTGACCAGACTGGTTTAGCTAATGTAAAACATTCTGAAATGAATCAATGTAAGATTAATCCCTTAATGCAGACCTGACTTTTGCTCTACAGATCAATATCATTTAGTTCCATATGAGAAGAAACGACCATAAGACATTTGGGACTGCTATTATTTCTGTTCTATTCATTTATATATATTACCTACATAGTCTCCAGGGCTTAACAGAAAAAAATACATTAAAATTACAGCTGCTCCTGCCCTCGCAGAGGCTTAGAGATTGACTTCAATCATATACTGTAGATACACATGTAAAATAAAAAGGGGTTGACGCAGAGGGGGAATTAAATATTGAAGACCCCTATAGCAAATTTTAGGGGTTCCCTGAAATAAATCTATTTTTTGCTAACTTCTACAGTAGAAGATAAAAAGAGGACATGAAGGCGCTGCCTGTAATCTTCTTTATTGCTGGAAATATAAAAGCAGCTTTTTTTCTGTTGCTCCCACCATCCCTACAGCAATAATAGATGTTCCCCACCAGGGCTCTCACCCTCGTTCTCCACTTTATCTTTTAATCTTTTCTTACCTGTTGCCATTTTGTTATAACACAGCAGTATAACACTTCAGGGCAGCCAGTGGGGCAGGACAGCCAATATTCTAGAATAGGGCCCAAGGGGCCTGGCTACAAAGGGGCTCAGCCAAGCAGCCCTTATAGCAGTCCTCCTGGCTGCCCACTATTGCTGCCAGCATTAAAAACAAAACAGGGTGTCTCCCCCCCCCCCCCCGCAAGCTAACTTGCCTTGGGATCAGGTCAAACTAGGGACCCTATCCATCACATATTGTTTATGGGACGTAGACTCATTACTAAATAACTTGTGTCTGCCCCACCATAACCTATACTGAAATCCCCTTTGTTTGATCTTCAGTTTTTAATATGGTGTGAAAATTGAGGAAAGGCTGGTTGGGTCCAGAGGCCCAGTTCAAACTAGGAGCACTACATATAGGTTATGCGGGGAGCCTCAAACATTGTAGTATATGGGGCCCGAAAAATCCAGATAGCTTCCCTGTAAAGTCCTTCAAATACTTTATGTGTTCCCCAACCGGCTCCCGAGCCCCATCAGCAGGTCATGTTTTGCAGATGTCCAGACATTCACAATTGGAGTAATTAGTGCTTAGACATAGCTATAGAGCCACAAAACATGATCTATTGGTGTCTCATGAGGAAAGGGTTGGAAAACACTGGTCCACCGCAATGTACGTATCTTTTGGGTCAGGCTGTTAAACCGGACCAAAAGGGGTACTTGACTTTTGGTCCGGTTTCTATGGTTCCCAGGGGCATTTAGATTTAAGATACCCCACAGTTGAAATTGTGAGTGAACCCCCCCACCCTGCCCAAGCCACACTCACCAATTACAATATACTGCTGTATTCCTATGTGGCACAGGAAGTGCAGGCAGCAGCTTCCCCTGTTCCCCTGCTGAGCTGTTCAGTTTGCTTCTCACACCCTTTTGACCTAATCCTGTATCTTGATACATAGTTATGTTACATAGTTAATACGGTTGAAATAAGACACATGTCCATCAAGTTCAACCAAGGGTGTTGGGATAGGGGAAGTTATGTTTTATTTTTTTTTTTACTTTTTTTTTTTACTTACAACCGCTGATAGTAGCTGTTAATGTTATTTTCTTCTAAATAAGCATCTAACCTTTTTTTTGAAGCTGTCAGCGGTTGGTGTTGTAACAAGCTTCTGTGGGAGGCTATGCCCCAGATTTATAGTTCTTATGGTAAAGAATGAGTGTCGCCTCCAGAGACGGAATTTCTTTTTTTCCAATCGAAGGGAGTGCCCCCTTGTCTTTAGAGAGGATTTTACATGAAATAGTTTTTCCCCATATTTTTTGTATGGGCCATTTATATATTTATACAAGTTAATCATTTCCCCCCTCAGTCATCTTTTCTCAAGACTAAATAGATTTAATTCCCTTAATCTTTCCTCATAAGTAAGATCTTTTATTCCTCTGATATATATGGATTTCTAAAGAAAAATACAGTACTGTACCTTGATTTTACCAAATATTTACCATATACAAGACCTCATTGTTATATGCGGCCATGTTATAAAATGTTACATTTTATGAGCTGGGCGAATTTTTATTTGTATTTTTGCAGTTCTATGGCAAAGTGGTTCTTAAAGGAGCACTATAGCGAAAAATGGCCCAGTGATAAAAATCCATATAAGTATGCTGGATGGTGGGAGGAGGGGTCACTTATACACTAAGCACCAAGAAATATCTTGCCAGGCTTGTTTTTTTTTATTTTAATGGAAGGAAGAGGAAATCAGGGGGTAGGCTCGTTCACCCCTAACAGACTAAACCTGTCACTCCTGGATTTTATTCATACCTTGAGAGAATAAACCACAAGCTTGAACTAGGGAGCCTGAAAATGGGCTAAATTCATCCACTCTTGTCTTTGAGCCACACATGACCAGTGGTGGTCCATTGTTTTCAGGAGGTGCAAGTGGGCAGAGCACCTGTACCGTGGACGTGATTTAGTTGCTGATGGGTTCACTAGATGTGGAAGCCGCAGCTCAGAATCCCAGGATTAGTGTTAAGCTGTCACAGTTTAAAGTGGACCAAAACCCGGGATTTTCACTATCCTGGTTTTGATCTGTCCCCCTAACCGGGGTGCCCCGCTGTGTGAAACCTCCCAGGTTTGCGAGTCCACTTACCACTCCTCAGGTCCACGCTATGGCTAGAGCAGCCAGCTTGAACCCTCGCCGCACTTCTGAGCGGCGCCGGCATCACTCGCCTCCCTTCGGCTGTGCGTGGCCCCGCACAGCCATTAATTTGCGGCTGGCGGGGCCGCGCACAGCCAAATAGGGAAATTAGTGATATCCCCGCCACCGTGGGCTCGGGGGAGAAAGGTGAGTTTACTGTGCGCCCTGGGGGAGGGGGTTTCACACAGCGGGGAATGCTAGTTCAGGATGCCCCGGGGGGAGGGAGTGAGTCTCATAGACTCCAGGGTGGGTTTTGGTCCACTTCAAGCATCTCAAATTTGTCCCTCTATAAAAATGGTCAGCTTACCCCCCTCCAGATCACTCGATCAACTCACATCTCTGATGTGCCCGTGCGGCATCTACCCGTCGTGCCCACATCCCCTGCATTACTGTAGCTGTGGGCACGCCCGCATTGGGCCTCTCTGAATGGACGGGACGGGTGCGCTCGACAAGCACTTATATTTCTTACAGTGAGGCTTCATTTTTTTATTTCAGTAAAAAGTGATTCGATTCCACATGAGTCAGCTGACACTTGCAGTTATGATATTTCACACCTTGTGTATAGAACTATAAAAAGGGCCAATTTACTCCTCGTGCATTTCACAACCTTATAATGATCTGTAATTGCCAATAACATTGCTAGATTTGAAATAAATCACTTAAACAAATGCAAAAAGTCAAGTATAAAGGTGGAATCCACACACTATAAAAGTTTTGGAGGTTGTTTTGTCAGGTGCAAAGTTTAAATTGGCCAATTTAATGGCTCACCTCTCTCGTATTCCTGGTGCTTCTTCTAAGACTTCCTCCTACTTTGTCACCTATACAACCACTTATGTCATCTCCATTGCCTAGCAACAGAGGGAGCATTTTATTAGAAACATAGAAGGAGACCATATGGTCCATCTAGTTTGCCCTTATGTATATACTGTATGTTCTCTTTATCTTAGGATAGATGCGTGTTTATCCCAGGCATGTTTAAATTCAGTGACTGTTGATTTTCAACTACCTCTGCTGGAAGTTTGTTCCAAGCATCTACTAATCTGTCTGTAAAATAATATTTTCTAACATTGCTCCTGATCTTCCCTCCGACCAGCTTCAGGTTGTGCCCCCTTGAGGCGTATAATTCAAGAGATCATGCTGGGGTTCAGGATTTATCCTTTGCCTGACATCTAGCCAAGACCCCTTGCTAACAGAAGTTGGTAGGTAGCAGTGATGCTACTGGTTAAAGTGGACCAAAACCCACGCCCCATCGGCCCTCAAATCTATAAGATTCCAGGGCTGCTGGATTCCCCCCCCCCCCCCCCCCCGGGCCTCCAGAATTGAGATGCCCCGCTGTATGAAATCCCCCAGGTCACCCGGCAACCTTCTTTCCCGGTCCAATGAGCAGCAGCCACATCCCTGCAATCCCTTTAGCATGGCGCGTGTGGAAAGAGCGCGGGTGGAGGAAAGGGCCAAAAACCAGGATAGTCATAAACCTGGGTTTTGGTCCACTTTAAGTGCTTACAATTGCCTTTCATTGGTGTGAAATGAATATTGCTGGCAGGGCATTTGTGTGCAGTCATGATCTGATATGGAAAAGAGGCCATGGGATTACATGGTCAGCGATCCTCTTGTACAATGATCTGTAATGCACGAATGTGAGGTGGGCCTGAAGCAAGTCCTTAACCAATTCTGCAGCCTACTTATATAAATGCAGTGTCTTAAGTGTCCAGAGAATATACTCAGCCATCCTCCTCTCTCACGCTCCCTGGTCTCCCTCCAAACTGCCCCCTACTATGTCAACAGGCAACAGGAGATGCTGGCATCAGAGGGGACAAATTATTTAAGGTGGATATTCAGCAATTTCTGAAAACTGTGACTTCAGAAACTCCCCAGGGGACCTAATTTGTTCCTCTGCAACTACATTAGAAAGTTCTTTAAGACCCTTGTGGTGCTTTGCAGGCTGGTAATTTGGGAATTGGGAAGCAATGTAACTCTCTGCACATTCATACTACAGAAAGAGGAGCTAAGGGTAGCTTTTGCTATGAATGTACAGTAAAAGCACATCACATCAGGGCAGTCCTGTTTATGCCCTGTCCTGAACATTAATAAGCATATCAATTTCAATGTAGGTAATTTGGGAATTGAAAAGACTATGCACCCTATTTAGCCATATGGGGGCAGGTTTCAACCCCATGTGCTGCACTGGAGATATAGGCAGGGCCGGATTATAGACAGGATCAAAGGGGCATGCGCCTCTGGGCCTCCACCATTTGCTATGTCAAGGGGGCCTCAACCACTTGTTCATTGTGGTCATCTAGTGGCTGAAACAGGAAAAATGCCAGTGGCTGCATGTCAGCATCAAGGTGGCATTGAAGGTAGCAAGAGGCTACAGCCCTGGAAAAGGCTTGTACCGCATGGCAAAAATGCTGGCAGCCCACTTGCATAGAGGGAGCACTGGAAATAAGCTACCAGCAACTCTTCAGCCAGTAGGAGGAAGCCTGGAGCAGCGGTGGTAAGGATAAGAGCTGAGGACGACCACCGAGTCCAACAGTAGAGAAGTAGAGGTTCGGCGACTAGAGCAGAAAGATTTCCCAGATTGGCGCAGAGGGCAGGTGGCACCGTGGCAGGCGTGTTCAGAGGGGGCGACAATCAGAAGTTTGCACCAGACTATTACTTTAACCCTTTTAGTGGCAGCTACGTGAGTCTCATGTGGCTGCCTCTCCAACCTTTAAGTGCCAGCTACATGAAACTCACACAGCTGACTTCACACCTCAATTAAAAAAAGTGACGCCATCTCATTCCTGGCAACAAGAGTCCACTGATGCCGGTGATAGTGGAGAGAGGGTTGAGGGCAGGGGTCTATCATCTTGATAGACTAATCAAATATTGAGAATACACTAAACAAATGACAAACAAGACAAGCTCATGTTAAAGTCCAGACAAAAACAATATAGAATTTTTCTGGGAAATCCCTTCAAAAATTACAGTTGAACATATATCGCACAAAATAGTGAAAAATGGTCTGGCAAAAGGGGGTGACAAAATCTCTAGGTAGGCTGGCACTTAAATGAATTAAATAGTATCCAGGGGCCTCCCCCCGATTTTCTGCCCAGGGACATCCACCACACTTAATCCAGCCCTGGGTATATAGGGCAACCTCAGGTAAGCTGCTCCCAATTTACCCACTCCTATGTATGTCCCAAAGGGGGCTGTCATAGATTAGAGTTAGGACTGAACCTACTGTACACACTGCGGCATTTAATGGCGCAGCGTCAACATACCTCTGCAGATGTGTGCTAACCCAAACCTCTGTTTGTAACCAGGTTTTCAGAGACAGATCAAAAGATTGGTTACTATCAAACAGGGTTGTGTGCTGTCTTTTCTGATTTCCCTGTTTATGTGCACCTCCCACTTTGAGGCATATTATCCCACTGTAAAGGATATGATTACAGATGCCCCCCAGATTAACACTTGCATAGTATGTGAATCTGAGATTCTGCCATTTGTCTATGCCCCATGAATACAATAGACTATATTCACAACTAGCTGCAAACATCAATAGCTGAGGTGTTTCTGGGCTGCAGCTCATTTCCTCTTGAAAAGGAATCTTTGAATTCCTTATTAGGTTGGACACAGATGAGACATTCAAATACACATTAGACAGGGACATTGGACATTGTTATTTGTGGACAGCGATGTAACTCCTGAAATATGACAGTTATGACTATATTAATGAGAGGCTCTTGTTCAGGATTTTCATTTGATATCAAATATGACACGTGTATTGGCCAGAATCTGATAATCCACATAGTATCAGACTCTGTATGATATGTATTTGGTGTTTGTTTCATTTAACTAAGAAATCAATGGAGATCATGAATTTCTTGGTTACAATATGATAACATGCATATTGTGCGAGTTATATTACTTTATAGAATATGTATCTAATCTCACAGAGGTGGGTTGTAGGCAGTGCAATTCAAACATGCCCAGGAGGCTGGGAATGCTGGCCACACCCCCTAGTGTTCAGTAGATTAGGAGGATGTTTGGATGGGCCCCCTACCTGATGCATAATCACTAAGTATCTCTCGCTTTATCTCCATTATAACATTTATTGTACTGTAACTAACGTATAACTTACTATAACTTTTCATTGTAATAACTACCTGTAACATTTAAGGTTATCTAGGGAAACTTCGGGAACATATTGGGTTAGTGAAGGTTATTTACTGTGCTGGTGAATTTAACCCGTTTTCATTTATACATCTTACTGTGTGTGTGGTGGATAATTTCTTACACAATAGATTGTATGTGCGGCATCTGAGGAAATATTGCTTAGGACATTTCACTGGATGTGTGAGGAGAGCCTCTGAGACCATTAGTTTGTATCAGATTGATGGCAACTGGGCTGATATGATTTATTTGCGATATTTATAATATTAATCTCTAACAGAAATATCAGACTTTAATGTGTGGCAAATATTAATTTCAAACATATTTTTCCTCTTTCAGTCATATTATCCCACTGTTCCCCTGAAACCTCTGGGGATACCTGTCTCACTTTGATGGCAATATGGGGAAGACTGTCTCACCGAACACAGAATATCTGGTCGGTTTCCAATTGCTGTGACTCTTTGTCTGAATGACGGTAGTGGAATACATCGATTGGCTGAACATTGGCTCAATCACCAACATATTTCATGTACCAAAGATCCCTGGAGCATGTGACTAAGGGCATGGCTACACCTGCAATCTCATTTGAATAGAATAGAATGCTGAGCTGTATATATTTGTCACTCAAAAGCCCCATACGTAAGCCAAACCCCAAACCAGGGCTGGCACTAGCACAGGGCAAACTTGGGCCCACTCAGGCTCATACTTGGCCATGGTATTATTTTACAGAGGACCCAAACCACTGAATGCTGGGTGTTGCAGATCTGCTCGAGGCTGGCCTCAACAACAGGGGAGATGGTGGCATGGAATGGAGGACAACTGATGGAAGCTCAGAAGGTGTCAAGAACCAGGTGACAACTAACGAGGACTGGAGGGCAATCAGCAGCAGAAGATGACCCATTTGTGGCATTGAAGCTGGAAGGTGACATCATATGACTATTCACTACTTTGGGGCCCACTAAGACTCTCTTGCCCAAGGGCCCCACAAACCTGGAGCCGGACCTGCCCCAAACCATGCCCCCATGCCCATCAGCTCTCTGGCAAATAACAGCCTGCTTACCTGCTGTAGATTGTTCATCACAATATTAAGGAAATAGAGATTAAGGAAATAAAGATTAAGGAAATAAAGTTCAATAGGAAATGACAAATGGCCCTCTTCAGCCAAGTTTATGCAGATAGTCACTTGGAGTAAGCTTTCATTCAATACACACACACACACACACACACACACACACACACAGTCTCCAGAACAATAAAAAATACATCAATGCAAATAAATGCACAGAATGGTCAAGACATTAAAAAGGAGACTGGAAAATGAATATACCACATCGGGTAGGTGTGGATTATCAGGCCCTGGAGAGCAACAACATAAAGTGTATATTATGTTCACTTTATTATTTGACAACCATATACATTACATGCAAGTGTGATGTGTGTGAACCTGAGGTGTCCTTTGGTGCTTTTTCTGGAAAACGTGAAATGTTACACATACTTTATTCAGGTTCACAGCAAACTGTTCCAGCAGTGCACATAATAGAGGTGACACCATCAACACAGTTACACACCAGGCTGTTTTCTCCCAAAACACATAGGATAGGGTTCAGAAAAATAAAGTAAAAGATGGGGTACAGTAAGTTAGATTAGTGGATGTGATAGGCTACCCTAAAAAGATGTGTTTTTAGGGTCTAAAACTGTTGATGTACAGGCAAACACCAACTTTCTCCATCCTCATTCCTCTTGGGAACAGTAAAGAATGAGCCATTTCAAAGCACCTGAAAATCTCTGATTGTATGTAAATACGTCATGTATTCAAATTGAAAACCGATTTGTTTGCCTCAGTTTCTGGGTTTATGGCTGGTCTTGGAAGGGGTGTATCATGATGCAGCTTTTTAAATCTTAAAGTGGACCAAAACCCAGGATTTTGACTATCCTGGGTTTTGGGCCTTTCCTCCGGGGCACCCCGATCAGTGGTTCCCCACTGTGTGAAACCCCCCAGATTGCTCCAAACCCAAATCACCTCTTCCCGGTTCTGCGGCACGTCTTAGAGCAGCTGCTCTATTGACTATACTGGGTTTTGGTCCACTTTAAACATGCTGTGCTGTGAGCAGAGATAGCTGTGGAACCATTTTGGCTTGCTGTGCTCAATGACACTGAGAGCACCAAGGGACAAATTGGCTGTAGCACCATTTTTTTGTAAGGTCCTGGAGGAATACAATTGAAAAAGGGGCATACTTTGGAGCAGAGCTGTAGCTAGCTTCTTTTGCGCCCGAGGCAAGTCCAGAAAATCGTGCCCCCCCCCCCCCCGCAAAAAAAAAGAAAATGTTATATATATATTTTATATATACGGTTTTGTTCCGTGCAAGAATCGGGATGCCCCGCAGCATGACACCCCCCAGTTTGCCCACTACAGCTCACCTTTCCACATTTCAACGGCACATGTGTGAGGGCCATTTGCTGTGACTATGAAATTTGGCTGCCGGCTCTCATAGACTTCGATAGATCTGAATGACTGGGATGGGAGATGGGAGTGGGATGCCCCACTGTGTAATACCCCCCAGAAGCCCAGTTTCACTCACCTTGTCCCGGAGCCCTCGCTGCATCTCTGCGCCGTGGACACATCCTGGCTCGCCTCTAGCCTGTGCGCGCACCTGCATCTGGCCTTTCTGAATGGGCAGTATGGGCATGTGACAGCTAGGACGTGAGCAGGGAATGCATACAGCGGCACATTTAGCCGTCAGCGAAGCCGAGTGAAAGTGAGCACAGCGTGCTTGTTCTGTTCTGTTCTGCTGTTGGAGCATGGAAAGGTGAGTTGTAGTGGAAAAAACTGAGGGGTTACACACTCGGGATGCCCCAGCTAAAAAGCTAGCAGCTGACCCAGGAATCTTTAAAATTCCAGACTGACCACTTGTGGGTTTTGTTACACTTTAAAGTGGACAAAAACCCAGGATTTTCACAATCCTGGATTTTGGTCCCCCCCCAGGGCATCCCAATTCTGTGTACTATGTGAAACCTCCCCCCAGGTTCCACGATCCTACGGCGCATGCACAGCCTCCCGTCCAATCAGCAGACGCATCCCAGCTAACCTCTGACACGGTGCATGCCTGCACCGGCCATTCACTATTGCCTGGCTCGGATAAATGCCCTGCTAAAGGGATAGGAGGGAGAAGGTGAGTATACTGGGTGACCTGGGGGGGTTTCACACAGTGGGGCATCCTGATTTCGGATGCCCTGGGGGGAGGGAATCGATCGATTATGGTTAGGGTTACCCCCTAACCCTAGGCCAGAAAGTACACCTAAACACCTTTAAAAACACACATACAATACACATCAATATAAAAGAAAATACTTTTATCTGTACACAGAACTACCAGCACCATGCTAGAGGGACAGCGGGGATGAGGCTGCGGCCTGCACATGCGCCGTTGGACTGGGATGTAAGGTAAGTGTAGAGGGCGACCTGGGGGTTTCACACAGCGGGGCATCCCGAACACCCTTAAAAACACACAATATACATCAATATAAAAGAAAATACTTTTTATTTTTGAGCAGAACTACCAGCACCAGCCAGGCATCCCATTTGCAACATTGGTGATGGCAGTGTAAGGGGATGTGGGTGAGGAAATGGCCTCCGCTCCACTACTAAATACCATAGCTACCAACTTTTCAGGGTGGGAAAGAGGGACATTTGTTAAATTAGGCCACACCCCCTCATTGAGGCATAGATAGGTGATGGGTTATAACAGTTAAAGTGGACCAACACCCAGCCGGCGATTCTAAGGCCAATCCAATCTCTCCCCGCGGGGCATCCAACATCGGGATGCCCCGCTGTGTGACACCCCCCAGGATGCCCCATTCACCTTACCTTACTCCCAGTCCAATGGTGCATGCGCGGGCCGCATCTCATGCTTCTGTCTAGCAGGGCGCGTGCCCGCATTAGGCATTTGTGAATGGCCGGCGCGGGCGCGCTCCCTGTTAGAAGGAAGTTTGAGATGCGGCCGCCAGCGGAGTATGGCGGTAGTATGGCATCCCCCCTCCCATTCCCCATATAGGCAGTGTGCCATCCCCCCCTCCCATTCCCCATATAGGTAGTGTGGCATTCCCCTCTCCCATTCCCCATATAGGCAGTTTGCCCCCCCATTATCATAGGCAGTGTGGCATTCCCCCCCCTCCCATTCCCCATATAGGCAGTGTAGCATCCCCCCTCCCATTCCCCATATAGGCAGTGTGGCATTACCCCTCCCATTCCGGCATGCTCGCCTGCACTTGGTGGATGTCGGCTAGACTTGGCCCCTCAGTCAAGCGCAGCGCATTCGAGCATGCTGATTTGACAGGTGCATGTGCCATAGGACCATGGAAGTGAGAGCCAGATCGGGCAACACAGCGGGGCATCCTGAATCGGGTGCCCCAGGAGCAAGGAACGAAACCCCAGATAGTCAAAATCCTGGGTTATGGTTCACTTTAAAATGAAACAAAATCAAGGGTGGCATTTTAGATTCCAAGGCCGGCTGCTGGCCTTCTCCAGGGGCATCCCAGTTCAGTGTTTGGCAGCTCATTTGGTGATGTTAATATCTGGCAGCCGCATCCCTGCATCCCTGGGATGTGTGCACTCTCCTGCAACCAAAAATAGACATAGGCTGGAGGTGAGAGTGTGCTGCTGGGGGTGTACAGCTTTGGTCCAGAGCACGCACATGCAGCATAGGACCAGGAAAGGCAAGTTTGTATGGGCGTATTCGGGATGCCCCTGGGGCACAGAAAAAAGGTTTTGTTCTACTTTAATGTGCCATTTGCTCCTCCCTCTTGGTGCTCCATTTTTTAAAGTGGATCAAAACCCAGGATTTTGACTATCCTGGGTTTTGGTTCTTTCCCCCTGGGGCACCCTGTTTGGGGGCACCCCGCTGTGTGAAACTCCCCAGGAGACCGAGACCAACTCACCTCTTCCTGGTCCTACAGCACATGTGTGGGCGCTCATGCAATTAGTGCGCCTTTGTCTAAGGCCAGCGGCTCCGAGCGTGGTGGTGGGCGCATCCCCTGCTTCCCTCTAAGTGTGCCTGTGCCGGCCATTCACAAATGCCTGGTGCGGGCACGCGCCCTACTAGAGGGATAGTAGGGATGTGGCTCGCACATGTGCCATTGGGCCAGGAACAAAGGTAAGTGTATGGAGCAACCTGGGGGGTTTCACACAGTGGGGCATCCCAATTTTGCATGCCCGGGGGGAGGTAACTGATCGGCCAGAGAATCTATAAGATTCCCAATTGGCGTGGGTTTTGGCCAATCGATCTCGGGATGCCCCGCTGAGTGAAACCTCCCAGGTCACCCCGGTCACTTACCTTACTTCCCGGTCCAATGGCGCATGCGCAGGCCGCATCCCCACTATCCCTCTAGCAGGGCACGTGTCCACACCAGCCATTTGTGAATGGGCGTTGGCACACTCTGTTAGACGTAAGTGGGGGATGTGGTCGCCACCACACTCGGAGCCGCTCTGCTTAGATGCTGGCTTAGATGCGAGTGCGCTGATTGGACGAGCGGCTGCGCATGCACCGTAGGACTGGGAAGAGGCGAGTTCCTTGGGGCAATTTTTCATGTAGCGGGGCATCCCTGATCTGGGTGCCCTGGGGGAAAGGACCAAGACCCAGGATCGAAAGGTCAAAATCCTGGGTTTTGGTCCACTTTAAGTGGGAGTGTAGGTCAGCAGTTAGAGAGGGGGGCAAATGGATGCGGTTTGTAGGCTAGGAAGGGGGTTTAGGTGGGGATGCAGATTGGAAGCAGGGAGGGGGTATTTAGGTGAGGGTTGACAGCTGGGGAGGGGAGTGTAGATAGGAAATATAACATAACAGACAGAACAAGGAATGACTTACCTGTTGTCCAGAAGCAGGAAGGAGGATCTCGGCTTAGTGCCAGGCTGCAGCCTCACTATGACGCCCAGCCCCGCCCCATCCTATGCAATCACTCCCTGCACTTCCCTCGTAGAAATCTCATCCTATCTGAGAGCAGGGGGCGGGGCAGACGTCTTTCTGGGCTGGGCCTAAGCTTTCTTGGTCTGCTGCCAGCACAAATCAGCACATAAGAACGTCTGGCCCGCCCCGCTGATTGAAGATTGACAGCAGCACCTCCAGCTCGCCTGCAAGGATCTTCTGACATGTGAGTTTCCTAACACCCAGCCCACCGCCCGCCACCCCCCCCCCCCCCCGCGCGTCCTGCCCGCACGGAAGTCTCTTCACCTCCGCCCCCTGCTCCCCGGCCATGGAGCATCTATTCAGACTGTGAACAGCGCGCCGCTGCCCCGACACCGTGGGGGCACACAGCCATGGTGCAGGGAGTCCCCCCATAATCCGGCCCTGACTGCACGGCTGCGCCCCCTTGCATCAGAGCTGTAGCTGCGCAGCTCATGGCTGCTACGGCTCTGCTTTGGAGCCTTTCTACTGCTTCTAACCTGTTCTGCTGGACATGGTGGAGAGGCACATGGGACAGGCATCAGGTGAGCTGCTTGCTGGCTTATTATTGTCGTTGGGTTTTGAATCGCTCTAATCGCTGGGGGTAGGGCATACGCTAGAATGACCCATCACACTAGGTACAAACAATAAGCACAATCATTGAAAGTGGACCTCCACCCTCACCTTGGTTTGGAATGTCCCTGACATTTGAACAGAAACAATCACATGGAATACAATCCCAGGAACACTCTTGTATTACTCTCATAACCAACAAGAGTCATCTCCTGTACTGTAAATGGCAGCAGCATTTCCTGATTGGGCAAAATTACATAGATAGACAGTAGGGTCCCTAAAGGGTTTCAGACAATGCCAAGGCAGCAAGCCGCTCACCTGAAGCCTGTCCCATGTACTGCTCCTCCATATCCTCAGCACACTGCAGAAAATATAGCAGGTCTCCAAAGTTTGTCCCTCTTGGTGGGAAAAACTCCTACCCAGCACTGCAGGAAATGGAGGAGAGGCATATGGGACAGGCATCAGGCGAGCCAGCACACTAATCCCTCCACCCATTCAACCCAACTTCACACATATACAAGCCGGCTATAGGGGCTAATTAGGTGAGAGATTTAGCAAACCATAAACATCTCATCTATACTTGAAGAAAGCCCATACTAGAGATGATGTTCCGGGTACTGAATTGTCAAGTTCTTACCGCCTCTTTTAAAAGATATATGGGGGGGAACAAACCTGTCCAAAAGTCCCCAAAAATTCAAATGGGATACTTCCGTTAAATGTAAAGATCATAGGTGGCGGTTGCTGGAGGACATAAATGGGATGAGGGGGCCCAAGAACCAATGAATAAACGGTCATGCACCTTACCACCACTCCTCCCAGTGCCAGTATCAGCACCCGCCAAGCCCAGTCAGCTGCCAAGGGCCCCCACCCCACAGGGGGGTCCACTGACAGCTGGCACAATGTGGTTAAAGAACCTAAACTTTTTTTGCCACTAACATTGTATCATGCGCTGCATTCCCTAGAGAGCCAGGTCATCACTAACCTCGTAACAAGGTGGAGCTGCATGCTCTTTCATTGGTGGTGCAGTTGCTCTGTCCCTTAACCTCTGATCAGCCCTACATTGGCTTTTGTATTGATGCAGGACCAGCGCTTCCCCATAGAGCTGAGTCTCTCTGCAAGCCCCGCCCCCAGAGACATGTTATCACGCCCCATTCATGTGGGGCCAAACTAAAAAACGGCTCCAATAGGGGGTTGGAGGGCAAGAAGCCCTTCTTAGTTTTGGCCATGGAATTTCTAGACCCCTGACCCGCGACTCTCCACCGCAAAGGGAACCACTGAAGCCATGCTGCACAAGGGCCCACATAAACCTGGAGCCGGCTCTCACTCTATCCAGTGCGGTGCGAATGCCATGCACCTGCACCTCTTTACTGTACTTTATCCCTCTGTTCCCTTGTCTCATCCAGGTCCACAAGTCTGATGCCATTCACCAGATGAAGCCCAGACAATCCGCACTTTCTTCGCCCCATGTGACTGCTGCCGAATCCGATTGGTTGACAGCAGAGTAGGAAACTCCTGCCGAATTTCAAGCCTTCTAAGTGTGTACAAGACTGGAACCCCAAATCATGTTTGGGGATGGGGAAATAATGGTCCTATGGTCCATTTTGACTTTAGGTTTTCCTTGAAGGTTGACAACAGAGCCCCTCCCTCCACAGGTTTTTTTCAAATATATTTATATGAAAATGTTATATACTGTACATATTTATATCTCACATAAAATAAAGGTCTTTCCATTCTAATCACTTGCCGCTGTCGAGGATAATGTTTCGATTCTGCTGAAATGGTGACTCCTTAGGAATGTGATGAAACTGTTGTCATTGCCTTGTGACACTCCATAGAACGGGTGTGATTAAAATGTGATGTTAGGTTTGTAACCGGATGGCAGGCCGGTGTCTGGAGCCTTCCTTGGGGCATGTGATGTTTATGAACTAAGCAAGAAACATTTTACAACCCGGTAAACAAACAGTTTGTATTCAGAGGGAGTTCAAGATAGCTTCAATGACTTTACAATGCCTTTGAAAGACAGTGTATTAGACTGTGGATTGGAGTTCTGTGTTTTGAATAGCTGTTCTTAAAGGGATTGACCAGTCAAACTGTAAAATCATTTGTAAGGCAGCCTCTTTGATGTAGTGTCAGCGCCATGGTGCCCGTGTGCTCTGGTCATGGAAGGAAGAGGTATTCTCTCCCTCTGTCTCCAGCACCTCCCCCTGATCCAGGCTAGCAATACAATCCTGAGGCTCAAGTCAGGTTAAAGTGGACCAAAACCCAGGATTTTGACTATCCTGGGTTTGGGCCCTTTCCCCCGGGGCACCCCGATTGGGGGTGCCCTGCTGCATGAAATGATAAGCTTTATTAGGCTAAAACAGACAAACACTACATCCTTTAAAAATTCACATTAAAAAACATAACATATAAACACTATCTACCGCAAGGGGGAGCTGAACCTGCTGCTGCCAATACACCTATTACAAAATAACATGTGGCATGAAACCCCCCAGATCAACGTTAATTTCGTAAGTTAACCTCTTCCCGGTCCTACAGCGCATGTGCGGCCACTCGTCCACTCAGCTCGCATGGAGCCGCTGACGTCCCCTCGTCTAAGCCTTCGTCTAAGGCCAGCGGCTCCGAGTGCGCTGGTGGCTGCATCCCCTGCTTCCCTCTAACAGGGAGCGTGCCTGCGCCGGCCATTCACAAATGCCTGGATCCGGCACGGGTAGGGAGGGGTAGCAGGGATGCGGATGCACCGTTGGACCAGGAAACAAGGTAAGTGTATGGGCCGACTGGGTGGTTTCACACAGCGGGGCATCCCGAATTTGGATCGCCCATGAAAAGAGAATCGCGGTGGAATCTAACTAACCCCCTCTGTTAGTAATCAGCTAGAATAAATCTCAGCTCACTTGAATGCAATACACACACAGTTTGCTTGCACCACTTATACCTGCCACTCCCATCACAGAGGACAACACAGGAGGTGAAACTTTGAGCTTCTGTCCAGTCTAAAAGATTCCAGGGCTGGCCGATCAAGAACCCCTGGGGCTTCCTGCTTTAGGATGCCATGCTGTGTGTATCCCCATGATCGCCCTGCAGACACTGCCCTTTCTTGGGCTCCCATGCCGTTATTGCAGGCCATGGTTGCATCCTCGGCCTTTGCAGCTGAGGTGCGCTCACATGCCCAGCCATTTGCATAGGCTGGGTATGGGAACGTGCTGCAGACATTGGGGAGCCCAGGGATGTGATTACTCCTGTTCCTTTATGCCGATGTTGATTGACAAGAGGCTGTGCATGCACCATGGAACTGACCGGTGCATTTTTAGGTTGATCGGGGGGCGGGTTAGCACAGCGGGGCATCCAAAATCGGGATGCCCCAGGGACAGATACCAAAACTGTGGATCTTGAAAATCCTGGGTTTTGGTTCATAATAACTAGTGACAATGCAAGTCAATTCAAGGACTGCTACATCTAATTTGGAAATATTTGTATTTATTCTAAAAACACATTGAATACAGGGAACCTCTCCCACTTTTCTAAAAAGGAATTACTGGCACTTAAGGGGACATTAAACAAAATAATGATAATAAATCAGAAAGCAGCCCACCCATGTAGGCAGGTAGACATTTATTGGATCCCTCCTGCTAAGCTTCTGTTCCAGTTCATGGAGATTCTTATTTCCTTGCCAGATGTTTCTGCCCCTTCGCTTTGGATACCCGACTATGCTTCTTACAGCTCGCCTTTTGACCTATGCATTGGATTCTTGACCTTAATTCTTGGCACCTGCCTGCAACCTTTGTTTTGGGCTTTGATTACAAATTATGAATGCCTTCCAAAAACCTTGGTTCCTGAAACCAATTACAATACCTGTCATGTACTCACCCAGCTCCTGTCAGTCATCCATCGCCAGTGAATCACTGACCCTCTATTCGTCTGGTTCACAACCTGGGGCTTCCCTGCAGCCCAGTATATCCAACCTTGCAGTGATGATCTAGTAAAAACAAGGGTTAGCCTTAGTTTCCAAGCTCCAGCTAAGGGTACATGACTACAGGGGCACTTCTAAACCCCGAAATTGGTCATGCCACTTATGTAGGTTTTATTTGCTGGGATCATGCTTTTAACTGAGATGATTAAATGTCAGTAGCCTCCAGTGAGTACCAGCTGTCAAATTCCGGGGAAGAGGTCCATAAAACATTTTATCATCTCAGTTAAAAACATAATCTCAGCAAAATAAGCCTATATTAGAGGCACAAAGCATTTCGGGGTTTAGAAACGCATCTGATACACAGTCTCACAGTCTATGATACATAGAGAAACACATCCATATGTGATTTGCCTGTATTTTTAAACAGTCGCTGGTAACGCTAAGGGTACATGACCAATGGGGGGCTATGAACTCCCAAAAAGGGTCATGCCACTTACACCGGCATTATTTGCTGGGATCATGCTTTTAACCAAGATGATTAAATATTTTGTTTTATGACCTTTTTTCCTGGAATATGACGTCTGATTATCTCTACTACTCACTATTTTCTTGAGCTTGCGGCAACTCCTTTGTGCTTCCTCCCAGGTATGGGATACGGGACTTTGGCGTGAGCTGTTAACATGTTTTATTCCAGTAGCCTCCAGTAAAACAGGAGTGAAACCCTGGTTCCCTACAATTACCACTGCCCTAATGTAATATGGGCACTCCAATGAAAATATCGGGGCTTGGTCCTTCATTTCTGGCTTCCAGCCTTAAGTATGTGTGTGCAGACCAGGGTCAGGGGCTCAATATTTATTAAGAGTGCCTCAGCCTTGGTTCTGCATGCACACTTCTTAAAGTCTGAAGCTAGAAGGGCTGGATGGGCATGATGATGGCCTAGACCCAGCCCCTAAGGAGAGCATTAGATGGCATGTAGTGCTGGCAGGTGAGCGGGGGAGGGGGGGGGGCTGGCAGTACTAGTTTAGGGTCTGTTGACTGTCTGTTGGGGTGAATAGAGTGTACAGCCCATATAGGGTTGACCATCTATTCCTTTGGTCACCTTGCTAGGTGAAAGGTGAAGAGTAGCTATTTCACAAAATGTACAGTATAAATATTCTGTTCTTGACAACACACAATATGAATGTTAAACATCATCTATAGAACGCCACCCTGTGCACTGAAAGGTGTTTATATACAATGATAAGTGGATTTCTTCTTTGGTGTGCTTATTTGCTTATTATAAACCTTATTTCAAGTTTAGCACCGAACAATCAGCTTGCGTTTTATCTTGCAGCTCGCTCCCTCCGTTCATTATCTGTATGGCTGCACATCATAGAAATTTGACAGGAATTATCTAGAATCTACGTTACATGCAGCGCCCCAGAAAAATAGAATGATATATGCCGCAACGTGCGCCGCACAGAAACGTTTTCTATTAGAACATAATAGCCGGCCTCGCCTAGTCCGAATTCTTTTTAGCAGACTGAAGACGAGATAATAAATATTTCCAGTGCGCAGTGTAAAACGACTAAATGTGCATTAATATTTCAGATGCATTATAAAGCAATCTGAGGATGGGGGAATTAATCAGGGAATATCGCATTAGATATTAATCTCTGTCTGCGGATTAGGGCGAGAGCAAATTTATGGCTTGTAATAATGTAGCAGTTATGATGGCTTTTAAATGGCCACTTTTTCATGAGAAACATATTTCAGTCCCGAACTTTACAGCCGACAGTTAAATAAATTTAATTTGACGTGTTTAGATATTTTGTTACTTTTGTTTCCTCTGTCATTTCTTTGTCATGTCCTTTAGATATATTTCCATTTACAAGGATAATACCAACCAGACTTCTCAGCAAGAATAAAAAGTTTTTCAATTTGGTAGTAACAAAAGTAAATAAACTCAAAATCAGCCGGTATCAGAAACAGCATTGGTTGCGTAGTACATACTTTACATACATACAAGTTCATTTGGCAGAAAGACTAAGTCCATCCATCAGGTAGAACAAGAACTGTCCTGTAGGCCCAATTTGGATATTAAACAAATTAGACTTAAAAAATGGGAAGATGCAGAGGGGCACTCAGAGAAGTCAGTAGAAGGCATGTTAGGATGCACAATAAAGGTTAAGCGGTAGTGGTGTATAAAGGTATCCCTGAACCAGGGGACAACAAAAAAAAGAATTTGTAGGGCGTTACAACAATATTGCCCAACATCCAGCCCCATTCATACCGTTATTAGAAGATGACTAGGAATTTCTCAGACTCCAACAGGGGGAGCAAGGACTTAGGCTACCTTGGAGGTCAAACACTCGTACACCAAGTCAATTAGAAGGTCAGGGTTCCAAAATGGGAAAATTTTAGAGGGCCATTCGGAGAAGTCAGAAGAGGGTTTGTCAAGATGCACATTGTGGGTTAAAGGTTACTTTAGATGTAAGGCAATCACCTAAAGCAGCAGCTACCTAGCCAAAAGCTAGACAAATAAGAGCGCAGAGGGTTTAAACCAGTATTGCCAAATGTTCAGGCTCCGGTCTTCCATGGGGAGAAGATGGCTAATGAACAGGGAGAAGAACAAGGAAACAAAATTGGGAGGATACCACATAGGCCCAACTTGGGAACACTAAGTTGATTAGAAGGGAAGGTCCAAAAATGGGAGCCGGGTAGAGAACTCGATAAAAGGCTAGTCAAGATACACTTTATGTTAAGGAGTTGTGGGGTATAAAAGAAGCCTCAGCTAAAAAAAATAAGAGCCTTTAAAGCTGAGACAAAAGAGTGTGTATTGGCTATTAAAATGTTGCAAACAAGTAGAAAAAGAAGAATTTAAAATCAGAAGGATACATTTTAGGCCTAACGAAGGTGCACTAAGTTGATTAAAAAATCAGAGTTCCAAAAATGGTAAAAAGGTAGAAGGCCAGTCAGTAAGTCAGCTAGATGCACTACGTAGTAAGTACTGGGGTGTGAGGTTATCCCCTGAACCAGGAAATACCTGCCCATTAAAGCTTAGAGTCTATTGTAGGTGGTAACCACAGATAAAGCTTCCTTGTAGAATGCCAGGCGAAGACTTATGGCAGCAGTATAAAGATAAAAGTTAACTTTTAATATTCCATTGTAAAATCCAATAAATGGGAATAAAGATCCAAGAAACACATCACTTTGTTCCTGTTTATTGGATTTTACTATGGAATATTACATAGTTAATATGGTTTAAAAAAGACATATGTCCATCAAGTTCAACCAAGGGTGTTGGGTAGGGGAAGTTTTTATTTTTTTTTTTTTTTTACTGATAACAGCTAATTGTAATATGTTAAAGTTATTTTCTTCTAAATATGCATCTAATCCATTTTGAAGCTGTCAATGGTTCATGCTGTAGCAAGTTTCTGTGGGAGGTTATTCAACAGATTTATAGTTCTTATGGTAAAAAAAAAAATTGTGCCCCCTTGTCTTTAGAGAGGATTTTACCTGAAATTCCCCGTATTTTTCGTCTCCTCTCAGGGCTAAACAGATTTAATTCTTGTAATCTTTTCTCATAACTTAGATCCTTCATTCCTCCTATTAGTTTGGTGGCTCTCCTCTGCACCCTTTTCATAGTCGGAGCGTCCTTTCTGTGAATGGGTGCCCAGAACTGGACAGCATATTCCAGGTGAGGGCACAGCAGTGTCTTGTAAAGAGGCACAATGACAACCCTATCCCATGATTCCATGCCTCTTTTAATGCTTGCTAATATTTTGGTGGCCTTGGAAGCAGCTGCTTGACATTGCATGCTGTTATTTAGCCTGTGATATACCAATACCCCGAGATCCTTCCCAACAGGCATTTCTCCCAGTTTTACTCCCCCGAGGAGATATGTGGCCTTCACTTTTGATTTTGTACGAGTCTCCACATTGAATTTCATTTGCCAAGTGGATGCCCAGACACTCAAAGTGTCCAAGTTAGCTTGTAGCTTGTGATCATCTTCAATAGATGGCACCGTGGTACATATCTTTGTGTCATCTGCAAAAATACAGACAGTGCTTTTAATTCCATCTTCTATTTTGATTATAAACAAGTTGAATAATAATGGACCCAGCACATTTGCCTTGTGCCAGTCCATTGGCACTATACCAGTTGTTAGTGAGTCTTTAAAGATCAAGAACAGGGCTGATGAGATAACTGAGCTGAGTTCTTCAAGAACTCTTGGGTGAAGTCCATCTGGTCCTGCAGTCTAATTGACATTATTTAGTTTTTCTTGGATGATATCCATGTTTAGCTTGTTGAGTATTATACTTGGGCTATTGCTATCAGTGGCATCTCCTGGGTTGGCTCCTTGCTCCTCTCTTGTGTACACAGAGCTAAATAATCCATTTAACAGCTCTACCTTCTCTTCAACCCCAGTGTCCATTTCCCCGTTATCATTAATTAGGGCACCTACCTGTTCTGATTTAGTTTTCTTTGAATTTATATATTTAAAAAAAATGCTTTCTTTCTTTCATGTTGTGCTTTAGACAACCTTATTTCTTTCTAACATGCTTTATTTAATAGCCTACACTTTTCAAGGGTTACAGCTAGGGATGAGCGAATCGATCCGGACGAACCCGAATTCGTTCCGAATTTCAGGAAAAATTTGATTCTGAACGAATCAGAATTTTCCCGCGATTCGATCGATCAAAGTTTTCCTTTAAACTCCATTTATTTCAATTACAGCCATTGTAAAATGGTGGATGGACATGTCCGGACATATCCCCTGGGGCAAGTTATCATGGGAAGGTCACATGCAGCCTATCAGCAGCCAGAAAGCCCGGTGACGTCACAGTGCTATATAAACGGCGGCCATCTTGCTTGTGCGCATTTCAGTGTTGTCTCATAAATATATTGCATATTGAATTGTTTTTGTGTGTGCTGTAAAAAACAGGCCTCAGGGTATCCCAAACCAGCACATTTGACCCTATCTGTTACGCTAAAGCAGCTTTTAAAGGCTATTTCTCATACATATATCGCAGTTTGAATTGTTTTTGTGTGTGCTGTAAAAACACCAGGCCGCAGGTTATCCCAAACCTGCACATTTGACCCTATCTGTTACAAGCAGCTTTTAAAGGGTTATTTCTTATAAATATATTGCAGTTTCAATTGTTTCTGTGTCTGCTGTAAACAGTCCTGCCCACAGGGCATCCCATATTGCCAATTTTCATAGTATCTGTTACAGAGAAACATTTCCTCAGTTTATTCAGTTTATTTAGCTTCTGGTTTTTAAAGTAAACACATTTTTTAAAGTGCCTATTGCGCATTTCAAATACATAAAAATGTCAGGCAGACAAGTGCCTGGATGTTCACAGAGTAGTGGCAGAGGCCAAGATTCAGCCAGCAGAGGTCGCAGCAGACTAGGGTCGAGTGGCAGCAGGAGTCGCGGTGAGAGACCTGATCTGCCAGTATCTGCTACCGGTCGTGTCTCCACCACTAACGCATCTGCCGTGGTAGATTGGTTAACGCGGTCATCCACATCATCACAAGTTACATCTGACACCCCCAGTCTAAGGTCAGTAGGTTCCTCTGACACAACACTGAGTTGGCATGGCCCGAGAGCAGTCCCTATCCTCCCATTGCCTCTGTCCTACGCCGTTCCCTCCCCCAGGGTGCTCCCCCTATGCTTTGGGTTCAGCTCCACTCTTTAGTGAGGAGGCCGATCAGATAGAGGACAGTCAGCAGCTACTGCTCAGCCAAGAAATGGAGGTGGCTTCTTTCGCTAGGCAGACAAATAGTGATATGGAGAGTGGCGTGGGTGTTGCGAGCGTTCCAGCTCCTGCGCCAGACACTGTTGAGGAAACCGAGAACATCAGTGACATGCAGCCACAACTCGATGATGATGATGATGATGAAGCCGATCGCACTTGGGAGCCGGGTGCAGAAGGGGCGTCATCATCATCATCAGGAGAAGAGGGGCGCAGGTTGCCCCGAGTCAGCAGCTGAGGCAGCAAGGTGTTAGCAGCATGGTTGGCAGTCAGCATGGGGGCAGAATTGTAAAGCCTGGAGCCAAACGGGGCCGGGGTAGAGCACCTGCTGCGCGGCAGGCTACCTTATCGGGAGGTAGTGGAGCAGGGGTTCCTGGAGTTGGCGACAGTAGCAGTGAATCAGTGCGGGCTGTTGGTGGGAAAAGTAGCTACTCGGCAGTGTGGCAGTTTTTCCTGAAGCATCCGCAGGAGGGTAACATGGCCACATGCAAGATATGTAGGCAGAAGGTGAAGCGTGGCCAGGGCCCAAATGTTGGTACCACGGCCCTGCGTCAACGTATGATGCGTCACTATAAAGCGGCCTGGGAGAACCGAGGCTCCGAAGAGGTGGTCCAGGCTGCTTCCTCACCGAGTGGCATGCCGCTCCCAATTGCTGCCAGCCAAGGCTCCAGCACCTCAGCCGAAGGCAGCTGTGCATCATTCCCATCCTCTGTCGCTCCTCCTACTCCTCCTCCAAGTCATGCATCCCACCAGCAATCCATCAGCGAAGCCATGTCCAAGAGACAGCAGTATGCGCCCACTCATCCTACGGAACAGAAGCTGAATGTGCTCCTGTCCAAGTTGCTGGCGCTGCAGTTGCTCCCATTTCAGGTGGTGGACTCTGCACCTTTCAGAGAACTGATGGCTTGTGCCGAGCCGAGGTGGAGAGTGCCAAGCCGTCATTTCTTTGCCAAGAAGGCAGTGCCAGCGCTGCACAATTTTGTTGAATAGAAGGTGGGCCAGTCCTTGAGCCTGTCGGTGTGTAGCAAAGTGCATGGCAGCGCCGACGTCTGGAGCTGTAACTACGGTCAGGGACAGTACATGTCGTTTACAGCCCACTGGGTGAATGTGGTCCCTTTGCAGCAGCAGCAACTTGGATAGGTCACGCCGCTTCGGCCTCCGCGCTCCCTAGCCGTTGTGCCTGTGACACCGTGCGACTCGGCCTCCTCATCCTCCGCCTTCTCCTCACCCTCCACTGTAGGCTCAAGTCTCAGTGCCCCTCCAGTCTACCATGTGTGCAGGGCACGGAGGTGTCACACTGTGCTTCAGATGCTTTGTCTTGGAGTAAATAAAAAACTTAAATTTATTCATCAAGAAATCCAAACATAAGAAAACTGAAAATGGGAACCATGGTTACCGACAATGGGAAGAACATTTTGTCTGTGCTGCGACAAGGAAGGCTGACCCATGCCCCCTGCATGGCTCACGTCTTCAATCTGGTTGTGAAGCGGTTTCTGAAGTCTTCCCCCCATCTGCAAGACATCCTAACAACTTCAAGGAAACTTTGCATGCACTTCAGCCACTCATACACTGCCAAGCACACCCTTCTTGAGCTACAGCATCAGAACGGTAGCCCCCAATATAGTCTGATTTGCGATGTTTCCACCCATTGGAATTCCACCCTGCATATGTTGGACAGACTATACGAACAGAGAAAAGCCATCACGGATTTCTTGATGATCCAAGCGGATAGGGGGACTCCCCTGTGTAACTTCAATGTCAACCAGTGGCAGCTCATACGTGACACCTGCCATTTGCTCAGGCCCTTTGAGGAAGCCACTTTATTTGTGAGTCACCAGGATTACGGGATGAACGACGTGATTCCACTGCTTCATGTACTAGAGCACATGTTGGAAACCATGGCTGGTCAGGGCACTGGAGACATGCCGTCTACATCTTACGGCCACATGAACCCCGTTGGAGCTGAACTGGAGGAGGAGGAGGAGTGGCACAGTGTACAATTTAGGCTTGGAGAAATGGCTGGTTTATCTAGTCAGCTGACAGGAGAGGAGGAGCAGGAGCAGCCAGAGGAGCTAGAGGGTTGTGAGGAAGGCGAGACAGAGGACCCAGACACACCGTGGCAGTATGCAGTGGAGATGGAAACAGGTAGTCCCTCCGAGTCACTTGCGCAAATGGCAGGAAGCATGCTCATGTGCTTACGTAGTGACCCCAGAATTGTTTCCATTTGTCAGCGGGATGACTTCTGGCTCTCCACCTTATTGGACCCTCGCTTCCGGCACAAAATGGGGGCATTTTTTAAACCCACCGAGAGGGAGGACAAACTGACCTACTACAAAGACATTCTACGTAATCAGTTGGCCGATGCCTATCTGCGCCATGGTCCATACTCTCGCAGGTCTGACTCGGGGGGACCTCTGCGCTCACCTTCCACTGCCATGGCTGCTGGGGGGGTTGGCAGGAGCAGCAGCAGCAGCTCCATCAGCAGCAGCCTCAGTCTTCAGTCGCTAATGAGTAGCTTTCTACACCCGCATAGTGAGGCCACTCATGAGCAGCAGGAAGACCTGGAGCAGGAACTGAACCAGCAGGTCTTGTCATACATTGACATGACCATGCCAACACACCTTGAGGATCCGCTGGACTTCTGGGCAGCCAAACTTGACTTGTGGCCGCAACTAGCTGAGTTTGCCCTGGAAAAGCTGTCCTGCCCGGCAAGTAGCATGCCATCTGAGCGGGTGTTTAGTGCGGCGGGGGCCATAGTTACGGCAAGGAGAACTCATCTGTCAACTAAAAATGTGGAGAGACTCACCTTTGTGAAAATGAATCAGGGATGGATCAGCCAGGATTTCCACCCACCAATGGCTGATGCATGCGACTAGATGGTGCCAGGTTTTACACTTTCCAAATGGTGCAAAACATACTTATGTCTTTAGGCCAATTTTTGGGCTCCTGCTGATGCCAACTTCAGGGTGTGCCTTTCAGCCAATTTGGCTACTGCCAACTCCAGTGTCTCTTTGAACCAATGTTTGGGATCCTGCTGCCAACTCCAGTGTATCTTTCAAGCAATGTTTGGGCTCCTGTTGCTGCTGCTGCCAACTCCAGGGTGTCATTTGGCCAATTTTGGGGCTCCTGCTGCCAAATGCAGTGTCTCTTTCAAGCAATGTTTGGGCTCCTGCTGCTGACAACTCCAGTGTCTCTTTGAACCAATGTTTGGGCTCCTGCTGCCAACTGTCTTTCAAGCAATGTTAGGGTTCCTGCTCCTGCTGCTGCCAACTCCAAGGTGTCATTCGGCCAATTTTTGGACTCCTGCTGCCAAATGTAGTGTCTCTTTCAAGCAATGTTTGGGCTCCTGCTGCTGCTGCTGCCAACTCCAGTGTCTCTTTGAGCCAATGTTTGGGCTCCTGCCGCTCCTGCTGCCAACTCCAGTGTGTCTTTCAAGCAATGTTTGGGCTCCTGCTGCTGCTTGCAACTTCATGGTGTCATTCAGCCAATGTTTGAGCTCCTGCTGCCAACTCCAGTGTCTCTTTCAAGCAATGTTTGGGCTCCTGCTTCGGCTGCTTGCAACTCCAGTGTGTCTTTAGTCCAATTTCTGGGCTCCTGCTGCCAACTCCAGTGTCTCTTTCAAGCAATGTTTGGGCTCCTGCTGCCCCTGCTGCCAAATCCAGTGTCTTTTTCAATCAATGTTTGGGCTCCTGCTGCCAAATGCAGTGTCTCTTTCAAGCAATGTTTAGGCTCCTGCTGCTGCTGCTGCTACCAACTCCAGTGTCTCTTTGAGCCAATGTTTGGGCTCCTGCTGCTCCTGCTGCCAACTCCAGTGTCTCTTTGAGCCAATGTTTGGGCTCCTGCTGCCAACTCCAGTGTCTCTTTCAAGCAATGTTTGGGCTCCTGCTCCTGCTGCTGCCAACTCCAGGGTGTCATTCGGCCAATTTTTGGGCTCCTGCTGCCAAATGCAGTGTCTCTTTCAAGCAATGTTTGGGCTCCTGCTGCTGCTGCCAACTCCAGTGTCTTTTTGAGCCTATGTTTGGGCTCCTGCTGCTCGTGCTGCCAACTCCAGTGTGTCTTTCAAGCTGCTGCTGCTGCTTGCAACTCCAGGGTGACATTCAGCCAATGTTTGGGCTCCTGCTGCCAATTCCAGTGTCTCTTTCAAGCAATGTTTGGGCTCCTGCTGCTGCTGCTTGCAACTCCAGGGTGTCATTCAGCCAATGTTTGGGCTCCTGCTGCCAACTCCAGTGTCTCTTTCAAGCAATGTTTGGGCTTCTGCTGCTGCTTGCAACTCCAGGGTGTGTCTTTAGGCCAATTTTTGGCCTCCTGCTGCCAACTCCAGTGTCTCTTTCATGCAATGTTTGGCTCTTGCTGCTGCTGCTGCTTGCAACTCCAGGGTGTGTCTTTTGGCCAATTTTTGGGCTCCTGCTGCCCACTCCAGTGTCTCTTTCAAGCAATGTTTGGGCTCCTGCTGCTGCTGCTTGCAACTCCAGGGTGTCAGTCAGCCAATTTTTGGCCTCTTGCTGCTGCTGCTAACTCCAGTGTCTCTTTGAGCCAATGTTTTGGCTCCTGCTGCCAACTCCAGTGTCTCTTTCAAGCAATGTTTGGGGTCCTGCTGCTGCTGCTGCCAACTCCAGGGTGTCATTTGGCCAATTTTTGGTCTCCTGCTGCCAAATGCAGTGTCTCTTTCAAGCAATGTTTTGGCTCCTGCTGCTGCCAACTCCAGTGTGTCTTTCGAGCAATGTTTGGGCTCCTGCTGCTGCTGCTTGCAACTCCAGGGTGTAATTCAGCCAATTTTTGGCCTCCTGCTGCTGCTGCCAACTCCAGTGTCTCTTTGAGCCAATGTTTGGGCTCCTGCTGCCAACTCCAGTGTCTCTTTCAAGCAATGTTTGGGCTACTGCTGCTGCTGCTGCTTGCAACTCCAGGTTGTGTCTTTCAAGCAATTTTTGGGCTCCTGCTGCTGCTGCTGCCAACTCCAGTGTCTCTTTCAGCCAATGTTTGGGCTCCTGCTGCTGCCAACTCCAGTGTGTCTTTAGGCCAATTTTTGGGCTCCTGCTGCCAACTCCAGTGTCTCTTTCCACCAATGTTTGGGCTCCTGCTGCTGCTGGCAACTCCAGTGTCTCTTTCGGCCAAATTTTGCGCTCCTGCTGCCAACGCCACTGTGTGTCTTCAGGCCAATTTTTGGGCTCCTGCTGCCAACTCCAGGATGTCTTTCAGCCAATATTTGGGCTCCTGCTGCTGCCAGCTCCAGGGTGTGTTTTTCAGGCAATATAGGGGCTCCTCATTGTGATGCCACCTCAACTCTCTGCAATTGTGCTGCTCTGCGATTCTAATAGCGATGCCTCTGATCTGTATGTCATAATTATTTTACTAACCCAGCACGCATCCTATGCGTGTAACAGCAAGGCAGAATGGTTTACAACGCTATTGAGGCTCTAGGAAGCTCAGAAATAGCCATTTTTAATAGCGATTCGTCGCGAATAAATTCGGGTCGAAACTAATTTTGTCTGAGAATTCGGCGAATCAGCCGAATCGAATTTTTCGCTCATCTCTAGTTACAGCTGATAGCTCAGCCTTGCAATGTTTAAATGCCCTTTTCTTGTTTTTTATCACCCTTTTAACCACAGGTGTCAGCCTTGAGGGATTTCATGTTAGCAGCTTATATTTGTTACCCATAGTAATAAACTTTGCAAAGTTCGTATTCACGACTGATTTAAAGCACTCGCATTTGGCATCTGCATCCTTATTCCTCAACAGATGCTCCTAGTATTTGCCCTGGAGTGCAGCTCTGAGCCTGGGAAAGTGGGGCTTCCTAAAATTCAGTGTTTTTGCCCTCCCAGACAGAAAATCTTTTTTACAGTCTGTATGTTAAATACAACTATATTGGTGTAACTGTTACCAAGATTTTCACAGGCCTTTGCCACCCCTATCAGGTCATCATTATTTGATATTACCAGATCCAAAAGAGCATCACCCCTAGCAGGTGCCTCCACGAACTGATTCATACAGTTATCTTGTAGCAAGCTGAGAAATGCTATGTCTCCAGTCGATACCTGGGTAGTTGAAGTCCCCCATCACCACCACTGTACCAGCCTGTGATGCCCACTCTATCTGTTTATGCAGCTGACCCTCTATTTCCTCAGTTATATTTGGGGGCCTGTAGATTACACCAAATTGTATTTTAACATTGTTTACATCGCCCCGCACTTCTACCCACAAGGATTCTACATCCTCACAATCTTCTGCTAGTATCTCCTCATTAATATATGCTTTGAATTCTTGCTTTACATAGAGACACACTCCGCCCCTTTCCTTTTTGCTCTGTCTTTCTGAATGAGAGAAAAACCTTGAAGATTGGCAGTCCAGTCATGTGTGGAATCCAGCCATGTCTCAGCCACACCAGTAATATCTTCTTCCAGTACCAGAGCCTCAAGCTCCCCCACTTTACTTGCTAGACTTCTGGCATTTGTGAACATACACTTTAAGTTCCTAGCTGCATTTGTGAACATACACTTTAAGTTCCTATCTAGTTTGACACATTGAGCTTTAGTATTAGCTCTTCAGTAATGCATCCACCTAATTTTTCACTTCTGGTTTGCAACACAGGGATCTCCTTATCCATCATAGCAGTCCTCCTCCCTTCTAATTCTCGACCCACCATCATATCCTGTCCCCTAAGTAACCTGTCTTCCCGTTTGTTTTCTCTCTTGCCCTCGCCCATCATTTCTAGTTTAAATACCCCTTCTTGTAGTCTCTTACCAGCACAGCAGCCCCCCTTCCAGTCAGGTGCAAATTATCTGTAGTATACAGTTTGTTTCCCAATAAAAAGTCAGCCCAGTGCTCTAGGAACCAAATCCTTCTGCCCTGCACCAGGACTTGAGCCATGGGTCATCCCCAGTCCCTCCCAGTAATTTATCCACCTTTTCCACCACATGCCGAGCCCTGGCACCAGGGAGACAGCAAACCATTCGGTTGAGTCGGTCTTGGTGCCAAATTATTCTATTAACGAATAAGGGTTTTTGGGTAGTGCTGGAGCTGCGTCCAAACTCAAAATTGTTAGTGAAGAAGGGGGTTAACAAAAAAACAGGGTTGGCTTAGAAAGATCCCTAGAGAACTCAAAAAGCAACTTCTGTTATCCGAGAAAGCAGCCACGCTTATTAAATTGTTCTGTATTTGAGAACGCTGATTGCCCCAAGCCAATTTATTATGATGAGGCTTTTGTTATTTCTCTGCACAGAGCTGATCTAGGCTGATCAAATGTTTTGAAACAATTTTCTACAGCCAAAAAAGGTTACATGCATGTGCGCCCTTAAATTTTAATAGCATTAATGAAACAATGCATAAAGAACAAGAGGGGCACTAACTGCTGCGGCCCGAGGGTTCATAAAACTGCCCTGGTCCTCTAATGGTGTAAGGTTCCTGGTCAATATGTTTTCGCAGTATCGTTCCTGGTGTCCATCTGCTGTATGATCCGCCACTGGTGCACGTTGTGGTTGTAGTAAAAAGTCGAAGGGTGCTTTAAGCTCCTTTATTAAGTAAAGGTATCATTACAAACCTCTATTTCCTAGGAGTGAGGATTATTCTATTAGTCCGCCTGATATCAGAATCCCCTATTACCACTAACTGTCTAGTCCTACCTGCAGTCCCAACCACCTGCTCACTAGCTGGGCTGTCCTCTCAGCTGTTAGGGAGAGCAGTATCTGCTAGGGCTGCCATTTCTGAGACTGACACTTTTGACTCATTACCCAACTTTCCAGTTTTGCTAGAGTATATCCGTATATATACCCTCTATAGCCACTATCCCTCTAGCAGAGCACTTACCTGTGCCAGGAATTTGGGCGCGGGCACACTCCCTGTTAGAGGGTAGCGGGGGATGCAACCGCCAGTGCGCTCTGAGCCGCTGGCCTTAGATAAAGCCGACGACGTGATGTCAGTGGCTCCGAGTGCGCTGATTGGACGAGCGTCCGCACGTGTGCCGTAGGACCGGGAAGAGGTGAGTTGGCTTCGGAGATCTGGAGGGTTTCACACAGCGGGGCACCCCCGATCGGGGGGGGGGGGGGGGGGACCAAAACCCAGGATAGACAAAAGTCTGGGTTTTCGTCCACATTAAAGGTGCCATCCTAAAATCCTGCACCTCCTATGGCCCATTATAGTACTCCAGACATTCCTTAGGGGGCTTTCTCTTGCCCGATAGTTTACTCATAGAGACATCTTCCCTACCTGTAAATCTGAATGGCAGAAGCCATCTTGCTACTGTAAGACACTTCCTTCTTTTTTTTTACCTGTTCCACTCAGATAATGATCTTCTTGAATGTATGAGGTGACCTCCGTTGAATGCAATCTCATTTGCACAAATATGATACAGATCATAGTGAATTTTATCCCTTCCATCCACCTCCCTCCAGACCCTATTCATTGTGTCTACTTTTCCTCTATGGTAGAGATAGACTGTTGCGATTGCGGTTTTTATATGAGCTGACTTAGCTAGCAGCCATTCCGTTTCTAGACCAGCTGCTATATTCTGAGTCCAGCGTCAAACCCCCTGCTAGTCCCCAGTGTGTTACTACAGGCTATAATAAAGTTAATATTTTTGTTTGTATATTAGTTGGTTACCATTTTCGAGGTATAGTAGGATCGACATAAGTGTTAGTACCCACCACAGATGATCTAGTGTACCTGACTTTTCTAAGCAACACCAACAGGGAAAGGATGAAGTTCTTTTATTATAGTCAGTTCCAATAAACATGACAATTAAAGATTTTAAAAGCTGGCAAGTATTTTGCAGCTTGCCCAGGATGAGTGCACCCAGAACCCAAGAAGCAGGGAGAACAGTGCAGTATCCTGAGCGAGGTAAGCTTTTCTTTTAACCCCCCTCATTCACCCTGCCTCTGCCCCAGGAGAGGGAGGCAGGATGGGGGGTGATTGTTATACTGGACACTCAATTTAAGCAACTTTTCCAAGCTTACCTGGAGAGTTAATGAGATCTCTCTGCGTATTGTTTCATGCAGTCAGCGTTCTCACTCCATCTGAGCCTGCATTTAGAATTTGCAGCAAAGCGCGATCATGTGGCAGATATATTCTTTACGGCGCCATTAAAATTTAAATTTTAGCTCTTGCTATTTTTTTTGTGAATTTTTACCTTTTTGTCATGAATGCGCATTGACAACATTATTGATGTTAGTATAAAAACTGCATTTCCTAGTCTAACGCTGGCGTTTTATTATGCCTGCTCGTAAAATAACTCAGCTTGCTTTTTTTTTTTTGATTAATACTTTATTGAACAAGGCAACCCCTTTTTTCATCTCTGACAACAAAATATTACTTTTTGTGCAAGTCGAAAGAGCAACTTTGCAGCACTGTGTGTCGGTGCTGGGAGGGGGGCACAGTTGGCTGTTTGCTGGTGAAAAGTATATATAACCACAAATTATTAGTAGAGTGGCCATCATATTGTACTATATTTATAATACTTGAGAAAAGCACTATACTGAAAACCAGAGGTGTTACTGCAGGGGTTGCAACAGTACCATGACCCATAAGTTCATCATCATTGCGGCTCCATCACCTAATTCATCAGATTTGTGTTTACATGGCATCATGTACAGGAAAAAGAAGCTAATTGTATGGCTGTTTCAGTCTATAGTTGCATAGTTGTATCCAAGTGAGTTAAAATTACAGAAAAAAAGTGTACTATATGAGCCATAAAGGGGCCACATTTAATGTTCGTACCAGTACCTGTCACATTTAGTTGTGTCACTGCTGAAATTGACCATAAAAACCCACCTTTTCTTGGTCATGCAACACATGTGCAGGCTCTTGTCCAATCAGAGTGGTGTGGTGTGCATATTAATGATCAGCACAACAGAATGTGGCTCTGTTTAGATGCAGAGCATGCCAATCGAAGATGAGAGTAGCAACATTCCCTGTTCCCTTTAGACTGGGACAAACTTTTGGCCCCTTCCTGTGTAAATGCCTATGTGTCAGTCTCCTCGCCTTTCAAGGAGACATGGCGTACTCTATCACTGTCTGCAGGCAGCCGCAGACGTGCACGTCTGGGTGTTTGTACCAGAGCAGGATCTTCATCTGTTGCACTGCTCAACAGCACCATCTGGTGTTCAGCACACTGCAAGTGCATGAAGCCTAGAGCGTAAGCTCTTGGGCTTGCTTTTTACTTCCTGGTTTCCTGGGTCACAATGGACAGGAAGTGACCTCACTTAGACTCTGACACATCCCTCCCTGCTCTAATTGACAGCCCTATTTAAAAGGACAACTGGCCTACATCCAATGCTGTGTTATCAGCTTACTTCCTGGATTCTGTTTTCCTGATTCCGGAGTTCCTGATCTGATTTCCTGGATTAACCCTTGGACAAATGACTTGGTTTTGACTCAGATTCTCTCATTGGATTTTGCCTGTTTTCTGCCAGCCCCTGAAGCCAGATTCATCCATTGGACTTTGCCCATCTGCCGCCAGCCCCTGAAGCCGGATTTATCCATTGGACTTTGCCTGTCTGCCGCCAGCCCTGACTTTTATTTGCTCTCTTGGATTTATTCCCTTCACTTCGCCTCCACACCTGGAGCTCCGCTCAGCCCTTCCCATGGTTGTAGCTGGGAAGTCTGACACTATGTAAATGGCTGGGAGCGGAAGATCGCCTCAGATCAAAGAAAATGAGGATGCGGTCGTGATTGTTTACATCGCAGAGGGAGCCACTTGAAAATGTGAGTTTTACAGTGACCTCTGGTCTGTTGCAGAGTGTGAGTGCTGGGTGCAACGGTGTCAAATCCAATAGACATCTGTAGTGTAAAAGGAACTGGCTTTACTAAAACATGCGTGCAGTAAGAATGTCGGTCTCCTCGCCTTTCTCGCTCTTCTATTGGATGCAGGCGTGTTGTCAAATCCCCATTGCTGTGCGCAGATGTGCACGTTTGGGTGTTTGTACAAGATCTGGCTCTGCGTCCATTGCACTGCTCAACTGCGACACCTGGTGTTCAGCACACTGCAAGTGCATGAAGCCTAGAGTGTAAGCTCTTGGGCTTGCTTTTTACTTCCGGGTTTCCTTTGGTCTCAGTGGACATGAAGTGACCCCACTCATACTCTGAGACGTCCCTCCCAGCTTTATTGACAGCACTATTTAAATGGACAGCTGGCTTGTTTTCATTGCTGTGTTATCAGCTAAGTTCCTGGATTCTGTTTCCCTGTTTCCTACGTTTCCTGACTGATTTCCTGGATTGACCTGGCCTGCTCTTGGATTAATCCTTGGATGGATTACATGGTTTGATTTATTCATTGGACCTCGCCTGTTTGCTGCCAGTACCTGAACTCAGACTTATTCTTTGGACTTTGCCTGTTGGCCTCCAGCCCCTGAATTCTGATTTGTTCTTTTGGACTTATTTTCTTCGCTGCACCCCCACACCTGGAACTCCGCTCAGCCCTTCTCATGGTTGTAGCCAGGAGGCTTGACAAAGAAAATGTCACCTTACATGGTGGCTAACACAGACAGGAAAAAAAGGTCATAGAGCACAGCTGAATATATGCAAAATTCACTCCACCAATAGACTAAGCTAGAAGTTGTATTGTCAACACCCCTTCTAAGCAGCTGAGGCTTAGTCTGTTACACCCATCTTCTTTGTAAGCCTCGAGTGTCTTTCAGTGGTCAGGGGCTCAGTAGGGCAGTAAAGTAACTTAAAGTGGACCAACACCCAGGATTTTGACTATCCTGGGTCTTGGTCCACTTCGGTGGGGCACCCCCGATCGGGGTGCCCCGCTGTGTGAAACCCCCCCGATCACCCGAAAAACTCACCTCTCCCCGCTCCCAGCGCCGACGGACAAGGAATCTGACAGTCCCGGACAAGCGGCTCCTCCGCCGCCGCCTCCCGCGCGTCCCTCTTGACGCGCGCGCGCCGGCCATTCACAGACGGCCGGCGCGGGCGTGCGCACGCCTAGAGGGGCGCGAGGGAGGCGGCGGCGGCCGGCCGCCGCCGAAGATAAGGTAAGGGGGTTTGGGGTGTTTGGGGGGGTTTCACCCCGCAGGACATCCCGATCTCGGATGTCCCGCGGGGAGGGAGGAGATTCCCGGGCCGATCACCCGTGGGTGTTGGTCTACTTTAAGAAGTCCCTGCTTTTGAAAATCCTCTGTCTCAAAGTGCTTACTTAGAGTTTGTAATATTTTCTTGCTCAAAACAAACTGGGAGTTCACCTATAAAAACAAGCACATAGATCCATCTGTTTGCCAATTTCTTTGTGTATAAGCAGAGGTCTGATTTACTCCTCTGAAATTCCTCATGTGGGGGCTTGGACCATATATACTCCTCTGAAGTTTGCATACCAGATTTGGCCTTTGTTCATCTTTGAACCGTGGTGGTTGTTCCATGTGGATGTCTTCGGATAACTCTCCATGTAGAAACGCTGTTTTCACATCAAAGTGTTTCACTTGCATTTTCCTTGTGGCGGCTACTGTCAGTTAAAATCCTTATTGTAGCATTTTTAACTACTGGAGCAAAAGGCTCATCATAGTCCTCTCCATATTTTGGAAAATCCCATTGCTTTGCATCACTCCACTGTGCCATCTGCTTTGTACTTCACTTTAAAGGTCCATTTACACCCTATGGCTTTCCTTCCAGGTGGTAGTTCTGTAAGTGTCCATGTTTTGGTGTCATGCATGGATTTTATATTTTCTTTTGTAGCCTTTATTCATTTACTGGCTTCCCCTTCGGAAAGCTGAAATATGTCTCCCCAAGTTACAGGTTCATTGGCACTGGCAGTGCTTGCTTTGTATGAAAGACATACAGGTGGTTTACCTATGTTTTCTCTTGTTGAGCATCTTGGTTCTGCGCCTGAGCTGGCTTGTATCTGCTCTTCGGTATTGTTCTGCACTCACTTTAAGGATTTCTTCAGAAGTTGCAGATGATGGTCGATAAGTGTCAGTTTTATCTTCTGTTCTTACGTTTTGTAAATGACCCTGTCTTTTGATGCTATATTCAATTCAGCTTTAAGCACTTTTGTACTGTGTGTCCTGTAAATTTACTTCCATTGTCACTCATGAGAGGTTTTCTCTGAAATGTGTAACTTGTCTTTACTACATAGTCCCCTAATTTGTCAAGAACTTTACTCTTGTGTTCCATTAGGTAAGTGACTGTGTATCTTGAATAGTCATCTATGAAAGTCACTATGTACCTGTTGCCTTTAGGTGGGTTTAGAGGACCACATACATCACTGTGAACTATGTCAAGTGGTCCGGAAGCTCTGGTAGGTTTGTATTTGATGCAATATTCACACTTAATAGTAACTGGACACAGTGTAACTGCGAGATCCTTTTTCAAATTCCTCCTTTGTAGTTCTTATTTATCAGCTATTGAGTGCATTTTGCATTTTGAGTGTCTGTGACGTAAACATCTGTGCCACATGCGTATACATTTATTGTGTTTATGGGTGCATAGTCTCAACTTTTCCTTCACTGTGTTGAGGTGATACAGATGTTCATCCAGCTTGGTGTCCGCTATGGTCTGCTTGCTGCTCAGGATGGAACACTTGTCACCTTAGAATTTTAAAGCGAGTCTTTTGGCTGTCAGACGCTCTACAGATAAGAGTCCTTCCTCTAGATTAGGAACATAAAGCAGCAATATTCCATGTGCATATCCCTTTGCATGTATTTTACTTCCATCTGCAAGGTAAATAGTCTCTTTGTTATTCAGATCAAGTTCTGTGAAAAACCTTCTATCCCTTGTGAAGTGACTGCTTGCTCCTGAGTCAATGTATTAGCCTTGAAATGTATAGTTCCTGCTACTTTAAATGTGGCATTCCAGTTCCCTTGACATGTATCAGAGATTGTGGCTCTCTGTTTAGTATAAGAGGGCCACTGTCTCATTTGTTCTGCTTTCCATATAGTACAGTCTCTCTTTATGTGTCCCAGTTTGCTGCATCTAAAGCATCCTTTCTTCGCTGATACTCATCTATGAGCCTGGTCTTTACAAATGCTAGTGTCAGATCTGTCTTAGGCCTTATCTCCAGGGCATTAATCAGTGCAGTATATGTATCGGGTAAGCTAAACAGCAACTTGGCGGCGGTGTGACTGGCATTTATGTAGTCTTGCTTGTTCTGCTCTCTGTTAAGCCTCATTTTTGTTTCCTCGGCAGAAACAACTTGCTGTTTAAATTGGATCTCTCATGCAGTCTTTTCAGTACATCCCACATGCATTTCGCTGTATTCTCACTGCGTATGTGAATAAGCTGATCGCCTTCAGCTAGTAAGCTTATGGTGGCCTGTGCCTGTCTGTTTTTCTGGTTCCAATCTTGATAATTATTCTGTGGCCTCTCTGTAGTGATAACCTCCCACAAGTCATCTCTGGATAATAGCATTTCCACTTCCAATTGTCATTGTTAAACTCTCAGTGACCAAGCTGAAGCTCTGAGCTACTGGCCATTCTCCCTCCTTTATATAAGAACAGTCTTACTTTCTTCTATATAATGCCTAGAGAGACTATATTTAAGCATTGGTAGCAGCGACATCTAGTGTCCTAACTGTAATCTGCATTACATCTAGCAATAGACTAAGCTAGAAGTTGTTGTATCTCCAACAATATAGTCCCAGTATTCAGCATTCAGGAGTACCAGTATCTCTGGCCACCACACTATGTAATCTGTTACAGGAGACACTCTTCCTTCATCTTTCCCCTGCTGGGTGTCTTCTCTGCAGGTCGGGGGCTCCCACTTGGTCCGTTGGACACTGGTCTGCTTCTGGTGGGAAGCCACTATTGCAGCTGCCCATGCCAGCAAATGTAGTTGGGAGGGAACACAGTTCCCCCCTCCTCATTCCTTGGCATGTTGCCAAACACAGTCTCAACATGATCTCCTTGTCAGAGGCATAACAACGCTTTCTGAAGGCCAGTGGACATGTGCCTGATGTCCTGGCCCAATCTTCTACAAAGATTTGGTACTTTCATACCAGCTATAGGAGTAAGGTCAACTTGGCTTCCAAACCTACATATGCCATTTAATAGTTACAAATGTTTATTAGTACATATCAGAGAGCTGCAAATTTATTTGTCCCTTATTCCAGTCATGCCTCATCCAGTTGTCATTGATACAGTATTTGAAAGAAAAGACATGCTGGTTGTTGTAGTACTATGACATTCCTGCCCTCCCAGCATTGCAGAATCTTTCACAACAGCAGGATTTCGTTGTTTGTATCATGATGATTGCCTTAAAAAAAAGCCATGGCTGGTCCTCTTTTATAAGTAGCTGGTTAGAGAAAAAAGCAAACAAGTGTAAAACTCCACATCAGAGCACAAATATAATACAAAATAGGGATGCTGTCAGATGCATGGCTAAGCAGAGCACAGCTAAGCTTGCAATAGCTGCAGCGTCTGGGGGTATCCCTGTCCAATTATTCCGGCATATGGAGCGAGCAGAGTAGTGATGCTACTGGAGGCTCATGCGGTGTGGGTTCACACTCTGAGAGGCCTAACCCACTTTTTCCTATCTCCAGCGCATCCCAGTTTGCTGTGTTAAACTCCTTGATATATATTTGCTTTGCTGTTGATCACATAGTGCATGCAAGGCCTGCATCCCGGGCTTCTCACGGTTGATGCTCACTCAAGCGCCCAGCCATTAAGATATGTGGAGTAGGGTGATTGTCAGCTGTAGGGAAACGGGGTATGCAGCCATTCTCTATGGCGAGCTGACAGAGAGCTGATTGGCAAGAACCCGTGCATGCGCCGTAGGGTTGCTGGCAAGGTTGGTTTAGCAGCAATCCCAGGGGCATTCACACATGGGACGTGAACCAAAACCTGGGAAGGGCAAAACCACAGGTTTTGGTCCAATAAAAAGTGGACGAAATACAGGGATTCCCCCTGTCCAATATTAACCTTGACCCAGAATTCCCATGATGCATGCATGAACAACATTCCCAGTGTATGTTTTCAAATTCTGCCTGCCATTGAATTCCGTGGTTTGGTGAGCATGCACACCAGGTTTATTGCTGACAGTTTGTACTGTGGGAGAACCAGATTAGGCAAGGGAGGACCAAAACTCATCCAAACCCACCACGATTTTGGATACCCACAGTTTAAAACCCTCCCCCCTGTTGTTCCTGTAAACTCAGCGTGAGTCTAACTGTGACCTGGCCCTGGGTTGCGTTGGAGAACACTGATCTAGAGCCAGGTTAATCTGCTTTAAGGCCAGCTTTACCATGTCCACGTTTGTTATGCAAGTTAATAAAATCTAACAGCGGAATCAATTAAAGCGTGTTTTAAAAGAAGTCACGCGCCATCTTACAATGCTCCCATGGAATAATAAATGAAGAAAAATGTCTCCGGAGTAGTTCAGAAAGCCATAATTACATCCCATAATCTCCTCCTAATGGTAAATTTCTGTTTTAGTCTGCAAAGCTTGAGAGATCCGGGGAGAAGTGAGCCCATTATATGTCTTGTGTAATGTATACATCCCGGCCTGTAATCTCTCTCCTTGGCCCACTTAACCACCACCTGCTCGGGAGGCGAGAGCATTAAATGCCATTATTACTATTCCAATGCCGCCGTTGCTACTCAACACAACAAAATAAGAGCGTGAAAAATGTGGCAGGTGGTCTTACCTTGTCTTAGCTTTTATGGCACCTCGCGTGAATTAGAAGTATAAAATTAAATTGCGCACCTTTATGTAATTTTTTTTCTTTTTCTTTTTTGTTCTGTGTTTATGCTGTTTTGATGCTTTATAATGACTCAGTAAAATACCATAATAAAAGTATAAAATGGGGAAATATGCACAGAACACAGACAGCAACATGTGTCAAGGGAAAGCAGCATGCAAAATTGTGGCAAGAATGCTGCATTTAAAAAGGTTCCCCAGCTCTCCTTTATAGCTCTTTTCTTACCTAGTTATTTAAAGTCATCCAACCATACCTCCAAACTTTTGAAGAGGGACAGAAACAGCGCAGTGTGGAAAGCACCACAAAAATTATTGTGCCAAGTCACGCCCCCTGACCATGCTCCTGGCTGCACCCCTGGTCATGCCAAATTTTCCACCCTTTGACACCAGGTCACACCCGACATTCTCTACACATATCTAGAAGCAGAATTTTATCCAATACCACTTAAAGTGGAACAAAAGTAAGATATTCCGGGGCCAATCGGTGGCCCAAATTGGGATGCCCCACTGTGACCCTCAGACCACTGGTATTCACTCATCTTTCGACAGTCCAACGGTGCATGTGCCGACTATCATCCAAACAGAGCCGTGTGCCGTGCATACGTAATTTGGCAAACGGTTCTGTTTTCAGTGGGGAACTTGAGCGTCAGCATGCCCTGCATATTTGGCTGTGCACACGCTCCCATCCTAGCTATTCAGATAGGCTAGGGCAGGAGTGCATGCGTTGCTGGGGATTCGTTCGCTTGTGCTTCACATTAAAGACTATGAGAGCCGTTTGCCGAATGATATAAACACAGAAAATGGCTCTGATTAGAGGAGAGCCCACGCATGCACTGTTGGACCAGCTCCGCCCAGCTGAACCTGGCTTAGACCCCTGTACAGCCTTGTGCCATGCTCTCCACCAATCCCGAGTGCAGTCCCACCCCCTCTAATGCAGCTGTTCCGGGTTTACCAGCTGACAATCTGGGAAGAGCAGATGTCTATTTGGGGGGACCTCTGCTCTGCCGGTTCCACCTGGATTGACAGTTGCTTTGACCTGATTGGGCCTGTCCCACTTTGCCCACCCCGTCCTGAAGTTGTGCACCTGTCTAGCCTGTCATGGCGTCAATACTTTGGGGATGCTGCACCCTGCTGCTCCCGGATTTATAGTATGTCTGCAGATAAGTCCGAAGTCAAGATTGTGTCTCACTTCCCCACCCAGAAGCAAGATGTGGCATGCGCTCTATGTGGCCGTTTCTTCTGTGATGGCATCAGCCGGCACTCGGAAGTCATGCATATCTTCCAACTGTTGCAAAAATAGCGAGACAATTCCCTAAGACATGAGACAATGGGACTTGCTCCATTATAATTCAATGGGGAAGAAGAGCGCCCGCATCCCCTGCATGGGGCAGGAGCACGTGTGCCACTTGGGATCCACCCGCTCATTGATGGCTATCAAAGTAATTTGCCAAATGATAAAAACACAGCAAACAGCTCTGATTAGAGGAGAGCCTGCTCATGCGCCATGGAACTAGCTCTGTCCAACTGAACCTGGCTTGGACCCCTGTACATCCTCACACCATCCCATCCACCAATCCCTAGTGCAGCGCCGCCCCCTTCAGTGCAGCTGTCTCAGGCTTACCAGGGGTTAATCTTAGAGGAGAGGGGCTGGGTAGATGTCGTTCTGGGGAGGGGGGGGTCCAATCATGCTGATTCTCCAGCCAGTATTATTATTATTATTATAAATAAAGGATAAGGGTGGAGACAAAAGGTAGGTCACAAGTAGTATATACTTGTAGTATATACTTAGTATGATAGCAAGTGATCTGAAGTGGCTCGGGCTGTCCTTTATTTAAAAAAAATCATGCCCAGTGATCAGAACTGAGTATATACTGCATGATTTGGACCCCATCCGCAAGAACGTCTGCCCCTACAGCTCCTCCTGGATTGACAGATGCTTTGACCTGATTGGGCCTCACCCGCTCCACCCGCACCAACGCTCTGGGGGATGCTGTCCGTCCAGAAGGAAGTCCGTCCCAGCACAGCTTTCCAAGTCATCTGGAGGCTAAACATGGAGTTGAGATTGATGGTGGGTCAGGATTGGGACCAGACATCAGTCACAGGAGTGCTGACACACCCTCAACATTCATTGCAATGGAAGGGGTGTGCCGAGACCTGACAACCTCCTCCATTGTTGTGAATGGAGAGCAAGTGGCTGCACTCGTGTGACTGATGGCAGAGGGGTGGAAGCCAGTACAGAAGCCCCAATGAATGAGAATCTATGCCATCTTTTACATTGGCGCCTACCTCCCTTTTGTATGTTGCCGCTGTCTGCTGCGATGCCAACCGGCTGCTTCGGGGCCTGATCCTCACCCCAGTCCTCGACTTAGCCATCTGTGAGTGACAACATGGCTTTAGCTGCACTCTTCAAAATCCCGCACCACTCAACGAATTCGCGCAGGATATCGGGGGGCTCCATTGCATCCCATTCATTGGAACTGCGCATGTGCAAGATCGGGGGCCGGGCGCAGTGCCTGATGGGATGCAAGAAGGCGCCTCCTGTCTGAAGGTCACCTGAAATCCAAGAGACCCAGAAGATGGATCCCTTGGCGAGGTGAGTAAAAAGCGACTATGGGTAAAACCTGAGGGGGGCAGTAAATCGGTGAGGTTTGGGGGAGGTTTTAACCTCCCCCGATGTTCCTCTTTAAAGTGGACCAACACCCACCGCTGATCGGCCCGGGAATCTATAAGATTCCCGGGCCGGTCAGCTCCCTGCCTGCGGGGCACCCCGATCGGGTGAAACCCCCAAGGACGCCCGCAAATCCTACCTGTTCATCGTTCCAACGGCACATGCGCGGGCGTTTGTGAATGCACGGCGTGGGCGCGCTCCCTGTAAGAGGGACGCGTGAGAGGAGGCGGCAGCCGCTCTCACCTTGTCCGTCGACGGACCTCGCTTGTCCGTCGGCGGTGATTGGTTTCACACCCCGATCGGGGTGCCCCACGGAAGTGGACCAACACCCAGGATAATGAAAATCCTGGGTGTTGGTCCACTTTAACAAACTAGGAAATCGTGGCTGGTCATGGGCCGGCCAGGGGTTGGTAAATTCCAAGGATTCTTTTTGTCCCCAGTCCACCACTGTTCAGAAGCAGTTGCTTAAAGAACAGGGCTGGATTGTGTGATTAAAAATGTTTTAAAGCAACAGACCTAGATGGATCATCTGCATGGGAGATAAAGTGAGTAAAAGTATCTAAAACGCTACAGATGCCCTTTAAATGAGACCAACATTTTTTGTTCCATAACCCCAGAGGAATTGAAATACGGTACTTCAAATCTGCAGAGTGAAAAGATGCTATTAAAACACTTCATTTCTCAAACCCCAACCAACAGTCTGGGGAGACATTGAGGTTATTTAAAAGTCTATTGTTTGGCAAATGCAGATGGAGGATTTACACAAAGTAAACACGCAGAGAATGGGGCCCAAGGTAATTACTTGGCAATAATACAATCACTGTTATCTAACAAACCTATGGAACATTCCCTGTGTTTGATGCCTGGAATGGCTAAAACGAATCACATAATGGCTTCACTAAATATGCATCTTAAAGCGGTCCTTCACTCTGAATAAGTGTCTATCTTATATGTTTCCCACACCCTGTACATACAGATTGCTCACATTAAAAATCATCCTACCTGCATCTACTGCATGTTATGAGCCTTTAAACATCCAAGATGGTGGCTTATGGAACATCAGGCAGCCTGCAAACAGGAAGTGACTTCTGACTGTGCTGCTCTGCATTCTGGGATTGCTGACCTTTTCCTGACCCCAGCTCTGCTCTGTCTGAGCAAAACACAGCTATAACCGGCCCCCCTGTACTTTATCCCACTCTCCTTTCCTCAGTAAGTGTGATGCTTCTGAGTTAAGATGGCAGCACCTGTATCCTAATGTCCTGAACAGAGTTGCAGCCCAGTGGGGGAAAGAATAATAAGTAAGTGACTAAAAACTTAAAATATATTCATTTTAAATGCTGAGGAATCGTTTTTTAAGGGTTTGGGCTTTTCAATAATTCATGGTGAAGGTCCGGTTTAAACTAGACCTTCACCATGATTTAATGAAAAGGCCAAACCCTTAAAAAAACATTCCCCAGCATTCCCTGACCCCAGCTCTGCTCTGTCTGTGCAAGGCACAGCTATAACCCCGCCCCCCTGTGCTTTTCCCCCCTCTCCTCTCCTCAGTATGTGATGCTTCAGCAGGACAGCAATCCTAGAATGCAGAGCGGTATAGTCAGAAGACACTTCCTGTTTGCAGGCAGCCTGATGCTCCATGAGCCGCCATCTTGGATGTTTAAAGGCTCATAAGATGCAGTAGATGCAGGTAGGATGATTTTTAATGTAAGCAATCTGTATGTACAGGGATAGGCTCTTATTTAGGGTGAAGGTCCGCTTTAAGACCTTATGAACTAAGATGGCTGATGGTAACACATCACATGCAGAACTATTGAGGCAAAGTGGCAAAACAGTTTTAGGACTTCTGGACCAATGATATGAAATTTAAAAGGTGGTCTGTCCTGTGAATGCACTGAAAACACCTGCTACCAAGACATCATGTGATGGACCTCTGAGTTCATGGAATTTACATCTGTCATGAATTGGAGCTCACGTTGTAGATCTTTAGCCATTGATGAGGAATGATCTGGAACATTGATATGATGATCAGTGGACTAACTGAATGTGAGTGGCCCTAGTGCGAGCATTGAGTAGGACCCCATTATGGCTCATACAGAGCCCTTTTTCCTGTTATTTTAACTAATTTGGATACAATTAGACAACTAAAGACTGAAACAGCTGAGTCAAATTATGCTTTTTTTCTATAATGAGCACAAAAATATAATAAGGTGGAGAAATAACAATGATGGGGCCCCCTAACCTTATGGGAGTCTTTAGTTACGCCCCTAAATGTGCAACGTACAAGTGCTGATAGACATCAAATCCATATGGTATAATACAATATGGTATCTAGACAAAACATGTCATGAGTATATACATTGGAATTGCAATAGGAGGAATCCTTGGCCGGTATAATTTTTTTTCTTTAAAACCTAACAAAGGGGAGAGACCCCCACCCCTTGTTTAGTAGGGCTGGGAAGAGGAAGTCCAAGTGGAACTTATGTGAGGGTCCCCAAAAGATACAGGGAAACAGGAAACGATACAGACCAAAGCAGAACCAAAGCACTGTACCAGGGAGTGTGACACCAAAATCTACCCCCAGCTTATTATTGGAAGCCGCTGGGCCCTCAATAATTATATTGAAAAGGAACTGCATACCTCCCAACTGTCCCTGATTTGGAGGAACTGTCCCTCTGGGTCTAGTCCCCCTGCCCCTCGTTGTTCTCCTTTGTCCCTCTTTGAGGTGGAACATGCAGACCTGCATCAATAAATTATTAATTTGGCCATTCAAAGTGTCTCTATTATTGTAACTGTTACAGCCAAATTTCCTATACAACCCTCAATGAGGAGGCGTGGCCTACTTTAACAATTGTCCCTCTTTTAAGCCCTGAAAAGCACAGGGCTCTTGTAGAAACATCAGTGCCACTGAGAGCCAAGCCATGCATTGGATTTCTCTCCGACTGACTTTGCTCAACATTAGACTTTGGTATAATCCAGGCCCTCAGAACTTAAAGTAGAGCAAAACCCAGGATTTTGAATATCCTGAGTTTTGGTCCCTTCCCCCTGCTGCGTGAAACCCCCCCAGATCACTGAAGGTAATTCGCCTCGTCCCAATCCTACGGCGCATGCATGGCCATTCGTCCAATCAGCACACTCGGAGCCACATCGTCTAAGCTTCATATAAGGCCAGAGGCTCCAAGCGTGCTGACAGCCGCATCCCCCACTACCCTCTAACAGGGAGCGTGCCTGCACTGGCCATTCACAAATGTCTGACGTGGGCACGCGCCCTGCTAGAGGGATAGAGGGGATGCGGCCATGGCTCACGGCTGCACCGTTGGACCAGGAGGAAGGGTAAGTGTATAGGGCGACCTAAGGGGTTTCACACAGCGGAGCATCCTGATTTTGAATACCCTGGGGGAGGCAATCAATCGGCTTGGGAATCTTATAGATATAGGGTCAAAGAGGAAGGGGAGGGGGCAGCTGATCCCTTTATACTCCCCTTCCCCCTTTGAGGTCACTTCCCCCCATCTCCACCGCCTCATAGCATGGCTGGTCAGCTTCCGGAGGAAGAGCAGGCGAGTCATGGAGCTGCGGCCTTAAAGGGCCGGCGCCCCTCTTAAGCACAGCTGCTACAATACTTTAGCTCCAGTGTCGTAAATTTAAAACAGACCAAACCCCTCTATGTTTACCTTCACCCCCCCCCCCCCAATGCACCTACTCCTGTCCGAATACCTCAGCTAACCCCAGCTAATTTGAGGTCACCGATTGGCTGCTGGATGATGCACTTCAGAACTGCTGAGTGAGACATGTTGGCCACATCCCCAGTTTCCCTTTAAACTGAGGAGTGCAACCACAGCAGGGTTTCACACAGCAGGGCATCTCAGTTTGAGGGGTAGGTATTTAACTGGACCTATAGACTGGACCCAGGGCCGGCTCCAGGTTTGTGGGGGCCCTTGGGCAAAAGGGTCTTAGTGGGCCCCAAAGTTGTGTGCCACATGATGTCACCTTTCAGCTCCGCTGCCACAAATGGTTCATTTTCTGCTGCTGATCACCCTCTAGTCCTTATTGGCTTCCCTATAGCCACTACTTATCCTCTAGTCCTTATTGCCTTCCCTATAGCCACCATTCATCCTCCAGTCCTTAATGCCTTCCCTATATCACCAATCATCCTCCAGTCCTTGTTGCATTCTCTACTACCACCAACCATCCTTCAGCCCTTACTGCTTGCTCCTCTGCCACTAAAGACTCCATCATTGCTGTCAGTTGTCACCTGGTTCTCGCCACCTTCTGAGCTTCCATCAATTGCCCTCCATTCCTTGCCACCTTCTCCATTGTTGCTGATCATCTCCTGTTGCTGAGGTCAGCCATGAGCAGGTCTGCACACAATACCCTGTATTTGATTGTTCTGGTCCACTGTAAAATAATACCATGGCCAAGTGTGAGCCTGAGTGGGCCCCTGAAGATGCCAGGGGCCCTGGCAATTGCCCAGGTTTGCCCTGTGCTGGCACCGGCCCTGACTGGACCCATATCATGGACACTGTTAATCTGATGGCAAGATGGGATGGTAATTGGCAGGAGCTATATGTAAATGATAGATGTCATTTTACTTCGTTATTGTAATTGTGCTGCACACAGTTAGTGGTGTATAGTTGGGGTTGATTTTCTTTATTCTCGTGTCATATATACAAGGAGCCAAGCGTAGCAAGGCGAGCAGACAAAGGAGCGAGTGCGCTTTATTGCGGCGGCTGATTTGCACAATCTATACAACTCATTATTGCTTAGCACATCGAAAGATTGTAGAAAAGATCAGCAGGAGGATCCTGAAGGTAGAGCAACATTTCATTCTTCCAGCTCCCTTTAGTTTTTTTTATTGTACCAATATACCAGTCAGGGGGCTAAAGAATGAAAAGTACATTTCGAAAAATATATATATTTATGTTTTTGATTTAGTGGCGAAGGGTTATAATAAGTGTTGCTGGAATCTGGGAGACTGGGACTGGTCAATGAAGAGCTAGGAGAATTCCTGGTGGGTCACACTACTTTAAGGGCCAATTGGGCTGCTGCATATTACACCTCATCCAGTGCCTGTCAATCTAATCTCCCTTGCAGCAGCCCTGTACCTGGCTTAACTGTAATTTCCTAGCCAGGAATCCCTAGAACCTGTCCCATGATGCTAATGGCTCAGTGCTATTGAGTTGGCCATATTCACCCCTGTTTATCACCTGTCCCATGATGCTAGAGCTTCAGCCTTGGAGGCACAGGCCTATAAAACCCTGGACTGATTTTTGTTCCCAAAATATGATTGATAATTAAACTATTAAGGGAAGGTGCAGGGAATTTTTAGACAGCAGGGGCGTGTCAGTATCAGTTGTTTTATAAACGTACTGTATAAATGACAGTTTATTCATGCTGTATTGTTACAAAGAAAAATCATGTGAAGCCTGTAAGTTCCCCTTTAGCAAGGGTTTGATGCCTTCGGCACAGCGCCGGTTGTGTGGCTCTACTTTACAGGCTATAAAAGGTAAATCACCGGGAGTCCCCGGCCGTGCGTTCTTATATAAGCACCAACACACATCAGCCATAGAATTACTGCTAGTGGTCATTAAAGTGGACAAAAACCCATGTCGATCGGCCCAGGATTCTTAACGATTGTCTCCCCCCTGGGGCATCCAAAATCGGGATCCCCCGCTGTGTGAAACCCCCAGGTCGCCCACAAACGTACCTGCTTTCCCGGTTCAACGGCACATGCGTGAGCCATGGACACACCCCCGCTATTGCTCTAGCAGGGAGAATGCCCGCACCAGGCATTTGTGAATGGCCGGCGTGGGTATGCTTCCTGTTAGAGGGTAGCGGGGTATGCGGCCATCAGCGCGATTAGAGCCGCTGGCCTTAGAAGAAGGCTTAGAGGACGTGACGTCAGCGGATCCGAGTGCACTGAATGGACGAGCGACCACACATGCGCCATAGGACCAGGAAAAGGTGAGTTGGTTTTGCCGACCTGGGGGGTTTCACACAGCGGGAGCAAGGACCAAAACCCAGGACAGTCAATCCTGGGTTTCGGTTCACTTTAAAGGGTTAACAGTTCCTGGACAGAGGCAGCGTCTCGCAGCAGGAATTTCCAGGCGAGGTGTAATTAGTGTGGACACCACTAATGAATTACAGTGTTATAAAATCTAATGATTGTTAGCCGAGTGCCAAGAAGCCATAATGGATCATGTCATCAGCTCTAGAGATCATGAAATATTCGATACACATTTAATAATGTTGAATAAATGACTGTATTGATTGAATCCAGGGCAAGGCAATCTCGCTTGATCAGCAGAAGATAGCAGAGGTCCGGGAAAAACAGCAGAAAAAAAAGGAAGGAGATAGGGGGAGATTTTTGGACATACTGTATATGAGCATTGTATACTTGTGCAGAGGGCAGGATTATGAGGGGATGCAAGAGGCACGTGCCCCTGGGCCTCCACCACTTGCCCTGCAAAGGGGGCCTCCACCAACCTTTGGGTTATGGTCTGGTCCAGGAGACTTTGCAGTCTTTGGTCTTAAGCTATCGGCAGCAGTGGGGGAGCTTGGGCAAGACTGGTTTTTACAAACCTGCAGCCAAAACCACCACAGGGCAGGACGGAAAGTCTAGAGCAGCAAAGCTGCCGCCAGCAACGCTACAGTGACGGGAGAGTTCAGAACTGTCAATCGGCGGCCGCTCACTGCACGTAAGCCACCAAGCACAGCCGCTGGCAGCTCAATGCAGGGAACTGTCTTCTGCTGGACCAGCCGGGTGACTACACAACCCCCCACCCAGAATGGCAAAGCAGGAGTTCCCGAGCAGCACGCACCCGCACAAGGGGGGCACAAGGGACTCCATCTGATGTTCCAGTAAGTAGGCGGGTGCCAGACAACCACCAGTTACTTGGCTGGATTATTATTTTAAAGGAAAGAAATACTGTATCTGGGGCCTCCACCAGGTTTTGTGCCCAGGGGCCTCCACCACACTTAATATGGCCCTGCCTGCGCACACATGTGAATTTTTCCAATGCATTTAACTCATTCATGCAGTGGAGACAAACACAAGCAGTGAGCGCACACATGCCGGAGCGGTGGGCTGCCCTGAAAATGGCGCCTGGGAAGCGGTAGGGAGTTTAGGCATACCTTCCAACTTTATAGTGCGGGAAAGAGGGGCAATTGCTAAATTAAGCCACGCCCCCTCATTGAGAGATGGCTAAGAAATAGGTTGTAACAGTTACAACAATAGAGACACTTTGAATTGATGCAGATCTCCAAGTTAGACCTCAAAGAAGGACGGAAAAGGATGATGAGGGACAGGAGGACATGGACTCAAAAGAGGAACAATCCCTTCGAATCAGGGACACTTGGGAAGTTTAGGTTTAGGTAATGGGTTTAGGTTCCTTGCTCAAGAGCATGTTAGTCATGTCCCTGCTGGGAATCAAGCTCTCAACCCTCCTTGTATTAGTGTGAACTTTGGTTCTTAGGCTTCTCAGGCAGATGAGGGCCCTGTGTCAAGGGGTTGGTTAATAAAGCAGCTGCAAGGGCCCAATACAGGAAATAGGGGCTGGCGCTTTAAACCAGGCTCAACAGCCTTACAAGAAATAGTGCTCATATGTATCCCTTTCCAGGGCAATTCAGATTGCTGCGCATAACAAATCTTTTACCTTTATCTAACTCCTGCCATTTTCCCACCTCAGTGGTGTCCTATGGACCTGCCAGTGGCCTGCAAAAAGAAAGAGATGCTGGCTTTCCTGCCACTGTGCATTGTGGGTTATGTTGGTTAAATCCAGGTAGCAGTACAGATGGGATGTGGGGTAAGTAAGCCTCCTGGGTGCTTTTAAGATGGGCGTGTCAAGGAGAAAATGCAATGTTGTTTCAGCTTTGAGTACATACAGGAGCAAATGTAAGTGCTGACAATGAATCAGTGGCATGCATGCAGATAGTCGAGTTTTTGAGGATGCTTTTTTTCAACTGTGCGGCGTTCTATAAGATTCCCAGGCCGATCAATTCTCTCCCCCCGGGGCATCCAAAATCGGGATGCCCCGCTGTATGAAGCCCCAACTCCAATGGCACATCCACGAGCCGTGGCCGCATCTCCGCTAACTCTCTAGCAGGTCGCATGGCATTTGTGAATGGCCTGTTACACGGTAGCGGGGGATGTGTCCGTCAGCGCGCTTACCTTAGAAGAAGGGATGTCAGTGGATCCGAATATCGAATGGAATAAAGTACAAGTTTTAATTGGATGCTGGCTTTAACTGATACATTGAAGAATATGGGTGGAATTCCCGGCCGTGCAGCAGGATCAGTTGATGAGATGGGTGAGCTGATCTAAAATCTTTTCTACATGTGTGAATTAATGCCTACAATGCGCATCCATAAAGAGTACTTACCCCCCCACCATGTTATATTTATAATTTATTAGCACTTTAAATCAATCCTATATCCATATGTTAACCCCTTCCTCATTTACAAGTAGCTGGCAATCACATGACTGTCAATGACCAATCTGGATTTCCCAGTGGTCTTGCATATTAAACCTGAATAGTTTCCATGGTCACCTGATTAACTGCCATTTGGTGCCATACACCATGAATGAGGAAGTGGAAACCTGAATATAGTTCTGCTTCAAAAAAGGTCCTACGGTGCATGCGCTGCCCATGGTGGGGGAGTACAGACTTTAAGGGTAAAAGTCCTGGAAAGGGTGACTTTAGGTGCCGGAGAAGGAGATTACAAAGAAATTATTGGCTAGGGAGGCATTCTGGATTTTTAAAATGCATACAAGGATCCTGAAAGGGATGAATGATAGATGGGATGTCTCCCTGTGCACAAGGATTTAGCATCTTGCACAATTATTGAATTATGTTAAATGTAGGATAGAAGGAAAATTAAATGATAAGCCATATCCATACTGGTAGAAAAAAGGGGCGGGGGTGTAATATAGAACATGGATTAAAACATAGGATTCATTGTATCATCAATTTTCAGATCAACTTTCAGATCATGTTAAACAATTCTTTGTGGTTTTTTAATCATATAAGCTATAAATATAATTTTAATGTTGTATTGTTGTTGGTGGAGGACCATGCCCTATCTTCCTTCCCTTGATCCTGTGGTTTGTAACATCCATGGCCATTGTGTTTTTTATTAGTTCAGCATGGTTTGTTGGAATGGTTTGCCTGGCCGAAAAGAGGGTGGGGGGAGTGGAAGGATGTGGTCCTTCAATGGCTTTATCTGGGACAGGCTGTATTGTAGAAACATGCATGACTAAGGAGAGAAGACTCTGAAACGCGTAGCATGATTTATTGAATTGTAACTTGCCATCTGTAAGGCTCCATTTAAATATCGAATAGAGCACTGGGGGACTCCAACTCCCCCTACATTGACGGAGTAAGTGGTGGAGCTGGAGGGAATTCGCTGTATGGAAGAACTAGTTGCAAAAAGCAGGGACACCACAGACCAGTGTACAACTACCTGGATGAGCTGGCTGATCTACCGGGAATTGCACCTCCCAGCACTGCTTTAGCAAACCAGATACTAGGGCCCTTATTCATCAAGCGATAGCGCCAGGTAGTGTCTGACGAGCGCCAGGTAGCGGCAGCTAACGGCGACTACCGACTCAAGTACGCCCGGCGGCGGTCACAATGACGCATTTATCAAGCAAAATGAGGCTAGCGCCGGCGAGAGCGACGGCTAGCGCGGCATTCATCATGAAGCCGCCTGGACCGAACAGCGCCGCTGCAAATTCCCTCACAGCGCCAGGTATGAGCTGTCGCTCCCTGGCGATGTCCAATGCTTTTCAATGGAGCAATCTATAATTTTTCATAATTAATTGGTATTATTTTTTTTTTTTTTTTTTTTTAATGTCAAAAAATCGGAGACCACTTCTGCAATGTTAGGATTTATTTTTAAGTAAAAAAAAAAATTAAAAAAAATATGTGCAGAATTGATCTAACAGGTCTGAGATTAATGTATTCATATTACAAAATGATTCTAAAAACATGTATAATGTTACATTCAAAAAATATGGTTGTTTAGGGGTTAAAAACTAGTTAATACACATCGCCGCAAGCGCTCTGGGGTTTAAACAAGGAATGGACAGCGACAGCACATTCGGAGCGTGATTTGTTGATGAATATGAAGCTAGCCGTTCGCTCTGGCCATTCGTTGTCAGGCGCTCACATACAACGCTGGACCTGTGAAACAGCGACCCCCCAGCCCGTATTCAACATTACCGCACACCGACTGAGTCGCTGTCATCAAGCTAATGCCGGCCAAGCACAGCGAATACTGGCTGGCGCTGAAAAAATCACGCTACAGTCGCTCATCTGTCGCTACCTGGCGCTATTAATGAATCGGCCTCCCCGTTACGCTGTCCTCTGTAGCTCACTAGTCATAGGTTTGTAGAACAATAGGATTAAGGTCTTTTTCTCAACTCTGTTCATGTTGTAACATTTTTGCTGTGAAGAAGAGGCTGGGACCTCTGCGGAGTCAAATTCAGTTTTGAGAACTGCGTAAGTAAAGCGAGCGTCTGTGATAATATAGGAGAGAAACTGCCCACTAATCCTACAGAAACCTCTGGAAGAGCATGGCATTGTGAATGTTACACATATACAGCCTTTATTCTACTGAGTTAAACAACTCAGCTTTATCTCATGATGGAAGAACCTTTGGATGGTAAAATATTTTCCTCAAAAAGCAGTTTATTGAAAAAAAATCTGATTTAAATCAAAAAAATCCGATTTAAATCAAAAAAATCCGATTTAAATCAAAAAAATCAGATTTTTTTGATTTTTAAAAAAAAAACATTTATTTTTATCCACCCTGGTTGTACTTTATACACCATGTCTGGAACATTCGCGCGAACCCTGTACCACGTTCCCCCCCCTACCCCTCTTTGCTTCTGTTCCTTCCATTATACCTTAACCTACGTTAATTCCCCCACAATTATACTTTCCGTCTTTCCGTCTTTTTGTTTTCGTCTAAAAAAACAATAAAAACCGATTACAATAAATATCAAAAGGAATAACAGTACAAGTTGTAACTGGATGCTGTCTTTATCTGATACAATAAATTCGCACATACATGGACACTTATTTTGCAAAGTGAACTATTTGACAACACTTGCCTACAACACTTAAATAATAAAACAAAGTCGCTCCTTCACAGCTGCCACTGTGTTTTATGTGTTGGCAGAACATGTGATAATTTATGTCTCGATAAACAGAAAAGCAAAAACAATGCGACAATCTGCTGTTTAGATCACAGATTATAAAATGACCAAAGGCCAACAAAAGTTACTTTGTTAATTTTGAGGATTAATGACTCAACTGTTTTGTTTTAAAGCAGACCTAAAGTCTAAAAAGTCTGCTGAAAGCCTCCATCAGTGTAATAGTTTAAAACAAAACAAAAACCCAGGTTTTGGTCTATCCCAGGTTTTGTTCCCTGCCCTGGGGCCATGCCAGTTTTGGGTGCCTTGCTGAGTGAAACCCCCCAGATCGGCCATAGTTTTTTTTTTTTTTTCCCTGATGCTACAGGGCGTGTGCAGGCTCTCATTTAGTCAGAGCCGTTTGCTGGGCATATGTAAAGTTCCGCAAACAATTCTGTTTATAGCACAAGCAGCCACATTCCCAGCAGCAGCCATTTAGGACAGGAGCGCGCTTACAGCTCAAAGATGCTGGGAATGCGGCCACCAATGTTTACATCGGCAAGGGAGCCAGGAAGAAGGTAAGTATTGCGGTGGGGAGGATTCTCACAGTGGTGCATTCCAATTTGGGATGCTGCAGTGGAAGGCCAGTAGCCGGCCCTGGGATCATTTAGACTCTTGGGTTTTGTTCAGCTTTAAAGTAGACCAAAATCAGGATTTTGACTATCCTGGGTTTTGGTCCTTTCCCCGGGGCACCCCGATCGAATGTGTGAAACCCCCTCAGATTGCTGATGCCAACTCACCTCTTCCCAGTCCTACGGTGCATGCGCGGCTGCTCGTCCAGTCAGTGTGCTCGTAGCTGCTTGCGTCACGTTGTCTAAGTCAAGGGGCAAAATGCAGATGTTAGTATTATTATTATTATTATTAATGTTTATTTATATAGCGCCATCAACTTCCGTAGCGCTTTACAAGTTAAGAATACAGACAAGGTAAAACATATAGCACAGAGAACAATACAAAATTAGATGCCACAGGTTAAAACCAAGTGTTGTGAGCACAGGAGACAATAGGGAGGAGTGCCCTGCCCTTGCGAGCTTACAATCTAAAGGATGGGGGTGGAGACAAAGGGGGTGGGGTCACAAGTGGTAGAGCTTGAGTATGGCTGCATGTGCCATTGAAGGTTATAGTAGTTGCTTAAGCCAGGTCATATGCTTGTCTGAAGAAGTGAGTTTTGAGGGCGCTTTTAAAGGCTTGGATTGATGGAGAGTGGCGCATCGAGCGGGGGAGTGCATTCCAGAGAAGTGGGGAGGCACGGGAGAAGTCTTGAAGGCGGGAGTGCGAGGAGGTAACCAAGGAAGAGGACAGGAGAATGTCAGAGGCGGAGCGGAGGTTGCGCTTTGGTTGGTAATGTTGGATCAGAGATGAAATGTAGGAAGGGGCCTGGTTAGAGAGAGCTTTGTAGGTTAGCACTAGAAGTTTGAACTGGACTCTATGGGAGACAGGTAACCAGTGGAGGGATTGACAGAGGGGAGTAGCACTGGAGAAGCGAGAGGAGAGATGGATGAGGCGAGCAGCAGAGTTTAGGATAGATTGGAGGGGAGCCAGTCTGTTTGTTGGCAAACCACAGAGGAGGGTGTTGCAGTAGTCCAGTCGGGATATGACCAGGGCATGTACTAGCATTTTAGTGGTGACGGGTGAGAGGAAGGGACGGATGCGAGATATATTTTTGAGTTGGAGGCGACAGGAGGTGGCCAGGGAGTGAATGTGAGGTCTGAAGGAGAGAGAGGAGTCCAGAATGACGCCCAGGCATCGAGCTTGAGGAGTTGCAGGTATTGTAAGATTATTTACAGAGATTGTGGTGTTAGAGAGGGGAGGGGAGGGGAGTGAGATGGTGGGAAAATGACCAGTTCTGTTTTGTCCATGTTCAGTTTAAGAGAGCGAGATGTCATGAAGGAAGAGATGGCTGTTAGACAGTCAGGAAGGCGAGAGAGGAGAGAAGAGAGATTCGGGCCAGAGAGGTAGATCTGAGTGTCGTCAGCATAAAAGTGATATTGGAAGCCTAGCGAGGTTATTAGTTGTCCTAGACCAGAAGTGTATATTGAAAAAAGTAGGGGTCCTAGGACTGAGCCTTGTGGTACCCCTACAGACAGAGGCCGGGGAGAGGAAATGGTGTGTGAGTAAGATACACTAAATGTGCGGTGAGAGAGATAGGAGGAGAGCCAAGAGAGTGCGAGACCTTGGATTCCAAGAGAAGAAAGAATATTGAGAAGCAGAGCATGGTCGACAGTGTCAAAAGCAGATGATAAGTCGAGAAGGATGAGAGCAGAGTAGTGACCTTTGGATTTGGCTGTTAGTAGATCATTGGTGACTTTGGTGAGGGCCGTTTCGGTAGAGTGACACGAGCGGAAACCAGATTGGAGGGGATGTAGGAGGGAGTTTGTAGACAGATAGTTAGTCAGTTCTGTGTGGACATGCTGTTCAAGAAGCTTTGATGAGAAAGGAAGCAGAGAGATTGGGCGGTAACTGGGGAGGGCAGAGGGGTCCAGAGAGGGTTTTTTGATGAGTGGAGTTATAACTGCATGCTTATAGGCGGAGGGAAAGGTACCAGTGGAGAGGGAGAGGTTGAATAAAGATGCTAGGGCTGGAATGACAGATGGAGACAGTTGAGGGATAAGGTGGGATGGAATGGGATCAAGGGAGCAGGTGGTCAGGTGAGCCTTTGAGACCAGGGAGGAGACACCTTGAGCAGTTAACACTGTGAAATGAGTTAATGAGTGGGGCAAGGGGGATGTTGGTAGGAGAGAGGTGTTCGGCGGGGTGAAGCCACTTCGAATCCTGTCGATTTTGTCTTTGAAGTATGTGGCAAATTGCTCAGCCGTTAGCTGTGAGGATGGAGGAGGTAGCGGTGGGCAGAGAAGGAAGTTGAAAGTGTTAAATAGCTGTTTTGGATTCCGGGCCTGTGCTGATATGAGTGATGTGAAATATTCCTGTTTGGCAGATGAAAGGGCAGTCCTGAGTTCCTGAAGGGCTTTCTTGTATAACAGGAAGTCCTCCTTGGTTTTGGATTTCCTCCAATGCCGTTCAGCAGCTCGAGAATGCCGTTTCAATGTTGCAGTGTTAGTGTTAAGCCATGGTTGTCTTTTTTTGGCCTGAGGGCGACTGTAGTTAAGGGGAGCAACAGAGTCAAGGGCAGCAGTTAGTATCACTCCTGTGGGCTATTCGGAACATACAGTACGTACAGAGACAGGGGTGGACTGGTCATAGGGAGCCCAGGGAGAAATCTTGGTGGGCTGCAATGCTTTGGGGCCACCTGGGATGGTACAGTAGCTCACCTTAAAGCAAGAAACCCACACCCATACTTTATCCCACTGTACTTATGGTCCCAGCCATAGGTTCATTACTATCTCTTTAAAGTGGGACCAAACCCATGTGGCCGGGCCCTTCAATCTGAAAAATTCCAGGGTGGGACACTATATAAGATTCCCAGGTCGATCAATTCCCTCCCCGAGGGGCATCCAAAATAGAAATACCCCGCTGTGTGAAATCCCCCAGGTCACCCATACACTTACCTTCTTTCCCAGTCCAACGACGCATGCATGAGCTGCGGGCGCATCCCCGCTATCCCCCTAGTAGGGCACGTGTCTGCGCCAGGCATTTGTGAATTTGTTCCCTGTTAGAGGGATGTGGCCGTCAGCGCGCTCTGAGCCACCTGCCTTAGACGAAGGCTTAGACAACGTGTCCGAGCGAGCTAATTGGATGAGCGTCTGCGCATGCGCCGTAAGACCGGGAAGATGTGAGTTGATTTTGGTGACCTGGGGGGTTTCACTCCCCCGATCAGAGTGCCCCGGAGGCAAGAACTAAAACCCAAGATAGTCAAGGTAGGTTTTGGTCCACTTTAAGTTAGGTAAAGTAAAGTCTGAGTGGGATTCAACCAGGACAGGCACATGGCTTGAGCAATGAAAGAAACAGCAGCTAGCTTAAACAGGAACAACACACTTGCTCTCAGTGAGGCATCCTGAATAGGGATGCCCCACTGTGTGTATCCCCCTCCGGTTGCCCCATTCACTCACCTTCCAGCGCTCTGGTCAATCAATCAGCGTATTCGTTTTGACTTTGCTCCCTTCGGCTGAGTCACCGGCTACATCCCCCGCTTACCTCTTAGCCATTGCGTGCCCGCGCCGCCCATTCAGAAAGGCTGGTTGCTGGTGCATGCACGGCTAGAGGTGAGCCAGGATGCGACCGCGGCACAGATAGACGCAGTGAGGGCTCCGGGACAAGGTGAGTGAAACAAAGCTTCTGGGGGTTTTACACAATTTGGGATGCCCCAAGGAGTGGTCCCAAGTCTAAAAGACACCAGGGCTTCCCATGTTCCTTTTTAAAGGAGTTGTGGTCCAAAGCAGAGGTCATAAGCCTGAGGCAGGCAAGACGGGGTAGCAGAAGTCATGAGTTTTGGTCCTTGCCCTTTGGTCCTGTGTGAAACCCCCAGGTCGCCCACTAACTCACCTTTCCCAGTCCTACGGCGCATGCGCAGCCTCCCGTCCAATCAGCTCACTCGACTGCTAAGGAGCTGAGTACAGCCGAGCACACCTAGCATGCTGGCGGCCGTATACCTACTACCTTCTAACAGGGAGCGTGTCGGTGCCAACCATTGCCAACCATCCCCCGATGCCGTTGGATCGGGGAAGAAGGTGATTATTCCGGGCAACCTGGGGGCTTTCATACAGCGGGGGATCCCCATTCTGGATGCCCTGGATGGAGGGAATTCCTCCCTGGAAACTTTAAGATGGTCGTGGGATTTGGTTCACTTTACGGAACATGGTAATGGCAATACAATTCCAATTAAATAAAGATTAATATGGAGAGAGCTCAGCAATTCTGCCAGATGATAGAGTAAATGATTTGCAGTGGCGCCGCTACATTGCAGATGAGCTTTCATTATTAATTACTTTCTATAAAAGAAATAGGAAATATTGATAACATTATGGATTGATCACCTGATGTAATTTAGATGTAGCTCTGATATAATGAATCAGTCGGCCAACTCAACTAAAATGAAAACAGATATTGACTTTTCAAGAAATGCGCGTAGGGGAAAATTAATGAAAGCCAAAACTTAAAGAGCAACTCCGACCAAAGGATTCTTACGCTTAGCCAATCCATACATTCCCTCAGCCAATAAGCAGCAGCAGGCCCCCTGCTGTAATATGTTCAGTATATAGCAAAGAGGATGCTCTGAATATAACTGTTAATATTCCTTCCTTCTCTATCCCTGCCAGCTTCCAGGCACCCAGCATGCTGATGATAAGAAAACCACTGCCCGGATGAGGCCTGAGATGTGGACGCCCGCACTGCGCCTTATCTATGCTGATGTTTCATGAAGCCGCTGGTAAATGATAAAGCAACAGCATTGATAAGGCCAAAAATGGTGGATAAAAAGGCATCAGGACACGCTCCGCATCCAGGCAGTGAGAATTGCTTATACAGATGCGTCAACCATAACCGTTGTTTGAATTTATTTCTGAACCCCTGTGACGGGTTGATAGGGTATAAAGTTAGCGGCATGGTATCACTGGGCCCCTTTGTGGTGAAGAGTTGTGTCACATCACTGAGGGACGTCCCAAATCTGGATGCCCCCTAAGGATCAAAAGAAAAAAAACTTACATCTACAGTGCTTTTCTTGACTGGTAGGGGTGCACCGCCTAAATATGTAACAATCTAACTGTGTGCTCACCTGCAACAATTAACTCAACCACACCTGGAGTGGACAGGCAATATGCACACCTTTCTCCAAAAGGAAGCACCACTGAAATCTCAGTCAAAATTTAATGCTTTATTAGTGCAAAGATTAAAAAATAAGCAACATACAAACACCACAAGACAATTTAAAAACAAACGGTGTGGCCAAAGACCTTTCTTCAATATGAACTGCCCCTAAAGGGCTAACCAATATAAATCTCTAGCCCATGGGTGAAAAACTATAAAAGTACTTATTTATACAAAGAGTATAACGCCCTATCTTATTGTCTTTTGTGCCGGCACAAAAGTTAAATAAACAAATATATAAATGTGTATAATCCTCAAATCACATAAATATTACAAATAAATAGTAATAAAAAAGGGATATAAACCATATGATGATAATCAATAAATATGCATAAATATACTGCAGTGCCACAATAAAGTTATGAAGTTAATTAGTGAAATGTACCTATCTGTACTATAAACATGCAACAATCAAAAAACTCATATGTTTAAAGTGCAAGTATGTAAGTATGCACTTGCACTTTAAACATATGAGTTTTTTGATTGTTGCAGTCCGCCACCAGTCACCATGACTGAATGACCATGACTGAATATCAGTAATCAAAAAAACAAAGTCCCCAAAAGCTTATGAACACACAAAAGAAAATTAACTAGCTGGAGTATAGTCCTCCCTGAGGAAGCTATATTGGGTGAAACATGTTGGAGAAATCTGACAAGGACCATTAACTAATGATAGCCGGCCTTCCAGAGATGCACAACAGTATAGACTAGATAAAGCCTTGTGACAGAGTATCACAAGAACACGTTAGTGTAAAAATGAGTAACAAAATCAGGGCATTTCAATAATGTTTTGTTCCTCCTATCAGGGACATTTCCAATTTGGGATGCCCTGCTGTGTGAAACCCTGCTGCTCACCCAATATTCTTACCTTGCCGGTGTGCATGTGAATGAGCGCTGCCATGCTGCATCCCTGGCATTTTGAAGCTGAGGCACAGGCAGGGTTTGGGACGGGAGCGCGCCATATTACTCAGGGAGACTGGGGATGCGGCCACTCCCCTTTCTCAATGCCAAAGCTCTGTTTCCAAACAACTTGTTGCAATGTAACAGCGGGACGGCATCCCACTTATTACTTTGTGCAGCAGTACAAGTTTTATTCCGAAAAGAAGTTCAGAGACGGTACATTTAAAAATATATAAACTCCAGTAATATTCTCCTTGCTTTAAATCATCCCATAAAGCGGACCAACAGCCAGGATTTGACTCTGGGTTTTGTTCCCTGCGCCGTGGGTCATGCACCCCGCTGTGGGAAACCACCAAGATCGCCCAAAAAAGCTCACCTTTCCCCGTTCCTACGGCGCATGCGCTGTCTCTCGTCCAATTAGAGCCAGTTGCTGTGCATATTTAAAGAAGACCTAAACTCACTGAACTTGTGAAATACATTTGACCAAATTCTCTGATTCTTCCTTATTAAGGTGTAGAAGTAGAAATAAATATTTTCTCTTTTCGAATTGTCCTGGAACACTGATTTATTTGCTGTTCCTCTCTGTAAGATGGCAGGGATCAGTCATTGCGTAGGTGCGGTGATGACATCATTGCCACACACAACAGTGGCAATGAATGGAGGAGGCGGAGCTTTACAGCTAAAACAGGCGCCATTATCTGAAATGTGAATCTGAAATGTGAAAAAGTAAAGCAGGAGCACTGAAAATTGCCAAAGGTGCTCTTCGTGGGGGAGCAATTCAGGGGATGCTAGTTAAAAATGTGGTGTTCGATTCACTTTAAAGTGGACCAAAACCCACAGCGAGCGGCCCAGAAATCTATCAGATCCTTGGGCTGATCATTACCCTCCCTACAGGGCAAATCAGGATGCCCTGCTGTGTTAAAGTGGACCAACACCCAGGATTTTGACTATCCTGGGTTTTGGTCCACTTCGGCGGGGCACCCCGATCGGGGGTGCCCCGCTGTGTGAAACCCCCCAGAAACCCCAAAAAACTCACCTCTCAACGCTCCCACGTGAACGCCGCAGCCAATCCCCGCCAACGTCCAGGCGGGGATCAGGAACGTCCAAGCCGCTTCCGCCGCCGCCGCCTCCCGCGCGTCACTCTTGGCGCGCACGCGCCCCCGCCGGCCATTCACAGAGGGCCGGCGCGGGCGCGCGCACGTCTGGAGGGGCGCGCGGGAGGCGGCGGCGGCGGAAGAGGCGGCGGATCAGGTAGGGTCTTTTTGGGGTTTCTGGGGGGTTTCACCCCGCGGGACATCCCGATCTCGGATGTCCCGCGGGGTGGGAGGTGATCAGCCCGGGAATCTTATAGATTTCCGGGCCGATCACCCCTGGGTGTTGGTCCTCTTTAAACTCCCCAGGTCACTTACCTTGTTTCCCGGTCCAATGGTGCATGCGCGAGCCGCAGCTGCATCCCCGCTATCCCTCTAGCAGGGCTGTGCCCGTGCCAGGCATTTGTGAATGGCCAGCACGGGCACGCTCCCTGTTAGAGGGAAGCGGGGGATGCGGCTGTCAGCGCACTTAGAGCCTTAGACGGCGTGATGTTAGCGGATCCGAGCACGTTGATTAGAAGAGAGGCCACGCATGTGCCGTAGGACCGGGAAGAGGTGAGTTGGTTTCGGTGACCTGGAAGGGCTTACACACAGAAGGCACGGACCACAACCCAGGATAGTCAAAATCCTGAATTTTGGTCCACTTTAATGCTGGGCAAACTGTTTACAGCAATTGGGAGCGTGAGAGGCTGCACCCCCAGCATTCTCCCCTCCACAGCTATTTATGTCTGAATGGCTGGGAAGGGGGCCACGCCACAACCCAAAAATGCTGCAAGTATAATTACATCGGCGAGGGAGCCAGTAAGAAGGTGAGCTTTGAGGTGCCCCGATTTTGGATGCCACAGGGAAAGATCTGCCATCATCCCTGGAATCTTTAAGATTCCAAGGCCGATCCCTTTGGGTTTTTCGTTCCGTTTTAAATGACCTGTGTCACAAATATTTGCTATAAAAAAATACATACGGTAGTTGTAAGCCCGCAAGAAAGTGAAAAAAGTCATTTCTGGAGCAACTGAACGCAGACCACTGCTGCAGCACTTGCTTTTTTAGGCAAATGTCTGTTAGGTCCACGGACTTATAGAAAACTTGCATGCTGATATGCCCTCCTGTCGCTTAGCAACAGCAGCTGCTGTACATGGCATACCCAGAGGAAGACAATAGGCTGGTGAGTGAGAGGAAGAGAGCAACCAATCTGTTAATGCATATACAGGCTCCACTGTAGTTGCTAGGTAACCAGATGACTAGTGTGCCCGCGATCACTAGCAGATATTCATACCTACCAATTATTCAGGGTGGGAAAGAGGGACAGTTGTTAAATTAGGCCACGCCCCCTCATTGAGGGATGGATAGGAGATAGTAACAGTTAAATCAATATAAACACTTTGATATAAGAGAAAAATACACAGAGCTTATTATTCCTTCAAAATAATACATATAGTGTATATAGTAAGAATAGTAAATCTGCCAAATTCCAACGCGTTTCGTCGCAATGCGACTTTAACCAGGTATTCGGCAGATAGAAAAAGAGTTTCTTTAAATACCGGAAGTGGAGAGGCGAGAGACGCCGCTCCCGCCCTCTTCCTCTGACGTACACCCGCAAGGCTTAGGTTGCTAGGCAGCCAGCTCACGCTTCGCCCCGACACAGGGCGGAAGTATTATTGCTCTACCTTGTTGGTTATGATTTGTTCAAGATGCATTTCTGGTAAGGATTTGCACATACGGGTGATAAGAGCACAGAATAATAGGATTGCACATGCACCTTGGGACGTGGTTAAAGAATAGTGGAAGACTGTAATGCTGATTTTGCACATATACATGTGTTGAGGATCATCATATTAATTGGACACTATATGTATTATTTTGAAGGAATAATAAGCTCTGTGTATTTTTTCTCTTATATCTAATTGGGAAGATTGGGAATCTTCTGACATGTTGAGCTGTATTTAATTTTTAATTTTTATTTCACATGATTAAATCTTTCTTATCTTATATGCTTTCATTGTTTAGTATTGAAGCGTGGTGTTGTTAATATAAACACTTTGAATGGGCAAATTAAACATTTATTGATGCAGATCTACATGTTGCACCTCAAAAAAGAGGGACAAATAGGAACAACAAGGGACAGGGGGACATGAACTCAAAAGAGGGACAGTCCCTTCAAATAAGGTATGCTTGGGAGGTATGGACAATATAATATATGTACAGTGTCAGTGCACAGCTGCTGCTGGAGGAGGAGGAGGCGAGAACGTCAGCAGCAGCACCTCACAAAGAGGACTGCACACCCCCCTCGAAGAATTCCATGCCCCCCCCTTACCAGTCATCCATATATGTTAATATTTGGTATAGGCCCTTATTTAACAAGGGATAGCGCCAGGTAGCGAATGGTGAGCGAACGGTAATGACAGTCACCGCCACGAGAACGCCGGCTCCCCTCCGCAATCACAGATTTATCAAGCCGATCCTGCTTAGCGACTGACAGAGCGCCAGATAGCGAATCATTCATCATTATTCCAGCCTCACCCCACAGCGCCAGCGAGCGACCTTGAACAGCGACAGGTATGACCTCTCGCTACCTGGCGCTCTCCAATGCATTTCAATAGAGCTAGCTTTAAATATTCATAATTAATTGCTATTATTTTTTTTTTTAATGTCAAAAATTCTGTGACCACTTCTGCAATGTTAGATTTTTTTTTTTAAGCTAAAAAAAAAATAAAATAAAAAATTGTGCAGAATTGATATTACAGGTCTGATATTAATGTATTCATATTACAAAATGTTTTGAAAAACATGTTTTTTTTTTTTTTCTAAAAATATGGTTGTTTGGGGGTTAAAAAACTACTTTTAACCCATCGCCTCCAGCGCTCTGGGGTTTAAACAAGCATTTCACAGCGCGAGAATTTTTGGAGCGTGATTTGTTAATGAATATGCTGGGAGCCGTTCGCTATGGCCGTTCACTGTCATGCGCTCCCATACAGCGCGGAACCTGTCAAACAGCGACTCATAACCCCGTATTCAACATTACCGCACACCGACTGAGTCGCTGTCAACAGCCGAACAACGGCCAAGCACAGCGAATACTAGCGGGCGCTGTGAAAATAACGCTACTGTCGCTCATCTGTCTCTACCTGGCGCTATTAATGAATCAGCCTGATAGTTTCCTTCAATACGTCAATACATGTCACTGCCACTGACTCTGGTCTCTCTGCTGCAGCCGCCCCTCCTCCTCTCATCCATCATTGGCAATGTGTAACGGACATATAACAAACCTCTGCTGGGAGAGTTCTGGAAGACTCTTCTGTGTGTGTGGGTGGGCGGAGCCAGCCATGAGAGAGAGGCTGGTGAGGTCATTCCAGCAGGTTATAAAAGCACAGCTCTGAGGGAGCAGAGTCCGTGAGGTGGGTCAAAGTGAGCACGTCTGTGTCTGTATGTGTTTCTGAGTCCACATAAATTATAGGGACACAGTGAAGTTTTTGGTTGAAACTAACACTCTCCTTATTTACCTCACTGCTGAGGGGTGTAAAGACTTAGGGCCTTATTTAACAAGGGATAGCGCCAGGTAGCGAATGGTGAGCGAACGGTAATGACGGTCACCGCCACGAGAACGCCGGCTCCCCACCACAATCACACATTTATCAAGCCGATCCTGCTTAGCGACTGACAGAGCGCCAGATAGCGAATCATTCATCATTATTCCAGCCTCACCCCACAGCGCCAGCGAGCGACCTTGAACAGCGACAGGTATGACCTCTCGCTACCTGGCGCTCTCCAATGCATTTCAATGGAACAATCTTTAAATATTCTTAATTAATTGCTATTAATTTTTTTTTTTTTTTTAAATGTCAAAAATTCTGTGACCACTTCTGCAATGTTAGATATTTTTTTTAAAGTAAAAAAAAAAAAAAAAAAAATTTGTGCAGAATTGATATTACAGGTCTGATATTAATGTATTCATATTACAAAATGTTTTGAAAAACTTGTTTTTTTTATCCAAAAATATGGTGGTTTGGGGGTTAAAAATCTACTTTTAACCCATCGCCGCCAGCGCTCTGGGGTTTAAACAAACATTTCAGTGCGCGAGAATTTTTTGAGCGTGATTTGTTAATGAATATGCTGGGAGCCGTTCACTATGGCCATTCGCTGTCATGCGCTCCCATACAGCGCGGAACCTGTCAAATAGCGACTCCTCACCCAATATTCAACATTACGGCAAACCGACTGAGTCGCTATCAACTACAGAACAACGCTATTAATGAATCAGCCTCTTATTTTCTTTGTGTGTTATTCACTGTGTGAAGCCTCCCGCGGAGCGCAAAGAAAGGGGCGCGGTTGGAGGACGCCCTTGGTAATTTTTTTTAGGAGAGTTTTTGAGGCCGTGACCGCTTGAAGAAAGAAATATCCAGAAAATATTTAAAGGAACAGCATTATTTTAGTCAGCAATAACAGGACATTTTCCACCAAGATCGTTTGGTCTATGGATAAGTGAACTTTTCTCAGTTCTCCTCACTATTTACAGCATAGTTACAAATTTTGAGCATCATCTACCTGAAATTTATTATATTGGCCTTGATTCACGAAGAGTTGAAAAAAACTCTCATGGTAGTAAAAAATTCAATTCATGAGAAAAAAGCCTGAGAATGTCAGTGTTAGTGAATCACCAGATAAAAAGACAATGAAAGTCAATGGCACTTTTTTCCTCATGGAAAAAGTATTGAACGTTTTACCCCTTTTTACCTGTAGTAAAAAGTGCCATTGACTTTCATTGTCTTTCTATCTGGTGATTCACTAACAGTGAAATTCTCAGGCTTTTTTCTCATGAATTGAACTTTTTACTACCATAAGAGTTTTTTTTCAACTCTTAGTGAATCAAGGCCATAGAGTTAATCTTACATTTTAAATAGATTGTGTATGTATTGATAGATTGTTTGAATTACACAGAGCATAAAGTGTGTCTTAAAGTTATCCAAATAACCATATATGATAAAGTGACCTAGACACAAGTTTAGCCTTTGTTTGAGATATCCCCCCCCCCCCCCCCATATTCTTCAAGTAGAAATTATACTAGAATCTTCTACAGTCATTTATTGCCTTAATCCAGTGGCTATATACACCAACTATTGTGTTCAATGCTTTGCCTAATATTCAACTGTTACATTCTAAATTGGTTCTTATTTATCTGGTGTGGTGTGTTTTATTCCATTATACAGACTACCCCACACTACAAATGCTCACATTGGGACAAAGCTGGGGCAGGATGTTTCCAATAGGGGCATTTAGGTGTCCCCAGCGAATTCATGGGGGCAGTGGGACAAAGACCCGAGATTGGGACAGTCCCATCCAAGTCAGGATGTCTAGTCAGTACATAATAGGACCATGTATAGTGAAGTGTGGGGGCATCTTTTTTTTTGTTGCTTGCCTTAAAGCGGACCAACAGTCCAAAATGACTTAAACCAGACCAACACAACAAACAGTGCTTCATATGTATCTCTCCCCGGGGAAATTTAGATTTCTGCACATAACAATTCATTTACCTGCTGTAGTACATTTTAGAAACAAAATGGCAGCTCATGCATTTGTAAGCAACCTGCAAACAGGAATTGCTGCTGGGCTTCCTGTTACTGGGCATTGTCTGTTGTGTCAGTTGAATCCAGACAGCAGCATGGCTGAGATGCTCCAAAATGGCTGTAGCAGGGTGCATGACCCGGGATATCCCAAATCCCTGTAGAGCCTGAGAAGTGAATTGAAGATCAGCACTCCTTAAAATAAAGATTTATTGAAGTCCTTTTAAAAAAAATATATCCAATCAAAAACAGCCTTAAAAACACATACCAGACCCTGACAGCAGTCCTAGATTGTAAGCTCTAACGCGTTTCGGACGACATCCGGTCCTTTCACCCACCTCTCCCTCCTCCACCTCCAGATTCATCACATAAATGATTAGCATCACAGATCCAAGGGCCATACCCACGTTTTTCAGAAGAGAAATCATAAGCTGAACCTGTAAACCCCAAAATCTCGGCCATTTCTTCTTCAATTTAAAAACACAAAACAGTTTAGGGCAGCGCCAAATGTAGCCTGACGCAATTACCTTTGCGTGCAGTAGCACTTTAAATGTGCTGCATTGCAAAATCACCTAACATTAAGGGAAAATATACTTTATACCCCTGGGGCAACCCAAATTGGGATGACCCCCTATGGTTGCTGGTCGCTGGTAAAACTCACCTTTTCCGGCAGCTTTGTTCACCACCAGCTGCAACCATCGACATCCCTGTAGCTGCGCCTGCTCCAGTGCCCAGCCATTCATACGCGCAAGCACTCAGCTAGAAAGCTGGGAATGCAGCCACCTGGATGGCGAATGTCACCCTGAACTCTTGAGATCAGCCAATCAGCATTTTTTTTTTAAACTATGCCACTGCCGAGCCGGCAGCATCTGCCAAGGTACTGGAGGGGAGGGCTGCTGGTGAGGCATGGTGAGCACAGGAAAGGCTTTTGCTTTAAATTCAATAGGCTAGAAACAAAATATGTAGAGCAGGGGTACTCAACCACTTCTTGTAAAGGTCCATTTACGGGCATCTGGTGAGAAGTGAAGGTCCGGACGAGGGCTGTCGCGGGGGGTGGATAGTTAGAAATCAGCGCACTGGGTGGGGGGGCTATAGATTCCCCTGGCAAAAATAAAAAAGGCTGCTCGTCCGCACCCCAAGAATCATATTGGGCACTGGGAAAAACCCCACAGAACCTACACATCTGGCCCACAGCACACTGCTTTTAAACCCCCTGTGCATTCTGTGTAGGCCATGTACAGGGGTGGGCTAGGGCTGAAAATGTTACTGGCAATAAGGTCTGGTAACAAGGATGGATAGATAGGGCTCAGGGACAGGGGTGAAAGGGTGAGAAGCTGAAAGGAAGAGGGATGGATAGACAGAACAGGAAGGGCAGAGAGGGGTGGAGAGAGCTGGGAGAAGGGATGAGATGGATGAGTATAACTAGAAGGGTGGGAATGGATGGGAAGAGCTGGGGGTGGATAGAAGGCCAGAGCTGAAAGAAAGAATAATGGAATAGCAAAGCTGGGAGGACAGGAATGGATCGGACTGGGCTGGATAGGGCAGAGCTGAGGGAACAAAAATGGATGGGACTAAGCTAGGGGGACAGGAATGGATGAGGAAGAGATAGGGGAGCAGAGATGGATGGGGAAGAGCTAGGGTGACAGGGGTGAATGGAGCGGAGCTGGGGTGGGGGAACAGAATTGGAGAACAAGAAAATAAGTTTGTTTGTACCTTGCAATGCCACATGCAGTACTTCACATTGCAATGCTAGGTGCTAGGGAGCAGAGTCAGTCTCTCCTCCCCATCCATTCCTGTTCTCCCAGTTCTGCCCATCCAATCCCCGGCCTTCCAGCTTTGCTAATCCATTACTCTTTCTTCCAACTCTGGCCATCTACCCCCCCCCCTCCAGATCTGCCACTTCATTCCTGTCCTTCTAGTTCTACCCATTTATCCCTTCTCCCAGCTCTATATCCATCCCTTCCTGTTCTGTTTATCCATCCCTCTTCCTTACAGCCTCTCTCCCAGTCATCCCTCACACCAGAGTAACAGTCTAGGCCCTATTCCACCCTTGTGCACGGCCTGCACAGAATGCAAGGGGGGGGGGGGGGAACAGCCAGGGCCGGATTATGAGAGGGGCGCAAGGGGCGCGAGCCCCGGGGCCTCCCTCACTTGCCCTGCAAAGGGGGCCTCCACCAACCTTTGGGTTTTGGTCTGGTCCAGGAGGCTTTTCAGTCTTTGGTCAGATGGACCACGGGGCCAACATCAGTGGCAATGGGGCCCCCCGCATCTGGGCAAACCATTTTTTGTTTTTGCAAACCTGCAGCCAAAGCCACCACAGGGCAGGACAGAGGATCTAGAGCAGCAAAGCCGCCGTCAGCAGCGCTACAGTGATGGGTGCAGAGCTGTCACTGCACATAAGCCAACAAGCACAGCCACTGGCAGCTCAATGCAGGGAACTGATTTCTGCTGGACCATCCGGGCGACTACACTACCCCCCACCCAGAATGGCAAAGCAGGAGATCCCGAGCAGCACGCACCCGCACAAGGGGGGCACAAGGGACTCGATCTGATGTTCCAGTAAGTAGGCGGGTGCCAGACAACCACCAATCAGTTACTTGGGCGGGATATTTTATTAAAGGAAAAATAATACTGTATCTGGGGCCTCCACCAGATTTTATGCCCAGGGGCCTCCATCGCACCATATCCGGCCCTGGTTAAAGCAGCGTGCCGTGTGCCAGAGCTGTAGGTTCTGTGGAGCCAAAAAAAGCTCCTGTTTTTTTCTAGTGCGCAATAGGATTTTTGGGGTGGTGGGGGCAATTTTTTAAATTTTGTCTGTGGAATCTATAGCCCCTCCCCCTGTGTGCTGATTTCTAACTATCCACCCCCCGTGACAGCCCTCTGCCCGGACCTTTGCCTCTCACCAGATGCCTTTAAATGAACCTTTATAAGAAGTAGTTGAGTACCCCTGCTCTAGTTACATTTAGCGTTTGATGAACCATTTGGATGCACCTATATAATTGCCCACAGATGTAGGCGATCGCTAGTGATGCAGGGTAGTGTCTTCTTTTCCTCTCTGGGGTTCTGGAATTGCTCACTGAACAAGTAGATAACTAGGCTTTCTATGGCTTTAACCTATTGTCCCCTCCTGAGTAGAAGATAATCTAAGCAGCCTTCCTGGTGGCTCGCCATTGTTAGAATTACATCTCCAGTGTGTGCTTTGTAAATTAAATAAAAGAAGTGGCGGATGTTTCCTATTCAGCGGTGGTTCCAGGTATTGTGTGGGAAGCATCTAGTAGAGTTTATTTTAAAAGTGTCAGGAACAATGCAGCTGGTCCTGTGTGAATCTTTGTTGTAAGGTTTTAGTTTACGCTGGCGGTTTGTATGTGGTGAGATACAATTCTTTGAGGAACCCTTGCAGGTGCTCACCCCCAGATTTACTGCCGATCACACAGAGGCTCTTATCTGTTCCACCTGACCTTGGAAAAGTGTCTGAATTCAGACTCTTAGTAACTCAGCTGTAACCACCTAATTGTGTGCACAGCTTTCAAATGTCTTACAATCCATACAGCGTGAATCATGTCACCATGTAAAATAAAGCTGCTGGGGCTAAGCACACACCAACGCTTTACTGCACTGTTATCCTTTTCTTTTTTATTTTTGCTCCTTTCTAAAATGCTGTTTGCATTTTCATGCCAAGCTTTGTTTTTCTCCTACCGTTCCTTTTTTTTTCTTTTACGACTTATTATCTACTGACCCACTTTCCCACCATTTCCTCACCCAACCCTTGGTTTATTCTGGTCATTCTTTTCTCTTTTATCTTTCTTGATTCTTAAATAAAAAAATACAGTCTTAACATAAAAATTAGAACTCACCTTTGCCATGTCTTCCTTCACCTGACCCTCGATGGGATAAATCCTCTCTGCATGTCTCCTGGGTCGGGACATTATGGAAGAGGAAGGGACATGGAGAGAGATTCTCCTCTATGTCCTTTCCCTTCCTGTCATGTCATTAGTCACATTGGGGGAGGTGTCCCTGTGCCCCCCACTCTGAAGATGTCAGCAGGGCGGTTGCAAAAGTAGCTCTGCTCCTCACCCGCTGGACCAGGATAGAGCCCCCAACCCAGCGGACCTGGAAAGAGGATGCCATCCGGCGGGAAACAGATGAAAGAAGTTTAACCCGGGGGGGGGGGCATGCAAGCCTTTGCTGCCAGCAGTGAGGACCACTCTCCAAGGATTCCTCCAGGGAAGGTAGGTGAAGGTAGATAATCCAGACACAAAGGTAACGCAGAATTCAAAGTGTAACTCAAGGTGTCCGTCCCAACTTCTTTATTTTGAAACAAACACAGCAATTCCATTGTAATACAGGGGCCCCTCAATGGGCAGCATCAATTCCGCATGGGATTCCGCAGGGGAGCCAGCCCTCTGTAAGGAGGCCCCCCGGTTAGGCCTCTTAGGCGACCACAGGGCAGCAGGGAGTAGTCCCGGGAGGCAGAGGGGGTACAGGCCAAATGGGTTCTGGGCCTATCCTAAATGTAGTCTCTTCTCAGTGAAGGCTTCTTTGACTGACACTGTGCTGTTAGCTCTCTTGTGCTCCCTCCTGGACCACTCAGCGGTCCAACCCTGGAGCAGGCTGTTCTTCCTCTGTGTTTCTTCTCTTGATAATGCAGACAACTGCCAACTCTTGCTGTCTTATCTCCCGTTTTATCCCCCTGACCTCCGCCCCTAGCCAACAGTGTTGGCAATATCAGCCTATCAGAGCCCCTTGAATAATGCTAAATAACTTTGTTGCTACTATCAGCTTATCAGGGCCCCCTGACTCACCCTTTAGTATCACAGTGCTTCCTGCCTATTCTAAAAATAAACATTCATTTCTTATCCTATGCTTCCCTCCAGTGGCCTGACCATGTAACTACACCTAGTTTTTGCTTGATTGCAACAGTTCTTTTTTTTTTTTTTATTTTAAAAATGTTTTTTTTTCTTTAACTGTCAGTGAACTGGTAAAGGAGTCCAATTCACTGACCAAGTCACAGGGTTGTGATGGCTGGCATGCCACCTGTCAGCATCTTGGCCTGGATTTTGCTGGTATCTTGCTGGGATAGGGGGAACCGGAGCAAATCAGCAAGATCTGGGGTAATTCTAGCTTTGGCCCAAATCTGACTAGTCTATATATGATGGGGGCAAGAAGCCCACAATGTAGCAGCCAGCACCTATTGGAAGAGATGCTTATCTGGACTCCCTGTCTGGAAATTGTTGCTGTGACTGCATTGTGTCTGTGAAATTGGTTAGATGAGGGAAAATGCTATTTTTTGAGTAGTAATAGAAGCTTTCGGAAGCTTCATATTAAATCCTGTTGATTTGGAAAATGATTTCAGAAAATTCCCTGTAGGTGTAACATGTAAGTGTCTAAATAAACATAGGGGTTGATTAAGAGCCAGGTGAGTAGGAGAGAAAATTGCCATTCACTTTCATTATCTACCTTGGGGCTGATTCAGAGCCAGGTGAAAATTTACACCCGGTAGACAATGAAAGTCAGTGGCAGTTTTCTCTCCTAAAAAGGAGTGAGAATTCTCACTTGGCTCTGAATTCTCGACTTACGCTGCTCCTGTATTTTTACCCCACCTCCCCATTTGGAGCATTCTACATTATGAGCCGCATACACGCTCTAGTTTCTTTTATATTTTATTTGCATTATAGTTTTGTCTTTTATTTCCACAATTGACAATATGGGCTCTGTGTAATTATCGCAAAGTATAAAGGTTTTAGTAGAGTAATTAATAGCCCAAGGTAAGCAAATCGTATAGATAAATGATCGCCCTACATTATATATTTTTTTTTGCTCCAGAATACAAATAGTGAAGATATTTCTGGCCGGGAATCTCAGTTATAATCTGCAGGACAGCTTAATAGAGGAAAGAGAAGTAATGAAAACAATTACAGTTTTTATGGACTATCTCTGCAAGCTTGAAAAGTTAAATTCCCATGATTGAGGAAAGCGTGTAAAGATAACACATTAGCTCGCATAAAGACTAATTAGACTGAAAACCATTTTGAAGACCCAAAAGCTACCGTTTTTCTTGTTTGTTCTGTGAGGGGGGGGGGGGGCAGATTCTCATAAATGTTACCATAAATATATTTTAAAAAGAAGATAAAAAAGAAAGATGAGCTCTATTATCTTTTAGGTCTGGCAATAATAACAGTAAGTCTGATTGGTAAAATCAGAGTCACTGTAGCAATCAATATTATCCTTTGGGACAGATTTGGGATGCTCCATTGTGCGAAACCCCCAAAATCGCCCGTAGAACGTACCTTTTCATGGTCCTAGGATGCATACGCAGGCTCTCGTCCAATCAGCTCTGTAGGTCGTGCATATTAATGATCGACATACGACTATCCAGAGCTGGGCAATAGGGAGCAGATGTGGGTGCACCCGCAGTTTCTCTGTTTAGACGGAATGCTCAGTAATAGGGGCAGATGCGGGCGCACTGGGCATGTGTCGGCCCCAAATACGGACTGGGCAGCGGATGATTATCTAGTAGCCCCCAAGTTCCCCATGTGTAGAGGGTGGGGAATGAAGGGTTATCAGCATCAGAGGAGAACCCATTGGTGGTGTTAATCTCACCATGACATGCAAAATTGCAACATTGCAAAGGGGCCCACTAAGATTGCGTGGAGCGGGGTGAAATGGGGCATACTTTCCTGGCTACCTGTATCTGGCCACACTACTACCGTGTTTCCCAGAAAATCTTATATCAATTTTTGCTCTAGAACTAGGGGCTATGGCTTATTTTCAGGGGATATCTTTTAGGTTGGCAGCTGGCAAGATGGTGACGGCAGTACAGAAGCTCCAGTACAGTACTTGCAAAGAGCTGGCTGGCAGCAGGGGGACGGGGGTTGAGGATTTGGTGATGTGCCTGGTATGGCAGCAGGCTGGGGTAGAGCCAGCAAGATCAGACACATTTCACTCCCGACAGACAAGCTTACCTGTGTGACTTGATGTGTCCTCACCCTCCGTTACGACCGGTGGGTGCATGGTGCGTGGTGGGTATATGGGGTATATTTTATCATACCTCCCAAATGTCCCCTGATGTCCCCTGATTTTACTACTCCGAGTCAAGATCACAGATTTGACCAATCTCTAAAACAGTTATTTATTAATTATTAAAGGAGAGGTGGCTGCTCAGCCCAGTTTTATAAATACTGGGGCAATTAGAATAGACATATCTTAAAATAGCCACATCACTCAACCCTGCTAGCTCACAACCAGTCCTAAAATCTTTAAATCAGGTTAAAAACAGAGGTCTCAGTTGGCACAACCTGTTTTCAACCAGATTTACAATCAGTTATAAAACTACTAACAGGGTTGAGTGCTGTGGCAATTTTAAGACCACTTCATTAAAGTCCATATTCAGGTTCACAGCTCTAGCCATATACTTCAACACAGAGACTCAGCACCTTCACTTTCAACAGGCCTTAGATTGCCCTTCTGTGACTATAGCTGACAGGCCATTATACGATTCACTCAAGCCACCACCTGGGTCTTTAGCTCCTACCGCAGATCCTCATGATGGCTGCTGCCTTGGGTGTGGATTCAGGATCCCCTTCAGCCTCTGATTGTCTTTCCTCTGGCCGACTGCTGGATTTTCTTATCCCTGCACGAACTTCTAACAGGTTACACTCGTAGAACAATCACTGGTTCTGTCTCTGCCATGTAAGTAGAATTTACCACTAGAACTTGAACCCCATCCATTATTACCAGTGAAGTGATCCCACTAGCTTATTGCAGGTGCCTATGACTATACGTTTCTATAGGGATGTATTTTTTCAAGGTTAGCTGCCCCTCAAATGACACTGTAAGTAGGACCCCCCCTCACTATTTGTACCAGCATCGGTCTTGACTTGAGATGTCTTAACCTAAGAACAACATTAGAGGATCAGTTCTTATAAGACTTTTTTAAAGAACTTAATATTTAATATAATATTAAAATATTGGTCCAGGCCAGCTCATGACCACCCCACGAGCTGATGAGACCCACTGCCTGGGTACTTCTGAGTCGGTCAATGGGTACGCTTGTCACCGGAGGCTATAGCACTGCAGGGGCAGATCTCGGACAGAGGTGTAAATGACCTTTCCTAGAGAACCTTTCATATTGTAGAAGCAGATCCAGTGTCAGGAGCAGTTATGACCCCACAGCCATGACGCTGGGGCTATAAGCATTGTAGCGGGGAAGATGCTGAGGAGTGGGTTGCACCACAGGACTTGGCTTCCAGATCCAGTACCAGACTAGGACAGAAGTGCTGGAGGGTCAAAAGGTGAGTACAGTATGTATGTGTTTATGTTTTGCCTGGACTCAACCCATGGACTCCACTGCTAGACCCATAATTACCCTTCCAGCATGGCGACCTCAGGCTTGCCAATGCCACCACCATGATCAACATGAATTTTTTTGTCACATTCCTTTTGTTTTCGTCTCAAAAATGCTCTCCCAATTTAAAGTTATACTAAAGGCTAGCCTTATGTGTGTCCCTTTGTCTCGGGTTACATGTTGCACTGTCCTAAACTTCAATCCATTTTCAAAAAGACCCTGTTGTTTCTAAGTTATTAGTAAAAGTATTAGAGCTTTGGAGAGCCATAGAAAAAATGAAGGGTGTGGCAACGGTGATGTGATGTAAGCACACTGTGATGAGTATGTGAGGAGGGCAGGATTTCAGAGCTGCTGAGAGAGGCACCCAATTAGGATGTCTGTGCATGAAGTGGGGGGTGTTTCTGTTCTTGGACCACTGAAGGTTGATTGATGAACCAGGTCAGGGAGGAGGTGGACTGAAAGCTAAATGAGAAAGTGATTTTCCTCAATTAGGAGACAGACAGAGGAAGAAGCAGAGTGATATAGCCACTCAATGAAGTGTAAGCTACTAATATTTATTTTTTAACTTTTGTCTTGATAAACCCTTTAAGGATTTTTTTTTCATGACCCTACTTAAACCGTACTAGGAGATTTACAGCCAAATTACTTTGATTTATTATGGTATACAGCTTCTCCCTTTAAATGAAAGGTAGTTGGATAGGACCCAGTATATTCCTCTCGCCATTGTATTGTACAATGTACAATGTGTCTGTTAATTTTTTGGGGCCCAAAAGTATTCTGGGAAAAGATAGCCTGGAGATCATGGATACTTAGGGCTTAATTATTGCTGACAGTCAAACAAAGTGAATGAGACAGCGCCCTAAAACAGACTTACCTCATCCCTCGGACTCGCAGCTCTTTGGCCATAAACAATTATACTCTGTGCTATTTTCTCGTTTAAGATTCCAAAGAAGGTGAATGTCGGGAGAATATATTTAAATTCATTGGGCCTGACTTTATTAACAAAGAGCAGGGAGCAGCGGAGAGCCGAGGAGAGCCGGCCTATCCTTTCTCGTCTGTGTCCAATTCTGTTTGTCACATCTCATGCGTCTGAAGCAAATTTCTTAATCAGAAAAGATTACAGCAGTTCAAAGCTGCCAGTTTTTATTTTGCCATGAAACGTGAAGAAAAGTGAGACTGCTGCGCTAAGGCCTAATGCGACCTGGGAAGAATGTATACAGGCTTTTTCTCCTATAAAATCTTTACTTATCAGATTTATTATAATTGATAATGTTTATATGAATAATATATCACTGTAAACAGGCAAACCTTTTGACTTTTTTCAAGCAATATTTCTACACTTCATAGCCAAATGTACAGAACTTACTAATACTAATAAATAGACATTAATTAAATACATTGGCAGGTAGAATATTCTGTTTAACATTATATTAAAAGTTATTACAGTAACAGTTTGATTTAAGTTGCACATTATAAAATTGTTGAACAATCACATTTTCCAGCAGTCTTGATTAGTTCAAACCAAAAATATACAGTAAGTCTTACTCTCAGATGGCTGGTAAAAGTGGGTCACAAGTCATAAAAATAAGGCTTATTAAATCGCTCCCCTACAACCCCCAACCCCCCCCCCCCCCGGCAATCAATGCATAATCTATTTGAGAGGGCCTAACCCCATACATATGTTGTGACTCTGAAATGCATAGAAGCTGCCATCATGCCACACAATTGAGAGCCCTGCTTCCGAAAGACCCAATACCAACATCAAAATTGCCTTAAATCTCTGTGCAATAATCGCTCACTAACCAGAAGTAGATGCCTGGTATTTCTAAATGGCCCAGCACTGCTCAGAATGCTACTATAAATATTGTAGCAATTGTTTCAAGTCTATGCAGTTAATGTCCTAAAGAGTTATATAGTACTTTCTATACACGCATCAATCTCTTCTCCGCACTGCTCAACCCTCCTCTGCTCTCCTGAGGCTGATGGCTTCTCACATGTGAGTGTATAGACAGGCTGCCTGTGTTTCTAGGACATATATTTCCCTCAGTTTGGACTAGGCTCTATGCAGGAAAACTTACTTTCAGCCTGCCCTGTGTGGTGAGACTGAATGGCACAGGCACACTGCTGCTCAGCTGGGAACTTTTTTTTAAATCATTGCCAGCTAGAGAAAGATTTGATCTCCTTCTAGCATTCTTTGTGGAAACAGATAAATCTCTCTCTAGCTGTATGCACTGACCTGCTCAGCTGCAGTGTGTCTGTATGCTGGCAGAGACAGACTGTCAACAGAGGCTCCCCCCAATCCCCCCTCCCCCTCATGCTCATGGGCTCTCAGGTGTGTAGCTAGATGGTTGCTTCCATGCACTTTAGGAGTACAGCATCTGCAAATATATTCTGCAAAATCTACACCTGGTTCGTGGGGTTAAGCCCTATCAAACAGCATATACCATCATTAGAGGGGGGTTAAGATGAGCAAGTATTTTTATTTAAATTATTTGACTGGAGGCCCACTTCAAGGGATGTTGTTTTTCTAGCTATTTGAAAAAGTAATTAAAATCTAGTCTAATCTTAAAAGTGATCATGGCCATGATTTCAGGGTGTTGTGGGGTACAGAGTATGAGGATAGTTTAGTTAACAGTCTTACCTTAGGCACTCTACTGCCTTACAACCTCCTCCTTCAGGTAGAGATACTCCATGGCGTAAGCCTTGTCCAGCATAGCGCAGGCCCTAAAGCTCAAACTGCAGCAGCAGGCTCCTCCTTATTGAAAGGAATCCTGAAGCTATCCCTGAAAATCTCATTTATAGGTTTGGATCTATTTGTAGGCTGAAAAAGTCCCAGTTAATATATACCTTTAGTCTATGTAATAACCATCCCAAATAAGAAAGAATGAAAGGGGCTGTAGGGGTGTGACTGCCAAACGGGCAGATAACTAGTTAATTTTAATCATCCGAGGCTAGAAGCTTCATAAAAGTGTTGAGCAATCACACACAGGTGATGTAGGATCTGGCCTTGAGACGGCAAATAGAGCTGCTGGACACTGTGGGAAGGCTGCAGTGCAAAAGCCTACACACAGTGTAGCAAAATATGCTACACTGGTGGCCAGAACAGGTTAAGTACCCGGCCGGGACCAGTCAGGACCATGTCCAAAAGCCACATCCTGAGTGCCAGTGCTAGGAGGTGCCAGGTCCGAAGCATCGACACAGACTGAGCAAGGAGCTCCAAAGAGCAGAGGCCAGGAGGCCATGTTCCTGAATGGAACACCACTTACACTCTGAGTAAGTAAGCCTTTATGGCCTGGACTGGACTGGAGGGGCCTGCTTGACATACAGTAAATTTGAATTTGCTGAAGATAGCTGCTAATTATTTGAATTTGTGAATGTTCAGTGAGACATTAAAATCCTCTGTAAAGTCTTCCCTGTGGTTTGTGCCAAAAGACTCCTGAAAGCTTACAGTGCAGAATATATTACAATAATGCACAGTGTATAAGAAGACTTAGGAGATTTCTAGAAGTTTTCAAGAAGTCGTTTTCACCCCATTGCTTTTTGTGTTTATTACCCATTACACACTGAGACACAGTACAGTATATCATACTTATGCCCACCGGTTGTAAATATAGGGTGTGTGACTGCACTGGAGCCCAGGAGGTCAGGGGGCCCCATCATTATTGCACTTCAACTATATGTATCATTGGGGCCAGATTTTGAGGGGGGATGTGCCCCAGGGCCTCCACCACTTACCCTGCAAAGGGGGCCTCCACCAACCTTTGGGTTATGGTCTGGTCCAGGAGGATTTTCAGTCTTTGGTCTGATGTGCAGTGGGGCCGGCATCAAAGATATCAGGGGTAGTGCCCCCCCCACCAGGGCAAGCCTTTTTTGATTTTGCAAACCTGCAGCCAATGCCGCCACAGGGCAGAATGGAGAGTCTAGCAACGGTACAGTAATGGGTGCATGAAGAGCTGTCAGTTGGAGGTCACTCACTGCACATAAGCCACCAAGCAGTGGCAGTAGGCGCATATGCTTTAGCTTCTGATCCTCGGTCAAATTAAAGTGGACCAACACCCAGCTGGATCGGCCTGGGAATCTACAGAATTCCCGGGCCAATCCAATCCCTCCCCGCGAGGCATCCAAAATCGGGATGCCCCACTGTGTAAACCCCCCCCCAGGACGCCTGCACACCTTACCTGAATCCCGGTCCAACGGTGTATGCGCAGGCTGCGGCCGCATCTCACGCTTCTCTCTAGCAGGGCACGTGCCTGTTAGAGGGAAGTGCGAGATGCGGCTGCCAGTGTGCTCGGAGCCGCTGAGCTTTGACGCGCATACCTCAGCGGCTCTGAACGCGCGGATTGGACGAGCGGCCGTGCATGCGCTGTAGGAACGGGGTGAGGTGAGTTGAATCGGGCGATCTGGGGATTTCACATAGCGGGGTACCCCCGATCGGAGTGCCCCGTGGAAGTGGACCAAAACCCAGGATAGTCAAAATCCTGGGTGTTGGTCCACTTTAAAGCTGTTATGATTTAAAGTACATCCACACATTTTTCCTGTAGTAAATAAACCATAACCACAAAGAAAACACACAACCACAGTTATACAGAAAACATATTTAGATGATCTTGTCTTATCTAATTTATATTACAAAAACTTATAAAATCAATTAAAAATACTCCATGGCTAACCCACCCCCAGCCCTGCCACCATATTCTGGTCCCCAAACGCATGAAAACCCATTGCTGGCAGAGATAAGTATTCCAAACTGTGAGGTGGGAAGAGGGGGGTAAAACGATGAGCAGAAATGTTCGCTCTTGGGTGTTTGTCCACTGAGTTTTAAATGTGTTTTTCTTTTTTGTTCATCTTCTTGGCTTATAATGGCCTCTTACCTTGGCAACAACATAAAAGTTTTCTTGTATGAAACATTTTAAAAAAGCTTCCCATTCCCTTCCTCTGTGATGTCTTGCCCATATAAAAATAATCATCATCACAGTGGATCATAGTGAAGAATCATTATAAGTAATGATAAGGTATCCGGATGCTTATAAGAGATATTTTAGTTGGTACCATGCTAGTTGCTATAACAACTACACATTTATTTTGGTTGTTGCAGATGTTTCAAAACAAAATTGGGCATTTGTCAGAAGGATTTTTTTTTTCCACTTTAAACTTAAAGGGACTATAAACCCAATGGCAATTAGCCAGCAAACAGCCAACCTGATGCCTGTCTCATGTGCTTCTCTTCCATTTCCAGCAGCGTAGGGTAGACGTGTAATAGGATAGTCCCCCAGCTAGGGTTCATCCGGGGAGGGGGGGTTGAGAGGGCCCCCTGGGATACTCTAGACGGCACAGGTTCAGATTTGCTTTGCGGAGTTTAAAGTGTAAGTGTAGTTAGTAGAGGAGGCCAGTTGAGGCCCCCATAGGATAAGAAATAGAATATTAGGTAGCATAAATTGTTTAAGATGAAATCCTCCCTGCCACACAGGGGTAAATGAGGGGCAGTTCATCACCCTAGTTGATTGGCTTTTGGGGAGGATTAAAATCCGCCGTGCAGTCCAGGCAAGTCCGAGGTGGGAAGAGGACCTGAGGCTCGCGCATGGGAAGTGGACCCTGGAGTACTGGCCCTTGTAGAGAGGTAACCAAGAGGACTTCACTGCCTAAAGGGATTGCCGACCTAGAGGAGGCCAGTGCAGGGGCTATTATTACCGCCCCATTCCCCCCCCCCCAAGAAGCAGTAGAGTCTCTGATGGAGCCCGAGTTGGGCTGCCCATGGGGAGAGGCAAAAAAGAGGCTCAGAGCAAGGTGCAAGTCCAGGGGTGGGGAGAGCTCTGTATTAAATAAGGTACAAACTGCCCCTGTCCCTAATCTCCACAACCCCTAGGTTGGTGGGTTTGAGGAAGAAGAGGAAGATGCACAATTCCCAGCCAAACGGCCCTACCTGGTGTACATGGCCAATGGGATGCAGGCCTTCCCTAAACCTACAAGCTCAAGTCACTGGGAGAAATGCTTGGAAGAAGTGCTATGTCAGAAGTGACATGTTGCCAAACATGTCCGGGACTTTAATGGGAGTCAACCTTCAACACACTACCGGGCCCTACAACATGAATAGGGACAGGGCAGGTGGATTTTACCACTTTACCATTTTATTATGTGCAGGGACTAGGGATGAGCGAATCGATCCGGACGAACCCGGATTCGATCCGAATTTCATGAAAAATTCAATTCGGATCGAATCCGAATTTCCCCGTGCTTCGATCGCTCGAAGTTTTTCTTTAACATCCATTCACTTACATTACAGGCATTCTAAGATGGCGGATGGGACATGTCCAGACATCTACCCCGCTCCAGTGCATACTGGGGCAGTCACATGCAGCCTATCAGCAGCCAGCAAGCCCGGTGACGTCACAGCGCTATTTAAGTCGGCGGACATCTTGCTTTTCTTCATTTCTCTATTGCATTCGTGAGAGACAGGACACTGCTGTATTCAGGGAGAGACAGTTAGAGAGGCAGGGACAGGCAGGAGACAGGCAGGAAGTCAGCGAGAAGCAGGGAAAGTTAGGAAAAATCGGAGGCAGTGACAGGGAGATTTTTTTTTTTTCATCCAGCCTGCGTGTTACTGGCTGGCTGACTGGCTTTGTTAGCTGTTTATGCACTTTTGATGTTGTGCATATATACTGAACTGATCTCAAGTCTGCTGTGGGAACATTACCATTTTGTAAGATCTCATTAACACTTTTACTGTGCATATATACTGATCTCAGGTCTGCTGTGGGGGTATCCCATTCTGTAACATACCATACCCCTCTTGATCTTCACTAAGCTGCACACTTATTTAAAGTAATTTGGCCTGTTGGAGCCTGCTTAGACACTTACTGTGCATATATACTGATCTCAAGTCTGCTGTGGGGGCATCCCATTCTGTAACATACCATACCCCTCTTGATCTTCACTAAGCTGCACACTTATTTAAAGTAATTTGGCCTGTTGGAGCCTGCTTAGACACTTTTACTGTGCATATATACTGATCTCAAGTCTGCTGTGGAGGCATCCCATTCTGTAACATACCATACCCCTCTTGATCTTCACTAAGCTGCACACTTATTTAAAGTAATTTGGCCTGTTGGAGCCTGCTTAGACACTTTTACTGTGCATATATACTGATCTCAAGTCTGCTGTGGGGGCATCCCATTCTGCAACATACCATACCCCTCTTGATCTTCACTAAGCTGCACACTTATTTAAAGTCATTTGGCCTGTTGGAGTCTGCTTAGACACTTTTACTGTGCATATATACTGATCTCAGGTCTGCTGTGGGGGCATCCCATTTGTTTTTGACTGCTTTTAATAAACCAGGCCGCAGGGCACCCCAAAGCTGCACCTTGAACCCTATCTGTTTATACTAAATAAGCAAATACATAAAAATGTCAGGCAGACAAGTGCCAGGATGTTCAAAGAGGAGTGGCAGAGGCCAAGATTCAGCAGGCAGAGGTCGCAGCAGACTAGGGGCGAGTGGCAGCAGGAGTCACGGTGAAAGATCTGGTCTGCCAGTATCTGCTAGCGGTCGTGTCTCCACCAGTAACGCATCTGCCGTGGTAGATTGGTTAACGCGCTCGTCAACATCATCACAAGTTACGTCTGAGACCCTCAGTCTAGGGTCGGTAGGTTCCTCTGACACAACCCTGAGTTGGCATGCCCCGAGAGCAGTCCCTGTCCTCCCATTGCCTCTGTCCTACGCCGTTCCCTTCCCCAGCGACGTATCCTATGCTTTGGGTTCAGCTCCACTCTTTAGTGAGGAGAACGATCAGATAGAGGACAGTCAGCAGCTACTGCCCAGCCAAGAAATGGAGGTGGCTTCTTTAGCTAGGCAGACAAATAGTGATGTGGACAGTGTCGTGGGTGTTGCGAGCGTTCCAGCTCCTGCGCCAGACACTGTTGACGAATCCACGAACATCAGTGACGTACAGCCACAACTCGGTGATAATGATGATGATGATGAAGCCGATCGCACTTGGGAGCCGGGTGATGAAGGGGCTTCATCGTCATCATCAGGAGAAGAGGGGCGCAGGTTGCCCCGGAGTCAGCAGCTCAGGCAGCAAGGTGTTAGCAGCATGGTTGCCAGTCAGCATGGGGGCACAATTGTAAAGCCTGGAGCCAAACGGGGCCGGGGTAGAGCACCTGCTGCGCTGCAGGCTACCTTATCGGGAGGTAGTGGGGCAGGGGTTCCTGGAGTTGGCGACAATAGCCTGTTGGTGGGAAAAGTAGCTACTCGGCAGTGTGGCAGTTTTTCCTGAAGCATCCGCAGGAGGGTAACATGGCCACATGCAAGATATGTAGGCAGAAGGTGAAGCGTGGGCAGGGCCCAAATGTTGGCACCACGGCCCTGCGTCAACATATGATGCATCACCATAAAGCGACTTGGGAGAACCGAGGCTCCCAAGGGGTGGTCCAGTCTGCTTCCTCACCAAGTGGCACGCCGCTCCCAATTTCTGCCAGCCAAGGCTCCAGCACCTCAGCCGAAGGCAGCTGTGCGTCATACCCATCCTCTGTCGCTCCTGCTCCTCCTCCTCCTCCAAGTCATGCATCCCGCCAGCAATCCATCAGCGAAGCCATGTCCAAGAGACAGCAGTATGCGCCCACTCATCCTACGGCGCAGAAGCTGAATGTGCTCCTGTCCAAGTTGCTGGTGCTGCAGTCGCTCCCTTTTCAGGTGGTGGACTCTGCACCTTTCAGAGAACTGATGGCTTGTGCCGAGCCGAGGTGGAGAGTCCCAAGCCGTCATTTCTTTGCCAAGAAGGCAGTACCAGCGCTGCACACTTTTGTTGAACAGAAGGTGGGCCAGTCCTTGAGCCTGTCGGTGTGTAGCAAAGTGCATGGCAGCGCCGACGTCTGGAGCTGTAACTACGGTCAGGGACAGTACATGTCGTTTACGGCCCACTGGGTGAATGCGGTCCCTTTGCAGCAGCAGCAGCAGCAGCAACTTGGACAGGTCACGCCGCTTTGGCCTCTGCACTCCCTGCCCGTTGGGCCTGTGATACTGTGCGACTCGGCCTCCTCATCCTCCACCATCTCCTCACCCTCCACTGTAGGCTAATGTCTCAGTGCCCCTCCAGTCTACCATGTGTGCAGGGCACGGAGGTGTCACGCAGTGCTTCACATGGTTTGTCTTGGCGAAAGGAGTCACACAGGGGAGGAACTGCTTAAATTTATTCATCAGGAAATCCAAACATGGCTTACTCCAAGAAAACTTAAAATGTGAATCATGGTTAACGACAATGGGAAGAACATTTTGTCTGCGCTGCGCCAAGGAAGCCTGACCCATGCCCACTGCATGGCTCACGTCTTCAATCTGGTTGTCAAGCGGTTTCTGAAGTGTTCCCCCCATCTGCAAGACATCCTAACAACTTCAAGGAAACTTTGCATGCACTTCAGCCACTCATACACCGCCAAACACACCCTTTTTGAGCTACAGCGTCAGAACGGTATCCCCCAACATAGTCTGATTTGCGATGTTTCCACCCGTTGGAATTCCACCCTTCACATGTTGGACCGATTATATGAACAGAGAAAAGCCATCATGGATTTCCTGATGATCCAAGCGGATAGGGGGACTCCCCTGTGTAACTTCAATGTCAACCAGTGGCAGCTCATCCGTGACACCTGCCATTTGCTCAGGCCCTTTGAGGAAGCCACTTTATTTGTCAGTCGGCAGGATTACGGGATGAACGACGTGATTCCACTGCTTCATGTACTACAGCACATGTCGGAAACCATGGCTGGTCAGGGCACTGGAGACATGACGTCTACATCTTACGGCCACATGAACCCCGTTGGAGCTGAACTGGAGGAGGAAGAGGAGGAGGAGTTGCCCAGTGAAACACAGTTTAGGCTTGGCGAAATGGCTGGTTTATCTAGTCAGCGGACAGGAGAGGAGGAGCAGGAGCAGCCAGAGGAGCTAGAGGTTTTTGAGGAAGGCGAGACAGAGGACCCGGACACACCGTGGCAGTATGCAGTGGAGATGGAGACAGGTAGTCCATCCGAGTCACTTGCTAAAAAATGGCAGGAAGCATGCTCACGTGCTTGCGTAGTGACCCCAGAATTGTTTCCATTTGTCGGCGGGATGACTTCTGGCTGTCCACCTTATTGGACCCTCGCTTCCGGCACAAAATGGGGGCATTTTTTAAACCCACCGAGAGGGAGGACAAACTGAACTACTACAAAGACATTCTACGTAGTCAGTTGGCCGATGCCTATCTGCGCCATGGTCCATACTCTCGCAGGTCTGATTCAAGGGGACCTCTGCGCTCACCTTCCACTGCCATGGCTGCTGGGGGGGTTGGCAGTCGCTAATGAGTAGCTTTCTACACCCGCATAGTGAGGCTACTCATGAGCAGCAGGAAGACCTGGAGCAGGACCTCAACCAGCAGGTCATGTCATACTTTGACATGACCATGCCAACACACCTTGAGGATCTGCTGGACTTCTGGGCAGCCAAACTTGATTTGTGGCCGCAACTAGCAGAGTTTGCCCTGGAAAAGCTGTCCTGCCCGGCAAGTAGCGTGCCATCTGAGCGGGTGTTTAGTGTGGCGGGGGCCATAGTTACGCCATGGAGAACTCGTCTGTCAACTAAAAATGTGGAGAGACTCACCTTTCTCAAAATGAATCAGGGATGGATCAGCCAGGATTTCCACCCACCAATGCCTGATGCATGCGACTAGATTCAGCATGGTGCCACGTTTTACACTTTCCAAATGGTGCAAAACATATTTATGTCTTTAGGCCAATTTTTGGGCTCCTGCTGATGCCAACATCAGGGTGTGCCTTCCAACCAATTTTTGGCCTCCTGCTGATGCCAACTTCAGGGTGTGCCTTTCAGCCAATGTTTGGCCTCCTGATGCTGCTGCTTGCAACTCCAGGGTGTGACTCATCCAATTTTTGGGCTCCTGCTGCCAACTCCAGTGTCTCTCTCAGCCAATTTTTGGCCTCCTGCTGCTGCCGCTGCTGCTGCTGCCAACTCCAGGGTGTCTTTCAAGCAATGTTTGGGCTCCTGCTTATGCTGCTGCCAACTCCAGGGTGTGCCTTCCAGCTAATGTATGTGCTCCTGCTGCTGCCAACTTCAGGGTGCCTTCCAGCCAATTTCTAGGTTCCTGCTGCTGCTGCTTGCAACTCCAGGGTGTAATTCATCCAATTTTTGGGCTCCTGCTGCCAACTCCAGTGTCTCTTTAAAGTAATGTTTGGGCTCCTGCTGCTGCTGTTGCCAACTCCAGGGTGTGATTCATCCAATTTTTGGGCTCCTGCTGCCAACTCCAGTGTCTCTTTAAAGTAATGTTTGGGCTCCTGCTGCTGCTGTTGCCAACTCCAGGGTGTGATTCATCCAATTTTTGGGCTCCTGCTGCTAACTCCAGTGTCTCTTAGTAATGTTTGGGCTCCTGCTGCCAACTCCAGGGTGTGATTCATCCAATTTTTGGGCTCCTGCTGCCAACTCCAGTGTCTCTTTAAAGTAATGTTCGGGCTCCTGCTGCTGCTTGCAACTCCAGGGTGTGATTCATCCAATTTTTGGGCTCCTGAAGTCAACCCCAGTGTCTCTTTAAAGTAATGTTTGGGCTCCTGCTGCTGCTGCTGCCAACTCCAGGGTGTGATTCATCCAATTTTTGGGCTCCTGCTGCCAACTCCAGTGTCTCTTTAAAGTAATGTTTGGGCTCCTGCTGCTGCTTGCAACTCCAGGGTGTGATTCATCCAATTTTTGGGCTCCTGCTGCCAACTCCAGTGTCTCTTTAAAGTAATGTATGGGCTACTGCTACTGCCAACTCGAGGGTGTGATTCATCCAATTTTTGGGCTCCTGCTGCCAACTCCAGTGTCTCTTTAAAGTAATGTTTGGGCTCCTGCTGCGGCTTGCAACTCCAGGGTGTGATTCATCCAATTTTTGGGCTCCTGCTGCCAACTCCAGTGTCTCTTTCAATCTATGTTTGGGCTACTGCTGCTGCTGCTTGCAACTCCAGGGTGTGATTCATCCAATTTTGGGCTCCTGCTGCCAACTCCAGTGTCTCTTTCGGCCAATGTTTGGGCTGCTGCTGCTGCTGCTTGCAACTCCAGGGTGTAATTCATCCAATCTTTGGGCTCCTGCAGCCAGCTCCAGTGTCTCTTTCAAGCTATGTTTGGGCTCCTGCTGCTGCTTGCAACTCCAGGGTGTGATTCATCCAATTTTTGGGCTCCTGCAGCCAACTCCAGTGTCTCTTTAAAGCAATGTTTGTGCTCCTGCTGCTGCTTGCAACTCCAGGGTGTGATTCATCCAATTTTTGGGCTCCTGCAGCCAACTCCAGTGTCTCTTTAAAGCTGCTTGCAACTCCAGGGTGTGATTCATCCAATTTTTGGGCTCCTGAAGTCAACCCCAGTGTCTCTTTAAAGTAATGTTTGGGCTCCTGCTGCTGCTGTTGCCAACTCCAGGGTGTGATTCATCCAATTTTTGGGCTCCTGCTGCCAACTCCAGTGTCTCTTTAAAGTAATGTATGGGCTTCTGCTGCTTGCAACTCCAGGGTGTGATTCATCCAATTTTGGACTCCTGCTGCCAACTCCAGTGTCTCTTTCAGCCAATGTTTGGGCTGCTGCTGCTGCTGCTTGCAACTCCAGGGTGTGATTCATCCAATCTTTGGGCTCCTGCAGCCAGCTCCAGTGTCTCTTTCAAGCTATGTTTGGGCTCCTGCTGCTGCTGCTGCTTGCAACTCCAGGGTGTGATTCATCCAATTTTTGGGCTCCTGCAGCCAACTCCAGTGTCTCTTTAAAGCAATGTTTGTGCTCCTGCTGCTGCTTGCAACTCCAGGGTTTGATTCATCCAATTTTTGGGCTCCTGCAGCCAACTCCAGTGTCTCTTTAAAGCAATGTTTGGACTCCTGCCCCTCATAGTGATGCCACTTCAACTCTCTGCAATTGTGCTGCTCTGCGATTCTATTAGCGATGCCTCTGATCTGCATGTGATATTTATTTACAGTATTATTTAACTAACCCAGCATGCATCCTATGCGTGTTACAGCAAGGCAGAATGGTTTACAACCCTATTGAGGCTCTAGGAGGCTCAGAAATAGCAGTTTTTAATAGCGATTCGTCGCGAATAAATTCGGACCAAAACAAATTTTGTCGGAAAATTCGGCGAATCAGCCGAATCGAATTTTTCAAAAGTTCGCTCATCTCTAGCAGGGACCTTAAAGTTCTTCTCTCTCTACCACTGGCGGAAGCGAAAGTTAGTACAACTGCCGGACCCCTCGCAGTACCAGTGAGTGGGTCTCTGATTGCTAGCATCAGTTTCCTGCCCACCTTGTAGAACTCAAAGCCCTGATCCTCATTAGACAGTAATGTCTCTCTTGTCCCCTTTATCGCCAAGGCAATCCACCATGGAAGCGACTCTTGTCAGCTTGACAAGACCCCCCTGCCCTTGAGTAACCTACTATAGTTTTATAAATGTGTATATATATAATTTTTTTTTTTTTTTAATGCCTTGCCTTTTTGGGGGCTGTTACATGCAAAATGTTTGTGTTTTAAAGTTCCACTAACCTTATGTTAATATGCTGTCCAATGGTGAAGTATGTGCATCAGACAGCTGGTTTTATGGTAGGGCCTTAAGCCTGTAGATTCTAAATATTTTTTTCTCCCTGAACATTTAGTTTAGTCTCGGGCACCTCTGTAGGGTTAAAGTTTGAGCTGTCCTGGGTTCAGTTTGGGGCTGGGGGGTTGGGTGCTAGTGTTCCCGATAGGGAGATGCTGGGCCCAGTAGGAATCTTGTGTTGATTAGAATGGTATAGTTTGTGCTATGTTTGTGCGCATGTTTTTGGGATGCCCAGACGATGCAGGTCAATAACTCTCAACAGATCGACCCTCAATTCAACAAATATTTCTTATGAAAACCCTTCAAATTTTGGGACTGTTACAGCTATTTGTATGCATTTTTGTATGCTTTGTCCTTTAGGGAATGTTTGGATGATAAGACTTCACATCAAATGTTTTACCAAGTGCTACTGTGTAGAGTCTTAAGTGATTTATAAGTATGGCATATTAGATAAGGTTTTTAGGGCCACTTATGAGTGCATAAGTGTATTTAAACGGGCAGAAGTAGGTGTACTTACTAGAGAAGGCCCCCATAGGATAAGAAATAGAGGTAGGATAAGTGGTTTAAGAGGAAAGCCTCCCTGCTACGCAGGGGTTAAATGTGGGACAGCGCATCATCTTAGGTGATTGGCCCACCAAGGGGGTGGAGAAGGGTGGGGGTGCAGTCCAGACAAATCCAAGGTGGAAAGAGGACCTGAGGCTTGGGCATTGGAAGTGGGCCCTGGGGTGCTGGCCGCTTGTAGAGGGGTAACCATATACCGGGCACAAGGGGCCACAGCTTACTACAGTAAGGTCTGATACATGCACAAGTAACCACAGATTACTACTGTTGGGTCACTACATACTATATATGGAGGTATATGTGACCTTTATATTTGCATACGGGCACTAATTTCCTCCATGCCCTTGCTACATAGGGCTACCATCTACAGTCGTACCACATTGCGCTTGTGTCAAATGGGCGCACTATACCCCCCATTTCCTGAGCATCCTGGTTTGGAAATCCCATTCACTTCAGTGATTTAACAATTAGTAAACATGTTGGGTAAGTTGAAAAAAATCTATTGGAGATTTGATAAATGTGTTCATGAAGTCCTCTATCAAAGTATCAAGTGTTCTAACCCTCTTAAGCTTCCAAGTACACCATTTCTGAATTATCCTGCATCAAATCAACTAGAGCTCTTGGCATCAGAGGTAAGACACCACCTAAAAATCTTTATCTACCAGAAAGACACCCTCGCTCTCCATGAGCCTGCGCCCTGGGGGGTTTCACACAATCTTTTAGATTCCAGGCCGGTGGGTTTTGTTCTGCTCATTTGTGCTGTGCATGACTATGGTAGACCAGAAATGCATCACAGGTTCACTATGCTTTTGTTTCTGCCTGAAATTTTAATTATATGGAATTATGTTTGGCAACTAAATGCTCACATTGAGGAAGTAGTACAAATATGATAGACAATACTAAACATGAAATGCTAAATTATAGTCTACTTTGGTACAGTAATACAGGACACATGTTAAAGTGCCAGTCGAGCCAGATGCACATTTTTAAAGTCCCTCTTTTGCCCTGCTACCCTCCCCTGGCACTGAAGCAGGGTGGGGGGGGTTACACAAAAAAACACCTCGGCCGAAAATCCAGTGCAGATCGTAGGGCGACTCCAGTGGTGGCCACCATCATCCTTGCTCTGGCCGCTCCTGCTGCCCAGAGTGCGTTCCTCGCTCTTTGTGCATTCCTACCCACCTATTCAAGTGAATGGGGCTGTGTAATGAGCAGGGAAAGCCGGCAGGAGGCAAGATGGCAGCACCTATCGCTGGTATCGCCTGATGATCGGTGCTGGATCCCGGCCTAGGCAATTGGAGTTCTTTTATGTCATTTCTGCCTCAACTCCAGGGCAAGGTGAAGAGAGGGCTTTAAGAACTGGCTATCTGGCTGGACTGGTGATGAATAACATCATTGGTGCATTTTTAGTAGACTGGTAGCTAGAGAATTAAAGCTACACAAAATAATTGCCTTGCAATTTACCTTATTTATTATAAGTTCAATGCTGTCTTATAGCTCTGGTAACAGAAAAGAAGAAGAATTACTTCTTTTTCTTCCTCACCTCCATCACGAGCCTGAGAATTAAATTGGTAGTCAGGATCGGGAGTGAGGGACTCCCGATCCTGACTACCAATTTAATTCTCAGGCTTGTGTCAGGTTGCTGTCCCCTCTCTTATATAGGATAAAAACCATCTCACTTTAATGCAAATAGCCCTGTCACTCCCATCACAAGAGGAGAAACGTTAATTTAAGATAACAATATAGCGTTTGTTTTTAAAAAGAGAAAAAATGTGAACATTGTCATATAAAGCACATACACAATGGGATACTTCTGGGCATGCCTTTTTGGAGATCATCTTCAATTTGTTGAATTGTTAAGAGTAACTTTGACCAGAGATGCAAAAACCTTTGCATGTGACTGTACAGTACATCTTTGTTACCCTTTAATGCTCCAACCCAGGGCTGGCTCTAGCTTTGTGGGGGCTCTTGGGCAGGAGAGTCTTAGGGCCTTATTCATGAAGGGATAGCGACAGGTAGTGCCTTGTAAGAGGCAGGTAGCCACAGGAGAACACCGGACACGGCACTCATTTCCACATTTATGAAGCGGAACCTCGTTCTGCCTTGCAGAGTGCCATGTCTTACCTCTCGCTACCTGTCGCTCTCCCATACATTTCTATGGACGATCCTTAAATCCCTTTCATGATCCCAATAATTTTTTTTTGGTTTTAATAATAACTCAAATCTTTCTGACATGTACCCTGGCCTAGAAAATGACATTTTCGAAAACTTTTTTGATTAATAACATTTTTGCAGAATTGTCGGTTTGGTAAGTGTTCATGTTACAATGTAATAACAATTTAATTCCAAGTGTTTTTGCTTTGTTACTAGTAGATACATGTTCAAAAACAGACTTTAATCACACAGCTTCTGGCGCTGTGGGCTACATCGACCCTATTTTGAGCGCCAGAACTGTGTGAGGGTTTTTTTTTTATGAATGTGCTGTGAGTCAGTCGCACTGAGCTGGCGCTACCGTTCGCTCCCATACAGCGTAGTACTGCGACTCACACAACATATTCATCAATGCCAGCCAGCGACTGAGGCGTTCTGAAGCAACTAACCATGGCCGAGCACAGAGACTACGGTCACTCTGAAATCCTCGCTACAGACGCTCATCTGTTGCTACCTGGTGTTGGTAATGAATCAGCCTGCTAATGGGCCCCAATGTAGTGTGTCACATAATTTAACCTTTCAGCTCCGCTGCCACAAATGGGTCATCTGTTGTTGATCGCCCTCCAGTCCTTATTGCCTTCCCTATAGCCCAACTTTTTTTCAGGCTAGGTGAACCTGAAGAATTTTTGGGCTCAGAACTAAAACCTCACCGAAAAATTGGTATAAGTTCTATCATTGATTTATTAGATACATCCTTCCCTATAGCCACCAATCACCCTCCAGTCCTTATTACCTTCCCTATAGCCACCAATTGCCCTCCAGTCCTTATTGCCTTCCCTACAGCCACCAATCATCCTCCAGTCCTTATTGCCTTCCCTACAGCCACCAATCATCCTCCAGTCCTTATTGCCTTCCCTACAGCCACCAATCATCCTCCAGTCCTTATTGCCTTCCCTACAGCCACCAATCATCCTCCAGTCCTTATTACCTTCCCTATAGCCACCAATTGCCCTCCAGTCCTTATTGCCTTCCCTACAGCCACCAATCATCCTCCAGTCCTTATTGCCTTCCCTATAGCCACCAATCATCCTCCAGTCCTTATTGCCTTCCCTACAGCCACCAATCATCCTCCAGTCCTTATTGCCTTCCCTATAGCCACCAAACATTCTACAGTCCTTATTGCCTTCCCTATAGCCACCAATTATCCTCCAGTCCTTATTGCCTTCCCTATAGCCACCAATCACCCTCCAGTCCTTATTGCCTTCCCTACAGCCACCAATCATCCTCCAGTCCTTATTGCCTTCCCTATAGCCACCAATCATTCTGCAGTCCTTATTGCCTTCCCTATAGCCACCAATTATCCTCCAGTCCTTATTGCCTTCCCTATAGCCACCAATCACCCTCCAGTCCTTATTGCCTTCCCTATAGCCACCAATCACCCTCCTGTCCTTATTGCCTTCCCTATAGCCACCAATTATCCTCCTGTCCTTATTGCCTTCCCTATAGCCACCAATCACCCTCCAGTCCTTATTGCCTTCCCTATAGCCACCAATCACCCTCCAGTCCTTATTGCCTTCCCTATAGCCACCAATCATTCTACAGTCCTTATTGCCTTCCCTATAGCCACCAATCACCCTCCAGTCCTTATTGCCTTCCCTATAGCCACCAATCATTCTACAGTCCTTGTTGCCTTCCCTATAGCAACCAATTGCCCTCCAGTCCTTGTTGCCTTCCCTATAGCCACCAATCATCCTCCAGTCCTTATTGCCTTCCCTATAGCCACCAATCACCCTCCAGTCCTTATTGCCTTCCCTATAGCCACCAATCACCCTCCAGTCCTTATTGCCTTCCCTATAGCCACCAATCATTCTACAGTCCTTATTGCCTTCCCTATAGCCACCAATCACCCTCCAGTCCTTATTGCCTTCCCTATAGCCACCAATCACCCTCCAGTCCTTATTGCCTTCCCTATAGCCACCAATCATTCTACAGTCCTTGTTGCCTTCCCTATAGCAACCAATTGCCCTCCAGTCCTTGTTGCCTTCCCTATAGCCACCAATCATCCTCTAGTGCTTGTTGCATTCTCTATTGCCACCAAGCATCCTTAAGCCCTTACTGCTTGCTCCGCTGCCACTAAAGACTCCATCATTGCTATCAGTTGTCACCTGCTTCTTGCCACCTTCTGAGCTTCCATCAATTGCCCTCCATTCCAGGCCACCTTCTCCAATGTTGCTGATCATCCCCTGTTGCTGAGGCCAGCCATGAGCAGGTCTGCACACAACACGCGGCATTCGGTGGTTTGGGTCAACTGTAAAATAATTCCATGGCCAATTGTGAGCCTGAGTGGGCCCCTGAAGATACCAGGGGCCATGGCAATTGACCAGGTTTGCCCTGTGCTGGCGCTGGTCCTGCTCCAACCCCTACTAGCAAAAAAGAAAACAAAAACATTTGAGGTTGAGATTTAAAAAGAAACTGCAAATCCATGTTCATTTATTATAGTTCTTCACAGAGTAAATGGATCTGGCTTTAGAATTTTAACTTTAGAGGTGCAGCGGCGCCTTGAACGCAGGACTTTGTGATCGGCCTCGGCCTCCATAGTGCACAGCTCTGTTCTGTATCAGCACCGGGTTTTCTTTGAGAGCCTCATTCGGTAACGCCTGGCTGCTTTCACACCAGAGGTGGTCTTACCTTCATGAACGGAGGAAGAAAAGCCACACTGTGCTGTATTTTCATATGCATATGCTCTGTGAGCTTTGACAATGCTCTCAGGAGGGAACAATCAATCCATCCAACCAAGGGAAATGAGCGATTTTTAAAGCTTGACATGCTTCTGTATTTCAATAATAGAAGTCTCACGAAAATGGATTACTATAGAAAGGCTCTATACTGCGCCAGAAAGCACTCCATAAAGACATCTGAAATAATGGTATTATTAGATACGCTAATGGAATGCTAGAAAAAATATTCAAATGGAAAAAAATAAATGTATGTGTTTGCCCATATTAAATACCGAACCTTGTTGCATTGTATACTATTCTGCTAGTTTAAAGAGGATCAACACTCACCTGCACTATGTGACCAGACCTTTAGTCGGTGAGGGGGAAGTTTAAAGCAGACCTTCACTCTAAATAAAAGCATATCTTATGTTTTCCACACCCTGTACATACAGATTGCTCACATTAAAAAATCATCCTACATGCATCTACTGCATGTTATGAGCCTTTAAACATCCAAGATGGTGGCTCATGGAGCATCAAGCAGCCTGCAAACAGGAAGTGTCTTGTGACTGTGTCGCTCTGCATTATGGGATTGCTGTCCTCTTCCTGACACCAGCTCTGCTCTGTCTGTGCAAAGCAAAGCTAGAACCCCACCCTCCGTACTTTATCTCTGTACTCTCCTCAGTATGTGATGCTACTAAGACAAGATGACGGTGCCCGTATCCTAGATTCCTGAACAGAGTTGCAGCCCAGTGGGGGAAAGAATAATAAGTAAGTGACTAAAAACGTAAAATATATTAATTTTATGTGCTGGGGAATAGTTTTTTTAGTGTTTGGTCTTTTCATTAAATCATGCTGAAGGTCCGGTTTAAATGCCCAAAGCTGCCTGTCTGGTGATTTTTCTATTTCTTCTGCCCTCTGAGTAGTACGAGGGGGTCTCGTTTCTGGTGTCAGCTGTCAAAGCAGGCAAAACGAAAAAAAATCTTACCTACCCCCTCTCACCCCCCCATTAAAGAAATGATTTACATATGATGCCCCAGCCACCTGCTCCCATGGCTGTAGTGGGGCACATGGAATCCCACCTCTTTCCAGCCACAGAGAGCTTGATTGACTTTTGACAGCACCACTGCTGCACTGATTGGCTGACTAAGCCGTAAATCAAAAGAAAGATAGCTCATCACCCAGGTCCACAGGTGGCAAAGAGGTCTCCATACAGTAGATGGGCAGATGGAAGTTTAGCTCCTATGACAGACCTAAAACATAGGTCTTAAGGTCTTTCCCCCGCGGCATCCCACTCAGGTGAAACCCCCCATGTCGCCTCTTACCGGTCCTACGGTGCATGCACAGCCGTTCATCCAATCAGTGCACTTGGAGCCACTGACGTCACGTCGTCTAAGCTTCGTCTAGGGCCAGCGGCTCCAAGCGCGCTGACAGCCGCATCCCCCACTACCCTCTAACAGGGAGCGTGCCCGCGCTGGCCATTCACAAATGCTTGGCGTGGACACGCAACCTGTTAGAGGGATAACGGGGATGCGGCCGCAGATCGTGCATGCGGCCTAAGTCTATCGGGCGACCTGGGGGGTTTCACACAGCGGGGCATCCTGGATTTTGGATGCCCCGGGGGAGGGTATCGATCGGCCCGGGAATCTTGTAGGGTTTTGGTCCATATTAAGGGACATATATAGCGATATCACTCTAAAGGTTGGAGTCTCCTTTAAAAAGAAGCTATACTCATCCACATAGCCAGCTGTTCTGCTCTGGACAATGGCTGGCCTGGTAACCCGAAGACCTTAAAGTGGACCAAAACCCAGGATTTTGACTATCCTAGGTTTTGGTCCTTTCTCCCGGGGGAACCCCAATCGGGGATGCGTCCGCAGCTCGTGCTTGCACTGTTGGACCGGGAAACAAGCTAAGTGTATGGGGTGACCTGGGGGCTTTCACAAAGTGGGGCATCCCGATTTTGGATGCCCCAGGGGGAGGGAATCGACAAGATTCCCAGGCTGATCGGCGTGGGTTTTGTTCCACTTTAAGGGACATATATATGATATCACTCTGAAGGTTGGAGTCTCCTTTGGAAAGAAGCTCTACTCATCCACATAGCCAGCTGTTCTGCTGTAGACAACGGCTGGCCTGGTAACCCAAAGACCTTAAACTGGACCAAGACCCAGGATTTTGACTATCCTGGGTTTTAGTCCTTTCCCCCGGGGAAACCCTGATCGGGGGTGCCCCCAAAACCCCCCAGGTCATCTGAACGACACTCACCTCTTATTGGTCCTATGGCGCATGTGTGGTCGCTCGTCCAATCAGCGTTCTTGGACCCGTTGACGTCACATCGTCTAAGCTTCATCTAAGGCCAGCGGCTCGGAGTGCACCGATGGCCGCATCCCCCTCTACCATCTAACAGTGAGTGTGCCCATGCCGGCCATTCACAAATGCCTGGTGTGGACACGCGACCTGAGAGATTGATGACGTGGATGCGACCGCGGCTCGCGCATGCGCTGTTGGACTGGGAAACAAGGTAAGTGTATGGGGTGTCCTGGGGGGTTTCACACAGCGGGGCATCACGATTTTGGATGCCCGGGGGGAGGGATTCGTGGGTTTTGGTCCACTTTAAGGAACATATGTAGTGACATCACTCTAAAGGTTGGAGTCTCCTTTAAAAAGAAGCTATACTCATCCACATAGCCAGCTGTTCTGCTGTGGACAACTGCTGGCCTGGTAACCTGAAGACCTTAAAGGGGCACTATTGCGAAAACATGATAAATATCTATATAAATATGGTGGATGGCGGGAGGAGGGGTCACTTATACACCAGGTATCAAGAAATATCTAGCCAGGCTTGTGTCTTTTATTTAAATGGATGGAAGTGGAAATCAGGGGTGACAGGTTCTGTCACCCCTGATAGACTAAACCTGTCACCCCTGGATTTTGTTCCTACCATGTGAGAATAAACCACAAGCTTGGTGGGAGTTTTATTCAGTTCGGGTGTATAAGTGACCCCTCCTCTCATTAGCTGATGTGTTTATATGTATTTTTAACATCACACAATTTTTTCGATATTGTTCCTATAAAGGATCCCTACCATGGGTGGCCTGGCATAGGACTGATTATCCTTATCCAGCATTGGCAGACGGCCTGGCTGCAAGGATAATGTGAATAGAGGTTTTCTAGGGCTTTAGAGGTAAAACAGACAAATGAATCCCGCACCACTGAAAAAGAACAATTTTATTTATTTACTTCTACCATTTACCAGTCTTTTTCATATTGTAAATAGTGGCATTTATGTTTAAATCAAACCAATTCTTCCTTGGGTATGTTCTTGAATATTATCCCCATGGAAACCTCTACCTTTTCTCTCCATCTTTGAAAATAATATTTTTTCTGTAAAAAAAAGAAATGAACAGATACGCGTTTCATATTTACGCACAACAAATGTATAAATAAAGAAAAAACATGGGCGTCCTTGTAAGCCAGCGAGCCCCGATCACTGTGATAATCTTTCTCTTTCAAGACCCTGAAGACACCGGGTGGCTGTTTTGTTAAGGATAAAGGTCAAGTAGGGCAGCCACCGCCATCCGCCGATGTTTGCTTAACATTCATACAGACATGGCCGCTTGATTGCTGCTGGAATTCAAATACGCAATGTTTTATTTATGAGTCAAATTACGCTTTCTTTGCAAATTCCAGCAGGGCTCTTTAATTCTGTTGATGTTCATGCAGCGAATGGAATGTATTTTTTATCTATAGTTTAAAAATGCCCCTGTTGTTTTATTGATATTAAATATATCTGGTATTGTTGCTGGAATATGCCCCCATTCTGCTCTGACACAGTTTGGGTAAATATTCTGGTTTGGAAGCACCCGAATCTGAATATCATGTAAACCGGACCTTCAGCATGATTGATGAAAAACCCAAACCCTTAAAGATTCCCCACGATCTAAAATTAATATATTTTAAGTTTTTAGTCACTTACTTCTTATTCTTTCCCCCAACGAGCTGCAACTCTGTTCAGGACTCTAGGATATGGATGCCGCCACCTTGCCTCAGAAGCATCACATATTGAGGAGAGGAGCCCATGAATAAGTCGGTGGTGACGAAACGCGTCGGGCAGAGCCTAAGGACGGTCACGTGATTGATGACGAGCAGCCCCGTTGTCTGCGGCCGGAGAGAGCGGTGAGCAGAGACTCGTCTGTTGCGTATTTGATTTGGAGAGGGAACGCATGTGTAAGAGAAGCCATGGGTGACGCCTGCTTTCTTTATATGCCATATCTTTCTTTGAGTCTGGTGAGCGGCTTTTTAAAGGGGCTGCAGGCCACTATTTTAAACAGAATTGTGGAAATGTATTGCGCCATTGGAGTGTTCTGTTTTTATATTTTGCATGTTTATTAATAAACCTGGAGAGGTTTTTACCTGTATAATGGAAATGGTCCCTTATTGAAACGGATGATTGAATTCAGGAGAAGAATAAATATACAGATCCTGTAGATATAGTCCACAACAGTCTGGCAGAAACCTAAAGTGGAACCAAATGCTTGGATATCTAGATGAGCCTGTTTTTTAATTGAATCTGGTACGTTATATAAATTGAGGTGGTGGAGCTGCACATTTGAGATACAAGAGCACCTGCGGTGATTATATTGATCGGCACGCTGAGTCTGCATGTATAGTCATAGAGCCAATATATATATGTGAAAGAACATATTGAGGAGAGCAGAGGAGGTAAAAGTGTAGGGGGCGGGGTTATAGCTGTGCTTTGCATAGACAGAGCAGAGCTGGGGTCAGGGAAAGGACATCAATCCCAGAATGCAGTGCGACACAGACAGAAGACACTTCCTGTTTGCAGACTGCCTGATGCTCCATGAGCCACCATCTTGGATGTTTAAAGGCTCATAACATGCAGTAGATGCAGGTAGGATGATTTTTAATGTGAGCAATCTGTATGTACAGGGTGGGGGAAACATATAAGATAGGCTCTTATTCAGAGTGAAGGTCCGCTTTAAGTCTATGAGGGTGAAAAACTGCCCGTGTTTTGTCGCAGAAAAGCGACAAAAGCAGTGAGATTGCATCAGAGGACGATCGTGTCCGAGGAACTGAAAAGGGATTTCTTAAAAAAAAAAAAGGATATTTTTAATATTTCTTTTAAAATCAGGACTTCATAACTGCAAAATTATTATTCATACAAATGAACAATCATCGACTTGTTAAAGGGACAATCCAGGCTGCTGCCACAAACAAAAGGCGATTACCTGTCCACAAAGTCCTGCAGGCTCCTGTTCTCCAGTGTCAGCGCTGTCGGTCCTGGCGCATGGAGCACCCTTATCTCCTTGCCACCTTGTGCAGCATTAACTATATGTACAGTTTACAGGGTTTAGAGGGACGAAATAAGAATAAAAAAAAATCTGAACCAAATGGTGTGGTGCTGATTTCTGTGTGCGGGCTGACGTCTGTTGGGGGGGTGTAAGATGATTTCTGTCAGTGAGGGGGTGAGGTGAATTCTGTTTAGGTCATTTCTGTGGATGGGGGGGGTGAGGTCATTTCTGTGGATGGGGGGTGAGGTCATTTCTGTGGATGGGGGGGGTGAGGTCATTTCTGTGGATGAGGGGTGAGGTCATTTCTGTGGATGGGGGGTGAGGTCATTTCTGTGGATGGGGGGGTGAGGACATTTCTGTGGATGGGGGGTGAGGTCATTTCTGTGGATGGGGGGTAAGGTCATTTCTGTGGATGGGGGGTGAGGTCATTTCTGTGGATGGGGGGGTGAGGTCATTTCTGTGGATGGGGGGGTGAGGTCATTTCTGTGGATGGGGGGGTGAGGTCATTTCTGTGGATGGGGGGGGGGGTTAGGTCATTTCTGTGGATGGGGAGGTGAGGTAATTTCTGTGGATGGGGGGGTGAGGTCATTTCTGTGGATGGGGGGGTGAGGTCATTTCTGTGGATGGGGGGGTGAGGTCATTTCTGTGGATGGGGGGGGAGGTCATTTCTGTGGATGGGGGGGTGAGGTCATTTCTGTGGATGGGGAGTAAGGTGATTTCGTAAGGGGTGGTGAGGTGATTTCTGTGGGGGAAGGGAAATACTAAAAGTATGTCACACACCCCGCTTCAAGATATTCATAACCTGTGGGGTATACTGACCTGAAGAGGGCGATCTGCAGAGATGATTGGAGGAAAGTAAGCCCCTCCCGGTCCATAAATACCTGGGACCTCCCACTCATTACCCAGTCTTCATCTCTGCAGGATGGCGAGCAAGCAGAAGATGATCTCTCTTCCTTGCACAGGGGGTTTTCCAAGGTAGCCGGGTCTACCCCGGCCGATATTATTTTATTCCCGCTCGGACTTTTTTCTCCCCTATTTAATATATTTACATGCCTCCTCAGTTTTGACTGCGGTCCGGGTGATGGTACTTTAGCACACACGTGCTTAGGAGCTAGGCTCCGCCGCGAGACCCTATTTAGAGGGTAGGCGGTTATGCCGGGTTGGTGACCCCGGTTTGGGATGCCCTGTCCTTAATAATTTTCCCTTAATAATTTTCCCTCATTTGGCCACCCCCTCCCTTATAGTTGGGCTGGGGGTTCTCCTTTCTCAATTCTGAGTGGAATGTATAGGAGCAATCCCTCAATGACTTGGTTACACTGCTCTTTATTTTATGTGTGTCTGTGTATTTGTAACTTTTTCCTTTTGCAACATTGTTAAGAACAGACTATTGCCGCCGCGGTGCTGTGTTATACCTCAGAAGGCAGAGGGGAGGGGCTCTCCCCTCACGCTCTTCTGTCAGGGGCGGGGCCGGGCCTCTTGCAGAGGCCGCGGCCCGCGCCCTGTCTCACTAGCCGGGCAGTGGCTCGCAGGCAGCGGGCCGCTGCCGGTTTCATGTGCGTCGTGAGGGGCCGCGGGTCCCCGCGTCTCCGGCGGGTTCTGTTACAGCGGAGGGGAGTTTTCTCCCCTCACGCGCTGTGTCATTGGGGGCGGGGCCGGACTTGCGGCGCGTCGCCGCGGCCCGCCCCCTATCTTTCCCGGGCACCGCTGAGGAGCTTTGGCTCCTATCTGCTCTATGACTAGGGGGGCGGGGCCGGTAAAGCGCGCGATCCGCGCAGGCCACGCCCCTCTTCTCCGTCTCTCACTCCGGCTGCGCTGCCCTGACAGTTACCTCACGCAACTGGGCTGCATGCTGCCGGGCTCTGGTCTGGTCCGGAGGTTCTGTGAGTGGCCCTGTGGGCCTTTGTTTCATTCTATTAGTTATTCAGTATAGCTTCTGGCTTCTAATTAACTTTTGTCTGTGTTTTTAGGTGATTCTTCAGGGAATTGTTATAAGGGGGTTCCTAAGTCCCTGGGTACTTTCACTGGGTTTCTTTCCTACAAAATTTCTCCCACTTAAAAAGGACATTATATGGGCATCCCGGGTTGCTTCATAGCGTAATTCCCTCTGTCATAGCGACTCATTTAAGTTCACCTTATGGAGGCATCCCAGGAATCCGGGCTCCCCTCGGGACAATCTCGGAAGTGTTTGGGGTGTGGGGTATCCCTGACTGGGGATGATTTCTTTTTATGTATATCTTGTGCACAACAGACTATTACGCGGCAGTCAGGACCCCAAGCTTCTGGGTCAGCACCGCTGGCTTCATCCTCTCCCCCCCCCACTTTAACCCGTGCTCCATGTGATGTTGTCATGGGGGGGCAGTCGCAATCTGATGTGTGTGCCAGATTGGCCAGTATTGAAAAATGTATTTCCTCTACGGTAGCCAAGAAGGCACCGGCTAAGAGAAAACATTTGTCTACGGTTTCTCATTATGAATGTGATGACACGGATGGTCTGGATTGGTCTGATTATTCCCCTCCAGAGGAAGGGGAGGTGTTTGAGGATTCGGATAATTCCGAGGATCAACAAATTGTTGGCACTGATTCTGATCGGGGGTCAGGAGGTTCCTCGGACACCCCTAATGTTTTGACTCAGATGTTTGAGGTTTTGGGTATCTCGCCTCCGGCGGAAGCCCCTCAACAAAAAGGGGAGTTTTATGAGGAATCCAGACCGCGCTTAGAATTTCCTAATCAAAAGCATTTTGATAATATTATTTCTAAGGAATGGGAGAGGCCAGCTCGGCTCCCAGGCATTCCTCGGAGTTGGGATAGAAGGTATCCTTTCCCTGCGGACACGGTTAAGCGCTGGGCTTCCCCCCCGAAGTGGACGCCCCAATTTTGGGGTTATCCAACTCTGCCGTTTTGAATAACCCTGATTGTTCCTCCCTCAAGGATGGTGAGGATAAACGCATTGACCAGATGGCTTGTCATGGTTTTGCCAGTATTGGGGAAGCTATACGGCCAGTTTGTGCCTCATCACTGTTGGTGGTGGCTACTAGAAAGGTGGTCAGGGATTTGCTATCCTCGTCCGGCTTGGATCCGGACAGTGATGAATTTCTTGGACTGAAACGTTGTGAGGTTTTTCTATCCTTCATTTTAACTGCTCTGGATGATTCATTGATGATGAACAGCAGGGCCTCTGCTTTAATGGTGACCATTAGGCGTTCAATTTGGTTGCGCCAGTGGGCGGCTGATTTTGGGTCCAAGAAGTCTCTGACGTCTCTTCCCTTTGTTGGTCTAAGGCATTTTGGAGAAAAATTGGACTCAGTAGCTAAAGGTGGAAAATTACCTCAACGTAGAAAGCAACATCGCCCCTTTCGAGGGGCGGCTTCCTTCACCCCTTCCTTTCGGGGAGCTAGAGCGGGAAGAGGTTTCGCCTTCCCTTCTACAAGAGGAGACTCCTGGAATAGGGGCAGAGGTCGTGCCCGTTCAGGATACAGTTGGGGTTCTAAACCCAAGCCCGCGGCCAAGCCCGCTCAACAATGAGGGGGCGGCCTCACCCGTGCGGGTGGGGGGACGGCTGCGACACTTCTCCCAAGTCTGGATTCGGGAGGTCTCGGACAGATGGATCGGGGGAGTGGTATCTTCCGGTTACATGCTGGAATTCGAGTCCCGCCCCCCCCCCCCGCGTTTTCTCAGGTCTCGGGTGTCCCCGGACGTGCAGGCTGCACTGCAACTCCGGGCGGCGGTATCGAGTCTTCTAGATATGGCGGTCATTTGCCCAGTGCCCCCATTAGAACGGGGTCAGGGTTTTTACTCAAATCTATTCACGGTTCCCAAGAAGGATGGCTCCGTACGGCCCATCCTGGACCTAAAGATTCTCAACAGATTCGTCAGGCTGCGAAAATTTCGCATGGAAACGTTGCGTTCCGCCATCCACTCTCTTCGTCAGGGGGACTTCATGACGTCCATAGACATCCAGGACGCTTACCTCCATGTTCCCATTTTTCCCACGCACCAGAGGTTCCTAAGGTTCGCTCTGGAGGATCAGCACTTCCAATTTGTAGCTCTTCCCTTCGGTCTCACCACAGCTCCAAGGGCTTTCACCAAGGTGCTTGCTGGGGTGATGGCTCTTCTCAGAGCTCAAGGAATTCGCATAGTGCCATATCTGGACGATCTCCTCATATTGGCATCGTCATTCAGCCAAGCGGAATTGGACACCAGGACGGTCCTATCCACTCTGGAGAGATTTGGCTGGGTGATCAACTACCCCAAGTCCTCCCTCCACCCGTCCAGGTTAATATCCTTTCTGGGGATGTCTCTGGATACAGATCAGGCCAGAGTGTTCCTTCCTCAGTCCAAGGTTCTTCTGATTCAGGAGTTGGTTCGGTCGCTCATGTCCATTCCTCGACCGTCCATCCGGCTAGGGATGAGACTGGTGGGTTTGATGGTGGCCTCCTTCGAGGCAGTCCCCTTTGCTCAGTTTCACACAAGGACACTACAGCTCCATCTGTTGTCGGTCTGGAACAGGTCTCCTCAGTCGCTGGATCAATTCTTTCAGATGTCCCCCCGGGTTCGCCGCTCGCTTCGGTGGTGGCTGAACTCAACCAACCTGCTGAGGGGCAGGTCCTTTCGGACTCCCCAGTGGGAGATAGTCACCACGGATGCCAGCCTCTCAGGATGGGGGGGCTTCTGGAAGGATCTGCAATTTCAGGGTTTGTGGGGTCCCCTGGAAGCCCACGAGCCTATCAATGTTCTGGAATTGAGGGCCATCAGGATGGTTCTTTTTCATTTGACTCATCAACTGCGAGGCTCGCCGGTCCAGGTCCGGTCGGACAATCGGATGGCGGTGGCCTACATCAATCACCAGGGAGGGACCCGCAGCAGGAATGCCCTCAAGGAAGTGTCTCTGATTCTGGACTGGGCGGAGAGCCATGTCCCGTGCATCTCGGCAGTTTACATCCTGGGAGTGGAGAACACGGAGGCGGACTCTCTGAGCAGGATGTCAGCTCGCAAAGGGGAGTGGTCTCTCAATCCCAAGGTCTTTCACTCAATTTGTTGCAGGTGGGGGTCACCGGCGGTGGACCTCTTTGCCTCCCGTCACAATCACTTCCGTCATTTGTGTCTCTGGCGAAAGACCCTCTGGCTCTTGCAACGGACGCCATGTCTCTGAACTGGAGGGATCTGGGTTTTCTGTACCTGTTCCCTCTGTTTCCCATGGTGGCCAGAGTAGTGCGCAAGCTTGCTCTGGAGAGAGCACCAGCAATCCTGGTGGCTCCAAGGTGGCCAAGACAGGTCTGGTTCGCAGACGTGGTAAGGTTGGCAGAAGATCAGTTCGTTCTGCCCCTGCTGCCAGATCTACTCACACAGGGTCATCTTCGTTACCCCAATTTACCAACGCTGGCTTTGACGGCGTGGCTGCTGAAACCTCCATCTTGAAGGAGGAAGGTCTTTCGGATGCTGTGATTCGGACTCTTATTAGTGCTAGGAAGAGGTCTTCATCGTCTGTGTACTATAGGACTTGGAGGTCTTATATTGATTGGTGTGAAACCAGGGCCTTCCCTTGTAGGGAATTCTCTATTTCTAGAATTTTGGAGTTCTTGCAACATGGTCTGGACCTAGGGCTCCAGCTCAGTACTCTGAAGGGACAGGTGTCTGCCCTGGCGGTGTTTTTCCAAAAGTCTTTTGCGCTACATCCTTTGGTTAAGACTTTTTTCCAGGGGGTTACACATGTGAGGCCTCCTAGGAAGCCTTTGATTCCGGTTTGGGATTTGAATTTGGTTCTTTCCACGCTCCAGGGTCCCCCCTTTGAGCCTTTGCATGATATTCCTTTGTCTTCCCTTACACAGAAGGTGGCCTTTTTGGTAGCTATCACTTCCGTTAGACGTGTTTCTGAGTTGGCGGCTCTGTCTATTCAAGCTCCATATTTTGAAAGACATCAGGACAAAGTGGTTTTCCGTTTTAAGACGGACTTCCTTCCTAAAGTGGTTTTGTCCTTTCATTTAAATCAGGATATTGTTCTGCCCTCTCTGTGTCCTAATCCCAGCAATGACAAGGAGAGGGCTCTGCATTCTTTGGATGTGGTTTGTGTTGTGAAGTATTATTTGGTGGTAACGTCTGCCTTTCGCAAGACTGATGCATTTTTCGTGGTGCCATTTGGGCCCAAGAAGGGTCTAGCACCCACAAAGTCTACCATCAGCAGGTGGATTCGTCAGGCCATTGTCGGGGCCTATTCTGCTAAGGGGAGTGATCCTCCCTTTCGTGTTACTGCTCATTCTACTTGCGCGGTTGGGGCTTCCTGGGCTTTTCAGCACCAGGCCTCTGTTGAGCAAGTTTGCAAGGCCGCTACCTGGTCTTCTGTTCACACTTTTTCCAAGTTTTACAAGGTTGATGTTCGGGCCTCAGCGGATGCTGTTTTTGGCCGCAAAGTTCTGCAGGCTGCAGTAGTTTAAGTTGTGCTTTATACCTTGTTTTGGATCCCCACCCCTTATGGACACTGCTTTTGGATGTCCCACAGGTTATGAATATCTTGAAGCGGGGTGTGTGACATACTTAGAATAATACCATTTTGTGAATACTCACCTTGTAAAATGGGTATTATAAGTATGTCACACACCCCGCTTCAACCCGCCCTTTTGTATTCTGGATCCTTCATTTTGTGAACTTTGCGTTGTTATGACTTATGTTTGGCTCTTCCTGGTCCCTTACCTTACTGCTTTCTTTATACTGGGTAATGAGTGGGAGGTCCCAGGTATTTATGGACCGGGAGGGGCTTACTTTCCTCCAATCATCTCTGCAGATCGCCCTCTTCAGGTCAGTATACCCCACAGGTTATGAATATCTTGAAGCGGGGTGTGTGACATACTTATAATACCCATTTTACAAGGTGAGTATTCACAAAATGGTATTTTCTGTTGGGGGGTGAGGTTATTTCTGCGGGGGGGTGACTTGATTTCTGTGGATGGGGGGGTGAGGCTTTTTCTGTGGATGAGGATTGAGGGGATTTTGGTGGGGGGTGAAGTGATTTTTTTGGCTGGGACAGCCTATTGATGTGGGTGAGGTGATTAATGTTGGGGGGGTGATTTTTGTGGTTGGGGGTGAGGTAATTTCTATGAATGGGGAGTAAGGTGATTTCGGTGGGGGTGAGGTGATTTCTGCAGATGGGGGGGGTTGAGGGGGTGAGATGATTTCTGTTTAGGTAATTTGTGTGGATGAGGGGGTGAGATTATTTCTGTGGGTAAGGTGATTAATGTGGGAGGTGAGTTAGTTTCTATGAATGGGGAGTAAGGTGATTTCGGTGGGGGTGTGAGGTGGTTAAAGGCTATGGTGAAATAGTGTAATGTTAAAAATCCATATAAACATGTTGGCTAATGGGAAGAGGGGTCAATCATATACCCGAACTGAATAAAACTTCTGCCAAGCTTGTGGTTTTCTTCTCATGATAGGAATAAAATCCAGGGGTGACAGGTTTAGTCTATGAGGGGTGATATAGCATGTCCCCCGATTCCCTCTACCTTCCATTAATAAAAATAACAAACAAGCCTGGCTGCATGTTTCTGGATGACGGGTGTATAAGTGACCCCTCCCGCCATCCAGCATATTTATATGGATTTTTATTATTGGCCCATTTTTCGCGATAGTGCTCCTTTAATGTGATGTGAGGTGATTTCTGTGGATGGGGGTGAGATGATTTCCATTGATGGGGCTGAGATTTCTGTGGATGGGGGTGAGATGATTTCTGTGGATGGGGGTGAGATGATTTCTGTGGATGGGGGTGAGATGATTTCTGTGGATGGGGGTGAGATGATTTCTGTGGATGGGGGTGAGATGATTTTTGTGGATGGGGGTGAGATGATTTCTGTGGATGGGGGGGGAGATGATTTCTGTGGATGGGGGTGAGATGATTTCTGTGGATGGGGGTGAGATGATTTCTGTGGATGGGGGTGAGATGATTTCTGTGGATGGGGGTGAGATGATTTCTGTGGATGGGGGTGAGATGATTTTTGTGGATGGGGGTGAGATGATTTCTGTGGATGGGGGGGAGATGATTTCTGTGGATGGGGGTGAGATGATTTCTGTGGATGGGGGTGAGATGATTTCTGTGGATGGGGGTGAGATGATTTCTGTGGATGGGGGTGAGATGATTTCTGTGGATGGGGGTGAGATGATTTCTGTGGATGGGGTGAGATGATTTCTGTGGATGGGGGTGAGATGATTTCTGTGGATGGGGTGAGATGATTTCTGTGGATGGGGGTGAGATGATTTCTGTGGATGGGGGTGAGATGATTTCTGTGGATGGGGGTGAGATGATTTCTGTGGATGGGGGTGAGATGATTTCTGTGGATGGGGGTGAGATGATTTCTGTGGATGGGGGTGAGATGATTTCTGTGGATGAGGGTGAGATGATTTCTGTGGATGGGGGGAGGTGATTTCTGTGGATGGGGTGAGATGATTTCTGTGGATGGGGTGAGATGATTTCTGTGGATGGGGGTGAGATGATTTCTGTGGATGGGTGTGAGGTGATTTCTGTGGATGGGGGAGGTGATTTCTGTGGACGGGGAGAGAGGTGATTTAGGGAACCAATTGACCAACAAATCTTCGGCATCTGAACATAGTCGCTTAACCGCAGAAGATCTGTATGGTTGGTTGCTCGCTGAGCGATCAGCCAATTGATCTGCTTGTGTAAACCCAGCTTTAGACCTTACTGTTGGGCTGGCCAGCGTGGGGGAAGCACCGAGTTTGGGGTGGGGGGTGCTGAGGGCAGGGCTTTCAGCCTGGGATGTCATGCAGATAATATGCAGCAATATGAAGCACTGGGACTCACAGGGCTGGATTATGAGGGGGGCGTATGGGGCGCGAGCCCCGGGGCCTCCACCACTTGCCCTTTAAAGGGGGTCTCCTGGTCCAGGATGCTATTCAGTGTTTGATCTGACGGGCTGTGGGGCTGGCAACAAAGATATCAGTGGTAGTGAGGGGCCCCCGTGCCTGGGCAAGCCTTTTTATTTAGCAACCTGCAGCTAAAGCCACCACAGGGCAGGAGCAGGGAGCAAAGTCGCCGTCAGCAATGCTACAGTGATGAGCTGTCACTGTACATAAGCCATCAAGCACAGCCACTGGAAGCTCAATGCAGGGAACTGTTTTCTGCTGGACCAGCCGGGCGACTACACTACCCCCCACCCAGAATGGCAAAGCAGGAGTTCCCGAGCAGCACGCACCCACACAAGGGTGGCACAAGGGACTCCATCTGATGTTCCAGTAAGTAGGAGGGTGCCAGACCAATCAGTTACTTGGCTGGACTATTATTTTAAAGGGAAAAAAATACTGTATCTGGGGCCTCCACCAGATTTTGTGCCCAGGGGCCTCCACCACACTTAATCCGGCCCTGGGGATTTACATGACAAGCCGTTGCTGGTATTCAGCTTGTGTAGCTCTGTGCTGACCCATTCACCATTCAAAGCTGCTGCAACCTGAATTGTTTGCTTAGGGCTGTTGTCTGCATGACACTCTCTCCTTAGAATTTGCTGCTACAATTCAGAATTCATTTTTTCTTCGTAGATGCAGCAAAAATGACCCAGACCATAATACTCCCATCAGCAAGGGAGGCATGTGGTTTTTATGCTGGAACAAAGTGTTTTCTTTCTCCAAAAACAACGTTGCTCATTCAGGCCAAAAATCTTCATTTTGGGCTCCTCAAAACTTCCAATTGACTTGTCTAGATTATCTGTAGAAATTAAGCAGAAATGTTCTTTTTGTAAAGCAGTGACTTTCTCTTTGCAATCTTGCCATGCACATCATAGTTGTTCAGTTCCTCCCGATGATGGACTGTTGCTTAGAGGTTACCTGGTTTACCTTTGTTACCTTGTTGACTATTCTACTCCCTGCTCTTGGTGTGAGATTTATCTACCACGCCTGTGAAATGGTAAAACCAATTTCCTCCATTTGTACCCAATCTGTCTGACTGTGGCTTGGTGGAGTCCAAACTATTTAGTGATGCAGTGATGAGAGCCAGGTGAAAAATTGTCTGCCTTATGGCTGATTGAACACCAGGTAAAAATTGACATCAGGTTGTTGAATCGGCCCTAAGGTAGACAATGAAAGTGAATGACAGTTTTCTCTCCTGTAAAGTATTTTCTCACCTGACCCAGTGGTTTTGGATGAACATAAACAACTCTTCTTGGAGGTCCACAGGTATGGACCTTGATTGTGCCAGGATACGCTTCAACAAACTTGTTGTGAAGTACAGAGTTTTATAGATCCCTATTCTAAACTATAACAGGTTACCCACCCTCACCACAAATGTAAAGGTCCAGGAAAAATATATAAAAAACATGATTCAACACCTTACCTAATCACTTCTGTCCTCTTTTCCTGTAACTATGCAACAGCACCTAGAAGCAGAAACTTGCCACTGACCTTTGACACTTTCTCTGATTCAGCCCTGTTTGCCCTGGTGAAGTGACGCGTGGTCGTCACGCAACGCGTCGGCAGGAGTGTGGGGTGTTTATGCTCACTGGCCCAATCTGATATGTAAGCTTAATTAACATTTATCTGGTCTGTTTTTTTGCTCCCTGGCTGTCCTCTTATCAGATTTATTAGCATTATACACTATTGTATTTATAAGATATGAATTTGTGAACTTTTGTATTGGCACATAGCACTTTAATTGGCACATTGCACAGTTTTTTGCAGTTTGCACAGTAGAGAATATTAGTTTAGTCTTTAATTATTTTTGCACATAATTTCATATATATATAGTCAGGGCTATCAAACAGCAGTTATATTTCATCATTATTTTTAATTATGGCCTAAAAGCTATTACTATCTTCAGGGGGTGGTGTGTGTGTTTCCTCCCCCCCCCCCCTGGTTCCCCCCTTTTTTCCTTCACAGGTGTATATATATATATGTATTTTAATTATTTTTAAAGATTGTAATTTTGTAATATAGTTGTTTGCCCATATCGATAAAGAAGCATTATATTTATACATATATTTGAGTGGTGCCATGGCTTGGAGAGGATAGATTGGGGAGTTGTGGGACTCCTCAGGTTTCGGTGGGTTTAATAGTGCACTTTGTGTGCCTCTACCCTCTCATGTGCACACTCCATTGATTGTAGCTGGTGCGGTCTTTTCCTAGTTCCGCTTCCCTTTTCTACCAATACTTTCTCTGATTCAGATAGCAGTGGACCACCAATCATATGGCTCAACTGGTGGTCTATAACGGTGCAGCAGGCAAAAGGGGGGAAGGGGAAAGGGTAGAGGGCATACAGCATGTATATTTCATAGTTAAATACATTGACCAATTCTACATCGTACCAACCTCCCCAACTCCTAATAACGTCACTTGATGCTATTCACATAATCGGACAAAATCAATCATTACAACAGTAGGCTATGGAACCTATACAGGTTCTCTGAAAGGAACGAATGGGACCATTTTTACCTACACTTAGACATTGTTGGTGTCAAACTACTATTTAATATGCTAATTCAGCTTGGGGGATTGGAAACCAACTAGGCATGGGGGAAGGGGATTATTAGAGGATTATTAGAGTTGAGGTGTGCGTGGAACATGACAACTTACGAGAGAACCATTGGAATGGCAAAAGGCTCCAGAGAATAAGGTGAGATATGTCCCAGGATCGTGTTTTGCCCTGCGGACCAGTGACCGTACCAGCAACTTGGACGTCTTGGCCATCAGTGCTCAGGGGAACTCCCAGGTATATAGCAGGGCACCCCCTACGTGAATCCTGGATTTATCAATAAGATTGTGATAGGAATGGAAGGTGCAAATCCCGGTAATCTATCCACCCGGTCCAGGTCACCAGATACCTATCTCAGGCTTCTTTATCACTAGAGATAAGGTTATCCATATACTGGATCAACTCTAGTTCTTGTATCCATTCCATCAGTGTGGGGGGTCCTGTGTCTTCCAGTGTCTTTGAATAATTGCCCTCATAGCTTCCATGAAATGTCTTAAGATGTCTTTTTTTGGAGCTAGAAATGGAGTTTTGATATAGAGATAGGATTGCAACCTAGGGTGTATTGGCTGTTTTATTCCTGGAACTTTGATGTAGATGGTAAAAATTTGGTCGCAGAGGGCTTTAACCGCTGGGCAACTCCGCCAAATATTGGTCATTGCCTACTTCACTCTGGCATCTCCAGCATTAATTTGTGTGTGACCCAGCAAATCGGTGGATGTCCAGCGGACACCTGTACCATCTTGTTAGTATTTTATAATTCCTCTCTCGAACAGTGTTTGCTAGCGATGTGCCATGGGTGCACGCGTATATTTTGGCTAGGTCAACCCCTTAAAATCTGAGTTCTAGTTCCTTTTCCTGTTTACCTATAAATGTAGGGGGCGTTGAATGGTTTTCTCTAAGGAGTGCATAGAGGGAAGATATTAGGCTCACATATTTTTGACACTTACAAATGTGATATTAGATCATGTCCCTCACTAAATAAATGACCAAGGCTTATATTTTGACTTATTTGTTTTATTTGGTTAAATATTTTTGGGTAAAGTTTTGGATTAAGTTTTTAGGTTAAATACAAGCAGAAATACGGAAAGTTCTGAAGAGTTTCCAAACTTTCAAGCACTGCTGTAAAAACAGACAGACAGAGAAATGGGTATTTTGAAAGATCAAAAATGATACACGACAGCCATAACACTTCACATAATTGTAAATATTCCGATCGTTATTTGCTGGCACTTCTCAGGACTCATTGCAAGGAAGCAGACGTAATGCTATTTCTTGCTTTCCTGAGCCATTTGTTGTTGCTGAGGATGTAGCCATAGAAACTCTAAGGAAAATCTGTTTTCTATCAGATGATTCCACATCGTTTTTTTTTTATTTCCTGCTGCTGTAGAGAGATAAGTTGAGCCGTAGGAGCCTTCTGTGAGAGAGAGAAATGCGTTGTCAGCACATGACTGAAATATCATTTGGGAAAAAGCAAAAACTTTTTTCACAATTTTGATTCCTTCATCATCCCTGCAGGGTAACAATCTCCAGTATGTGCCTCTAAATAGATAGCAGACTGTGAGGTTTCACAGAAAGGATATATAAAGATAGGGATAGAGAAAAAAAAACAGATGGATCCATGAAACGTATGTCAGGCTGTCTGTCTGTCCTTGATGTTTCTAGGGACAATCCTAGATTTTCTTAGAAAATGGAAATGGTTGTTTTGGCATAATTTTGGTTTGGAACATTGACCAACTTTACAATTATATTCCTTTGTTAATGAAAACTATTTCTTCTTTATAAATTCCTGATTAAGATTTTAAAGCTCCCAGAGCCAGATTTACAGCACTGGCTAGAGATCAAAACTAGTGATGGGCTTCAGATTTGGACCAGAGCTAGATTTTCCCTGGATCATGCTGATTCACCCCATCCTAGATACTTTCACAATCTGGGTCACATTTTCCACCCACCAATGTGGGAATGCTGGCCATCACAAACCTGTAAATTGGATTCCCAGGAAAGCTCTCTCCATACCCTCCAGTGACATCATTAGTCACACGGGGATATTCCACAAAGTCTCTTTCTCTAAGGTATAAAAGCCTCCATGATCTGGTGGGTCATGATTTGCTTGGTGGGATGCCACGGAAGGAGGAGGGTGGACCCCTGTTTCCCCCTCATTACAGATGCCAGCACGCATCAAGAAGATCCCTGGCATCAAGAATATCACAACATGTTGGCCAGGGAGATAGCGCCTGAAAGAAAAGAAAGATGAAAGAAAAAGTAAATGTGAGTTTATTAATCATTTTAAAAATGTATTTTAACTGGCAGTAAACTGGTAAGGGGTCCAAGGGTCACTGCCAGATACAATTGCTCAGGCCACCACACAAAGTGGGAACAGGTATAGAGGATACCTGTTCCCACTTTGTGTGGTGGCCTGAGCAATTGTATCTGGCATTGAGTATCGAATGCCAGATAACGAGGACTATCCGGCTGGATGGCTTTTGAACCTGATTGTTCTCGCTCCAGCTCATCACTGTTCTCAACTTTTTGATTGTGCTGGGAATATAGCACATTCCAAATTGGCTACAAAAACCAAATCTGCACACTGGACAACCTACTCTAGTTTTATCTTACTCCAAGCAATATCTTGAAACCAACAAAATCATCATCATACAAAAAAATCCTTTCATCCTAACAAATGACCCAGCTTTATCACTGGGATGGGGTTCGTATAGGAGAAAGGTGAGCATCCACCCTGGAAAACAAATTGTCTCCATCTCTATGGTCCAGTCACACCGTACAATCTAGCACCTAGTTGTCCTGCAAAGGACTTTACAGATGCGGGTAGAACCAGTGCTCCTGTTGTCATTTTAAACAAAAAGTGGATTTGGTCTATTTGTGCACAAATCAAAAGACCTGAATTAATAGTCTCAACAGTTATTATAACACTTTAACTGCTATCTATGTAGGTTCATGCAATATGCAATGTGTGATTGCAGGGCCCGCAAACTAAAAAAAAAAAAAAACATAGAAAACAATACAGATAACCTGGCGGTTACTATTATAAAGAAAGGTAAATTTCTGAGAATTTCGAGCCAAATGACTGGCTAGGGAAGCCCAATTTTTTTTTCTTTTTTTTTTTTTACACACGCATGCTCCCGGGGACTTGAATGGTAGATTTGACCTGTTATTGTTGTCTGTTTGCCAGTGCATCCTGGGATACTTCTATACCACAGTTAAAAAAATGAAAAAAATATATTATTCCTAGTCCTAGGCATTTTTACCCATGGAATTTTACATTTAGTGTATATTCCATTTGTCTTTTCAGGGTCTCTTTTCATTCTTTTCAGGGTTCTTTAAGGATTTTTCGGTCACTGTATTGCTATACACTTAATTGAGGCGATTTTGCCCATTTTTGATTTAAACATATCGTTTTTGATGTGTAAATGACTACCTGATTCTTTCTCCCTGGTCCACCATCCAGGTGTGTTTTGCTGCCACATGCTTGGGCTTGCTTTTGCAATGGCATGGGTGGGAATGGGTTGTTTTTAGGTGCCACTGCTGAAGGTATCGCCCTATGGCATGCCTCTGTTGGTCGGGACCCCTCTGTTTCCCCTCCTTCCCTGCTAGTGCTTTCTTTCCTGCCTGTCTAACGTGTGAGGAAGTATAAAATAAATGACCAGATAAAAATATGACCAAAACTATAGTTAATCTTAGGATGTCAAAACACACCTTGCCAATTAACAGATGCATGCTAGTACATTTGTCTGGAGTTCCCAACAGGAAGCTGTTTACATATGACATGCCAGGGGTTTGCTTCTATTAAGTAGGTTGTTATCATCATTAATTTCTGTGTACCCCTCACAGCAGAAAATTATCTTCATAAGAGGTAAAGGATTTCTCATTTTGATTTTTATAAGCATCTTACCATATTTTGTATGTATGTTATTTTTATTGTACATCCTCTTTTACATGCAATGCTCCTTATGGGTGAATTAAATCCTAAAGTGGTCTTCTGTGTCTTATAACCCGCTTAACCCCAGGAGAGACATTGTACGTGTGCTAAATCTTGTGCCTTGTATGCTTGACTATCACTACTAGTGACTGTCTAGGCGGTGTGAGATCACTTTACAATCAGTAAATCAGGGTGTGACTGTACAGCTGTATAGTCTGGCCCAGGCCCTCATGTTGTGATTGGGTATTTTAACTGTATAGGGAGAGATCTTAGCTTGAGATCTGTGTGTGTAAGTGTTGTCTGGCCACTTAGTGCCAGTGGTGGCAGCTTTTCCAAAGACCTGTGTGTGTGGGTAAAATGATTGTAGGAAATACGATCATAATTCTGTCTGGATCAGGACATCAAACCTCCTTGATTCATGACATCACATGTTATAAGTTGTGTGTTACAGGAGAGCTAAGGCTCTCTATAGGCTGCAGAGTCTGGACAGCCATAACCCACAACCTATAATATGCAACAGCTGGGTCCATGGCTGCTTGGATGCTCCTGTATGCAGCCACTGAAAACTGGCGTAAAGCCAATTTTATATACAAATTGGTTATTGTAACTTATCTTGAAGAAGATTTTCTCCTGACATTGAAGCGGACATGGGTCTGTTTGGGGTACAAAAATTCCTGATGGCAGTCCTGAATATGGTCCTTATTTTCAAAAGGTATTTTAGGAAAAGGTCATTAAATCAGGGCCAAGGTGTTAGTTTACTTTCACCCAGTAAGCAGTCCTTAGTCTTGAAATGGTTAACGGTTTACGCCGTTTCTGGGCACGTAGTTAGGGGGGTAGTCAGGGTTTATCACATTTTAGTTATTGGTGTGGTATATGTCTGAGGTTTTAACACTTTTTAATTTTTTTTTACTTTTTCACTTTGGATATATTACTCATTTTTGAGTATCAATTGGTGTCGGGTATATTACTCATTATGTGAGTATCATCTGGTGGTAGTTTTTAACACTATATTAAAAATGTATGGGGTTAGCAAATTAATTGATTTTTATTAGTTTTTCAGCACAGTATATGAGACGGTGGATGGTGTTACAGGCCTGATCCCGAATATATGCTTTGAGCCAGGGGGCATGGTTGACCATAGTTTTGTATGGAGAAGATGGGTGCTGCGAATCAACATGGATTTGGTGAAAGAAGATGGTGGCCCTGTGGTCATGTAGAAGATGACACGCGATTTAGAACCATGGTTATCCCTGCTTGTCTAAGTCCCTATGTATATTGGATTGAACTATATATGTTTGGAGTATGATTTGGGATACTGCAGAGAGGAGCAGGGGTGCACAGTAATAAAACATGCTGTATTAAACATGGGTAAAATGGTTTAGGGATTTAACTGATATGGCCAAACTAGGATTTTCCATGTCATGCTGGGATAAAGTATTCACTCTTATATGGGATACTCCCGGGTATTTCTATTTATGGATGGGATATGATGCTGCAGCAGAGATGAATGGTGGTCACTAGAGATGAGCGAACTTTTGAAAAATTCGATTCGACTGATTCGCCGAATTTTCCGACAAAAATCGTTTCGACCCGAATAAATTCGCGACGAATCGCTATTAAAAACGGCTATTTCTGAGCCTCCTACAGCCTCAATAGGGTTGTAAACCATTCAGCCTTGCTGTAACACGCACAGGATGCGTGCTGGGTTAGTTAAATAATACTTTGAAGAAATATCACATGCAGATCAGAGGCATCGCTAATAGAATCGCAGAGCGGCACAATTGCAGAGAGTTGAAGTGGCATCACTATGAGGGGCAGAAGGAGCCCAAATATACACTGGAGTTGGCCTCAGGAGCCCAAAAATTGGATGAATCACACCCTGGAGTTGGCAGGAGTTGGCAGCAGCAGCAGCAGGAGCCCAAATATACACTGGAGTTGGCTTCAGGAGCCCAAAAATTGGATGAATCACACCCTGGAGTTGGCAGGAGTTGACAGTAGCAGCAGCAGGAGCCCAAATATACACTGGAGTTGGCCTCAGGAGCCCAAAAATTGGATGAATCACACCCTGGAGTTGGCAGAAGTTGGCAGCAGCAGCAGCAGGAGCCCAAATATACACTGGAGTTGGCTTCAGGAGCCCAAAAATTGGATGAATCACACCCTGGAGTTGGCAGGAGTTGACAGTAGCAGCAGCAGGAGCCCAAATATACACTGGAGTTGGCCTCAGGAGCCCAAAAATTGGATGAATCACACCCTGGAGTTGGCAGGAGTTGACAGTAGCAGCAGCAGGAGCCCAAATATACACTGGAGTTGGCCTCAGGAGCCCAAAAATTGGATGAATCACACCCTGGAGTTGGCAGGAGTTGGCAGCAGCAGCAGCAGGAGCCCAAATATACACTGGAGTTGGCTTCAGGAGCCCAAAAATTGGATGAATCACACCCTGGAGTTGGCAGAAGTTGGCAGCAGCAGCAGCAGGAGCCCAAATATACACTGGAGTTGGCTTCAGGAGCCCAAAAATTGGATGAATCACACCCTGGAGTTGGCAGGAGTTGGCAGCAGCAGCAGCAGGAGCCCAAATATACACTGGAGTTGGCTTCAGGAGCCCAAAAATTGGATGAATCACACCCTGGAGTTGGCAGGAGTTGACAGCAGCAGCAGCAGGAGCCCAAATATACACTGGAGTTGGCTTCAGGAGCCCAAAAATTGGATGAATCACACCCTGGAGTTGGCAGGAGTTGACAGTAGCAGCAGCAGGAGCCCAAATATACACTGGAGTTGGCTTCAGGAGCCCAAAAATTGGATGAATCACACCCTGGAGTTGGCAGAAGTTGGCAGCAGCAGCAGCAGGAGCCCAAATATACACTGGAGTTGGCTTCAGGAGCCCAAAAATTGGATGAATCACACCCTGGAGTTGGCAGGAGTTGACAGTAGCAGCAGCAGGAGCCCAAATATACACTGGAGTTGGCCTCAGGAGCCCAAAAATTGGATGAATCACACCCTGGAGTTGGCAGGAGTTGACAGTAGCAGCAGCAGGAGCCCAAATATACACTGGAGTTGGCCTCAGGAGCCCAAAAATTGGATGAATCACACCCTGGAGTTGGCAGGAGTTGGCAGCAGCAGCAGCAGGAGCCCAAATATACACTGGAGTTGGCTTCAGGAGCCCAAAAATTGGATGAATCACACCCTGGAGTTGGCAGAAGTTGGCAGCAGCAGCAGCAGGAGCCCAAATATACACTGGAGTTGGCTTCAGGAGCCCAAAAATTGGATGAATCACACCCTGGAGTTGGCAGGAGTTGGCAGCAGCAGCAGCAGGAGCCCAAATATACACTGGAGTTGGCTTCAGGAGCCCAAAAATTGGATGAATCACACCCTGGAGTTGGCAGGAGTTGACAGCAGCAGCAGCAGGAGCCCAAATATACACTGGAGTTGGCTTCAGGAGCCCAAAAATTGGATGAATCACACCCTGGAGTTGGCAGGAGTTGACAGTAGCAGCAGCAGGAGCCCAAATATACACTGGAGTTGGCTTCAGGAGCCCAAAAATTGGATGAATCACACCCTGGAGTTGGCAGAAGTTGGCAGCAGCAGCAGCAGGAGCCCAAATATACACTGGAGTTGGCTTCAGGAGCCCAAAAATTGGATGAATCACACCCTGGAGTTGGCAGGAGTTGACAGTAGCAGCAGCAGGAGCCCAAATATACACTGGAGTTGGCCTCAGGAGCCCAAAAATTGGATGAACACACCCTGGAGTTGGCAGGAGTTGACAGTAGCAGCAGCAGGAGCCCAAATATACACTGGAGTTGGCCTCAGGAGCCCAAAAATTGGATGAATCACACCCTGGAGTTGGCAGGAGTTGGCAGCAGCAGCAGCAGGAGCCCAAATATACACTGGAGTTGGCTTCAGGAGCCCAAAAATTGGATGAATCACACCCTGGAGTTGGCAGAAGTTGGCAGCAGCAGCAGCAGGAGCCCAAATATACACTGGAGTTGGCTTCAGGAGCCCAAAAATTGGATGAATCACACCCTGGAGTTGGCAGGAGTTGGCAGCAGCAGCAGCAGGAGCCCAAATATACACTGGAGTTGGCTTCAGGAGCCCAAAAATTGGATGAATCACACCCTGGAGTTGGCAGGAGTTGACAGCAGCAGCAGCAGGAGCCCAAATATACACTGGAGTTGGCTTCAGGAGCCCAAAAATTGGATGAATCACACCCTGGAGTTGGCAGGAGTTGACAGCAGCAGCAGCAGGAGCCCAAATATACACTGGAGTTGGCTTCAGGAGCCCAAAAATTGGATGAATCACACCCTGGAGTTGGCAGAAGTTGGCAGCAGCAGCAGCAGGAGCCCAAATATACACTGGAGTTGGCTTCAGGAGCCCAAAAATTGGATGAATCACACCCTGGAGTTGGCAGGAGTTGACAGTAGCAGCAGCAGGAGCCCAAATATACACTGGAGTTGGCCTCAGGAGCCCAAAAATTGGATGAATCACACCCTGGAGTTGGCAGGAGTTGACAGTAGCAGCAGCAGGAGCCCAAATATACACTGGAGTTGGCTTCAGGAGCCCAAAAATTGGATGAATCACACCCTGGAGTTGGCAGAAGTTGACAGTAGCAGCAGCAGGAGCCCAAATATACACTGGAGTTGGCCTCAGGAGCCCAAAAATTGGATGAATCACACCCTGGAGTTGGCAGAAGTTGGCAGCAGCAGGAGCCCAAATATACACTGGAGTTGGCCTCAGGAGCCCAAAAATTGGATGAATCACACCCTGGAGTTGGCAGGAGTTGGCAGCAGCAGCAGCAGGAGCCCAAATATACACTGGAGTTGGCTTCAGGAGCCCAAAAATTGGATGAATCACACCCTGGAGTTGGCAGAAGTTGGCAGCAGCAGCAGCAGGAGCCCAAATATACACTGGAGTTGGCCTCAGGAGCCCAAAAATTGGATGAATCACACCCTGGAGTTGGCAGGAGTTGGCAGCAGCAGCAGCAGGAGCCCAAATATACACTGGAGTTGGCTTCAGGAGCCCAAAAATTGGATGAATCACACCCTGGAGTTGGCAGAAGTTGGCAGCAGCAGCAGCAGCAGGAGCCCAAATATACACTGGAGTTGGCTTCAGGAGCCCAAAAATTGGATGAATCACACCCTGGAGTTGGCAGGAGTTGACAGTAGCAGCAGCAGGAGCCCAAATATACACTGGAGTTGGCCTCAGGAGCCCAAAAATTGGATGAATCACACCCTGGAGTTGGCAGAAGTTGGCAGCAGCAGCAGCAGGAGCCCAAATATACACTGGAGTTGGCCTCAGGAGCCCAAAAATTGGATGAATCACACCCTGGAGTTGGCAGGAGTTGACAGTAGCAGCAGCAGGAGCCCAAAAATGGCCTAAAGACATAAATATGTTTTGCACCATTTGGAAAGTGTAAAACGTGGCACCATGCTGAATCTAGTCGCATGCATCAGGCATTGGTGGGTGGAAATCCTGGCTGATCCATCCCTGATTCATTTTGACAAAGGTGAGTCTCTCCACATTTTTAGTTGACAGACGAGTTCTCCTCGCCGTAACTATGGCCCCCGCCGCACTAAACACCCGCTCAGATGGCACGCTACTTGCCGGGCAGGACAGCTTTTCCAGGGCAAACTCTGCTAGTTGCAGCCACAAATCAAGTTTGGCTGCCCAGAAGTCCAGCGGATCCTCAAGGTGTGTTGGCATGGTCATGTCAAAGTATGACATGACCTGCTGGTTCAGGTCCTGCTCCAGGTCTTCCTGCTGCTCATGAGTAGCCTCACTATGCGGGTGTAGAAAGCTACTCATTAGCGACTGAAGACTGAGGCTGCTGCTGCTGATGGAGCTTCTGCTGCTGCTGCTGCCAACCCCCCCAGCGGCCATGGCAGTGGAAGGTGAGCGCAGAGGTCCCCTCGAGTCAGACCTGCGAGAGTATGGACCATGGCGCAGATAGGCATCGGCCAACTGCCTACGTAGAATGTCTTTGTAGTAGTTGAGTTTGTCCTCCCTCTCGGTGGGTTTAAAAAATGCCCCCATTTTGTGCCGGAAGCGAGGGTCCAATAAGGTGGACAGCCAGAAGTCATCCCGCCGACAGATGGAAACAATTCTGGGGTCACTACGCAAGCACGTGAGCATGCTTCGTGCCATTTGCGCAAGTGACTCGGATGGACTACCTGTCTCCATCTCCACTGCATACTGCCACGGTGTGCCCGGGTCCTCTGTCTCTCCTTCCTCAAAAACCTCTAGCTCCTCTGGCTGCTCCTGCTCCTCCTCTCCTGTCCGCTGACTAGATAAACCAGCCATTTCGCCAAGCCTAAACTGTGTTTCGCTGGGCAACTCCTCCTCCTCCTCTTCCTCCTCCTCCTCCTCCAGTTCAGCTCCAAGGGGGTTCATGTGGCCGTAAGATGTAAACGCCATGTCTCCAGTGCCCTGACCAGCCATGGTTTCCAACATGTGCTGTAGTACATGAAGCAGTGGAATCACGTCGTTCATCCCGTAATCCTGCCGACTGACAAATAAAGTGGCTTCCTCAAAGGGCCTGAGCAAACGGCAGGTGTCACGTATGAGCTGCCACTGGTTGACATTGAAGTTACACAGGGGAGTCCCCCTATCTGCTTGGATCATCAGGAAATCCGTGATGGCTTTTCTCTGTTCATATAATCGGTCCAACATGTGAAGGGTGGAATTCCAACGGGTGGAAACATCGCAAATCAGACTATGTTGGGGGATACCATTCTGACGCTGTAGCTCAAGAAGGGTGTGTTTGGCGGTGTAGGAGTGGCTGAAGTGCATGCAAAGTTTCCGTGAAGTTGTTAGGATGTCCTGCAGATGGGGGGAACACTTCAGAAACCGCTTGACAACCAGATTGAAGACGTGAGCCATGCAGGGGGCATGGGTCAGGCTTCCTTGGCGCAGCGCAGACAAAATGTTCTTCCCATTGTCGGTAACCATGATTCCCATTTTAAGTTTTCTCGGAGTAAGCCATGTTTGGATTTCCTGATGAATACATTTAAGCAGTTCCTCCCCTGTGTGACTCCGTTCGCCAAGACAAACCATGTGAAGCACTGCGTGACACCTCCGTGCCCTGCACACATGGTAGACTGGAGGGGCACTGAGACTTGAGCCTACAGTGGAGGGTGAGGAGATGGCGGAGGATGAGGAGGCCGAGTCGCACGGTGTCACAGGCCCAATGGGCAGAGAGCGCGGAGGCCGAAGCGGCGTGACCTGTCCAAGTTGCTGCTGCAAAGGGACCACATTCACCCAGTGGGCCGTAAACGACATGTACTGCCCCTGACCGTAGTTACAGCTCCAGATGTCGGCGCTGCCATGTATTTTGCTACACACCGACAGGCTCAAGGACTGGCCCACCTTCTGTTCAACAAAAGTGTGCAGCGCTGGTACTGCCTTCTTGGCAAAGAAATGACGGCTTGGGACTCTCCACCTCGGCTCGGCACAAGCCATCAGTTCTCTGAAAGGTGCAGATTCCACCACCTGAAAAGGGAGCGACTGCAGCACCAGCAACTTGGACAGGAGCACATTCAGCTTCTGCGCCGTAGGATGAGTGGGCGCATACTGCTGTCTCTTGGACATGGCTTCGCTGATGGATTGCTGGCGGGATGCATGACTTGGAGGAGGAGGAGGAGGAGCAGGAGCGACAGAGGATGGGTGTGACGCACAGCTGCCTTCGGCTGAGGTGCTGGAGCCTTGGCTGGCAGAAATTGGGAGCTCACTTGGTGAGGAAGCAGACTGGACCACCCCTTGGGAGCCTCGGTTCTCCCAGGTCGTTTTATGGTGACGCATCATATGTTGACACAGGGCCGTGGTGCCAACATTTGGACCCTGGCCACGCTTCACCTTTTGCCTACATATCTTGCATGTGGCCATGTTACCCTCCTGCGGATGCCTCAGGAAAAACTGCCACACTGCCGAGTAGCTACTTTTCCCACCCCCTGGCCTCACTGATTCACTGCTGCTGTTGCCAACTCCAGGAACCCCTGCTCCACTACCTCCCGATAAGGTAGACTGCCGCACAGCAGGTGCTCTACCCCGGCCCCGGCCCCGGCCGGCTCCAGCCTTTGGAATTGTGCCCCCATGCTGACTGCTACCACCTTGCTGCCTCAGCTGCTGACTCCGGGGCAACCTGCGCCCCTCTTCTCCTGATGATGACGATGAAGCCCCTTCATCACCCGGCTCCCAAGTGCGATCGGCTTCATCGTCATCATCATCATCATCACCGGGTTGTGGCTGTACGTCACTGATGTTCGTGGATTCGTCAACAGTGTCTGGCGCAGGAGCTGGAACGCTCGCAGCACCCACGACACTGTCCACATCACTATTTGTCTGCCTAGCTAAAGAAGCCACCTCCATTTCTTGGCTGGGCAGTAGCTGCTGACTGTCCTCCTGTATCTGATCGTCCTCCTCACTAAAGAGTGGAGCTGAACCCAAAGCATAGGATACGTCGCTGGGGGAGGGAACGGCGTAGGACAGAGGAAATGGGAGGACAGGGACTGCTCTCGGGGCATGCCAACTCAGGGTTGTGTCAGAGGAACCTACCGACCCTAGACTGGGGGTCTCAGATGTAAGTTGTGATGATGTTGTTGATGAGCGCGTCAGCCAATCTACCACGGCAGATGCGTTACTGGTGGAGACCCGACCGCTAGCAGATACTGGCAGATTAGGTCTCTCAGCGTGACTCCTGCTGCTACTGGCCCCCAGTCTGATGCGAGCTCTGCCTGCGGAATCTTGGCCTCTGCCACTCCTCTTTTCACTTCCAGGCACTTGTCTGCCCGACATAGTCTAACTGGCGTGGTAGTAGGTGATATTTTAAGAACCCCCAGGCAGCAGTGGGTCTATATAAAACAGAATATAATGCACACCAAAAGTGAGCAGTAACACTCAGCCTCCAACAGGCCTGCTTAGTGTAAATAAGAGAGCTGCTTAGTGTAAATAAAGAGGGGTATGCTATGTTACAGAATGGGATGCCTCAACAGAAGTGCACCTGGCAGGCAGCAGTAAGCCTATGCCCAGCAAAAGTGTCTTATAATATAAATATGATAAGAGCAAATGCTTATATGGTCTTAAACAGAGGCTGCTTTAGTCACAGAATGGGATGCCCCGGGCAGGAATGGACCTGGCAGGGTCCAGTAGGGCTTTGGCCAGCAAAAGTGTCTTTATCAGGCTAATTTCAAATATGATAAGAGCAAATGCTTATATGGTCTTAAACAGAGGCTGCTTTAGTCACAGAATGGGATGCCCTGGGCAGGAATCGACCTGGCAGGGTCCAGTAGGGCTTTGGCCAGCAAAAGTGTCTTTATCAGGCCTAATTTCAAATATGATAAGAGCAAATGCTTATATGGTCTTAAACAGAGGCTGCTTTAGTCACAGAATGGGATGCCCTGGGCAGGAATCGACCTGGCAGGGTCCAGTAGTGCTTTGGCCAGCAAAAGTGTCTTTATCAGGCCTAATTTCAAATATGATAAGAGCAAATGCTTATATGGTCTTAAACAGAGGCTGCTTTAGTCACAGAATGGGATGCCCTGGGCAGGAATCGACCTGGCAGGGTCCAGTAGGGCTTTGGCCAGCAAAAGTGTCTTTATCAGGCCTAATTTCAAATATGATAAGAGCAAATGCTTATATGGTCTTAAACAGAGGCTGCTTTAGTCACAGAATGGGATGCCCTGGGCAGGAATCGACCTGGCAGGGTCCAGTAGTGCTTTGGCCAGCAAAAGTGTCTTTATCAGGCCTAATTTCAAATATGATAAGAGCAAATGCTTATATGGTCTTAAACAGAGGCTGCTTTAGTCACAGAATGGGATGCCCTGGGCAGGAATCGACCTGGCAGGGTCCAGTAGGGCTTTGGCCAGCAAAAGTGTCTTTATCAGGCCTAATTTCAAATATGATAAGAGCAAATGCTTATATGGTCTTAAACAGAGGCTGCTTTAGTCACAGAATGGGATGCCCTGGGCAGGAATGGACCTGGCAGGGTCCAGTAGGGCTTTGGCCAGCAAAAGTGTCTTTATCAGGCTAATTTCAAATATGATAAGAGCAAATGCTTATATGGTCTTAAACAGAGGCTGCTTTAGTCACAGAATGGGATGCCCCGGGCAGGAATCGAGCTGGCAGGGTCCAGTAGTGCTTTGGCCAGCAAAAGTGTCTTTATCAGGCCTAATTTCAAATATGATAAGAGCAAATGCTTATATGGTCTTAAACAGAGGCTGCTTTAGTCACAGAATGGGATGCCCTGGGCAGGAATGGACCTGGCAGGGTCCAGTAGGGCTTTGGCCAGCAAAAGTGTCTTTATCAGGCTAATTTCAAATATGATAAGAGCAAATGCTTATATGGTCTTAAACAGAGGCTGCTGTAGTCACAGAATGGGATGCCCCGGGCAGGAATCGAGCTGGCAGGGTCCAGTAGTGCTTTGGCCAGCAAAAGTGTCTTTATCAGGCCTAATTTCAAATATGATAAGAGCAAATGCTTATATGGTCTTAAACAGAGGCTGCTTTAGTCACAGAATGGGATGCCCTGGGCAGGAATGGACCTGGCAGGGTCCAGTAGGGCTTTGGCCAGCAAAAGTGTCTTTATCAGGCTAATTTCAAATATGATAAGAGCAAATGCTTATATGGTCTTAAACAGAGGCTGCTTTAGTCACAGAATGGGATGCCCCGGGCAGGAATCGAGCTGGCAGGGTCCAGTAGTGCTTTGGCCAGCAAAAGTGTCTTTATCAGGCTAATTTCAAATATGATAAGAGCAAATGCTTATATGGTCTTAAACAGAGGCTGCTGTAGTCACAGAATGGGATGCCCCGGGCAGGAATCGAGCTGGCAGGGTCCAGTAGGGCTTTGGCCAGCAAAAGTGTCTTTATCAGGCCTAATTTCAAATATGATAAGAGCAAATGCTTATATGGTCTTAAACAGAGGCTGCTTTAGTCACAGAATGGGATGCCCTGGGCAGGAATCGACCTGGCAGGGTCCAGTAGGGCTTTGGCCAGCAAAAGTGTCTTTATCAGGCTAATTTCAAATATGATAAGAGCAAATGCTTATATGGTCTTAAACAGAGGCTGCTTTAGTCACAGAATGGGATGCCCCGGGCAGGAATCGAGCTGGCAGGGTCCAGTAGTGCTTTGGCCAGCAAAAGTGTCTTTATCAGGCTAATTTCAAATATGATAAGAGCAAATGCTTATATGGTCTTAAACAGAGGCTGCTTTAGTCACAGAATGGGATGCCCTGGGCAGGAATCGAGCTGGCAGGGTCCAGTAGTGCTTTGGCCAGCAAAAGTGTCTTTATCAGGCCTAATTTCAAATATGATAAGAGCAAATGCTTATATGGTCTTAAACAGAGGCTGCTTTAGTCACAGAATGGGATGCCCTGGGCAGGAATCGACCTGGCAGGGTCCAGTAGGGCTTTGGCCAGCAAAAGTGTCTTTATCAGGCCTAATTTCAAATATGATAAGAGCAAATGCTTATATGGTCTTAAACAGAGGCTGCTTTAGTCACAGAATGGGATGCCCTGGGCAGGAATCGAGCTGGCAGGGTCCAGTAGGGCTTTGGCCAGCAAAAGTGTCTTTATCAGGCCTAATTTCAAATATGATAAGAGCAAATGCTTATATGGTCTTAAACAGAGGCTGCTTTAGTCACAGAATGGGATGCCCCGGGCAGGAATCGAGCTGGCAGGGTCCAGTAGTGCTTTGGCCAGCAAAAGTGTCTTTATCAGGCCTAATTTCAAATATGATAAGAGCAAATGCTTATATGGTCTTAAACAGAGGCTGCTTTAGTCACAGAATGGGATGCCCTGGGCAGGAATCGACCTGGCAGGGTCCAGTAGGGCTTTGGCCAGCAAAAGTGTCTTTATCAGGCCTAATTTCAAATATGATAAGAGCAAATGCTTATATGGTCTTAAACAGAGGCTGCTTTAGTCACAGAATGGGATGCCCTGGGCAGGAATGGACCTGGCAGGGTCCAGTAGGGCTTTGGCCAGCAAAAGTGTCTTTATCAGGCTAATTTCAAATATGATAAGAGCAAATGCTTATATGGTCTTAAACAGAGGCTGCTGTAGTCACAGAATGGGATGCCCCGGGCAGGAATCGAGCTGGCAGGGTCCAGTAGTGCTTTGGCCAGCAAAAGTGTCTTTATCAGGCCTAATTTCAAATATGATAAGAGCAAATGCTTATATGGTCTTAAACAGAGGCTGCTTTAGTCACAGAATGGGATGCCCTGGGCAGGAATGGACCTGGCAGGGTCCAGTAGGGCTTTGGCCAGCAAAAGTGTCTTTATCAGGCTAATTTCAAATATGATAAGAGCAAATGCTTATATGGTCTTAAACAGAGGCTGCTTTAGTCACAGAATGGGATGCCCCGGGCAGGAATCGAGCTGGCAGGGTCCAGTAGTGCTTTGGCCAGCAAAAGTGTCTTTATCAGGCTAATTTCAAATATGATAAGAGCAAATGCTTATATGGTCTTAAACAGAGGCTGCTGTAGTCACAGAATGGGATGCCCCGGGCAGGAATCGAGCTGGCAGGGTCCAGTAGGGCTTTGGCCAGCAAAAGTGTCTTTATCAGGCCTAATTTCAAATATGATAAGAGCAAATGCTTATATGGTCTTAAACAGAGGCTGCTTTAGTCACAGAATGGGATGCCCTGGGCAGGAATCGACCTGGCAGGGTCCAGTAGGGCTTTGGCCAGCAAAAGTGTCTTTATCAGGCTAATTTCAAATATGATAAGAGCAAATGCTTATATGGTCTTAAACAGAGGCTGCTTTAGTCACAGAATGGGATGCCCCGGGCAGGAATCGAGCTGGCAGGGTCCAGTAGTGCTTTGGCCAGCAAAAGTGTCTTTATCAGGCCTAATTTCAAATATGATAAGAGCAAATGCTTATATGGTCTTAAACAGAGGCTGCTTTAGTCACAGAATGGGATGCCCTGGGCAGGAATGGACCTGGCAGGGTCCAGTAGGGCTTTGGCCAGCAAAAGTGTCTTTATCAGGCTAATTTCAAATATGATAAGAGCAAATGCTTATATGGTCTTAAACAGAGGCTGCTGTAGTCACAGAATGGGATGCCCCGGGCAGGAATCGAGCTGGCAGGGTCCAGTAGTGCTTTGGCCAGCAAAAGTGTCTTTATCAGGCCTAATTTCAAATATGATAAGAGCAAATGCTTATATGGTCTTAAACAGAGGCTGCTTTAGTCACAGAATGGGATGCCCTGGGCAGGAATGGACCTGGCAGGGTCCAGTAGGGCTTTGGCCAGCAAAAGTGTCTTTATCAGGCTAATTTCAAATATGATAAGAGCAAATGCTTATATGGTCTTAAACAGAGGCTGCTTTAGTCACAGAATGGGATGCCCCGGGCAGGAATCGAGCTGGCAGGGTCCAGTAGTGCTTTGGCCAGCAAAAGTGTCTTTATCAGGCTAATTTCAAATATGATAAGAGCAAATGCTTATATGGTCTTAAACAGAGGCTGCTGTAGTCACAGAATGGGATGCCCCGGGCAGGAATCGAGCTGGCAGGGTCCAGTAGGGCTTTGGCCAGCAAAAGTGTCTTTATCAGGCCTAATTTCAAATATGATAAGAGCAAATGCTTATATGGTCTTAAACAGAGGCTGCTTTAGTCACAGAATGGGATGCCCTGGGCAGGAATCGACCTGGCAGGGTCCAGTAGGGCTTTGGCCAGCAAAAGTGTCTTTATCAGGCTAATTTCAAATATGATAAGAGCAAATGCTTATATGGTCTTAAACAGAGGCTGCTTTAGTCACAGAATGGGATGCCCCGGGCAGGAATCGAGCTGGCAGGGTCCAGTAGTGCTTTGGCCAGCAAAAGTGTCTTTATCAGGCTAATTTCAAATATGATAAGAGCAAATGCTTATATGGTCTTAAACAGAGGCTGCTGTAGTCACAGAATGGGATGCCCCGGGCAGGAATCGAGCTGGCAGGGTCCAGTAGTGCTTTGGCCAGCAAAAGTGTCTTTATCAGGCCTAATTTCAAATATGATAAGAGCAAATGCTTATATGGTCTTAAACAGAGGCTGCTTTAGTCACAGAATGGGATGCCCCGGGCAGGAATCGAGCTGGCAGGGTCCAGTAGTGCTTTGGCCAGCAAAAGTGTCTTTATCAGGCTAATTTCAAATATGATAAGAGCAAATGCTTATATGGTCTTAAACAGAGGCTGCTGTAGTCACAGAATGGGATGCCCCGGGCAGGAATCGAGCTGGCAGGGTCCAGTAGGGCTTTGGCCAGCAAAAGTGTCTTTATCAGGCCTAATTTCAAATATGATAAGAGCAAATGCTTATATGGTCTTAAACAGAGGCTGCTTTAGTCACAGAATGGGATGCCCTGGGCAGGAATCGACCTGGCAGGGTCCAGTAGGGCTTTGGCCAGCAAAAGTGTCTTTATCAGGCTAATTTCAAATATGATAAGAGCAAATGCTTATATGGTCTTAAACAGAGGCTGCTTTAGTCACAGAATGGGATGCCCCGGGCAGGAATCGAGCTGGCAGGGTCCAGTAGTGCTTTGGCCAGCAAAAGTGTCTTTATCAGGCTAATTTCAAATATGATAAGAGCAAATGCTTATATGGTCTTAAACAGAGGCTGCTGTAGTCACAGAATGGGATGCCCCGGGCAGGAATCGAGCTGGCAGGGTCCAGTAGTGCTTTGGCCAGCAAAAGTGTCTTTATCAGGCCTAATTTCAAATATGATAAGAGCAAATGCTTATATGGTCTTAAACAGAGGCTGCTTTAGTCACAGAATGGGATGCCTCACAGCAGACTTAAGATCAGTTCAGTATATATGCACAGTTAGTTACTATAAGCAGCCTGAAAACGCTAACAAAGGCTGGATGAAAAAAAAAAAATCTCCCTGTCAGCCAGCTCCGTTTTTCCTACCTTTCCCTGGCTTTCTGTCTGTCTCCTGTCTGTCTCCTGCCTGTCTCCTGCCTGTCTCCTGCCTGTCTCCTGCCTGTCTCCAGCCTGTCCCTGTCTGTCCCTGTCTCCAGCCTGTCTAACTGCCTCAGCTACACAGCGTTCTGTCTGTCTGTCACGAATGCAATAGAGAAATGAGGAAATGCAAGATGGCCGCCGTTAAATACCGCTGTGTGACGTCACCGGGCTTGCTGGCTGCTGATAGGCTGCATGTGACTGCCCCAGCTTGCACTGGCGCGGGATACATGTCCAGACATGTCCCGTCCGCCATCTTAGAATGCCTGTAATGTAAATGAATGGATGTTAAAGGAAAACTTCGAGTGATCGAATCGCGGGGAAATTCGGATTCGATCCGAATCGAATTTTTCCTGAAATTCGGATCGAATCCGGGTTCGTCCGGATCGATTCGCTCATCCCTAGTGGTCACCCATATGAGTGTGGCAAGATGGATAGGTCAAATAGATCATTAAACTAGGGACTCCTTGGGGAGGTGTAGATTAATATAGGTTATGCCATATGTGGCTTTGGAGCCTATCATAATGTCATGGCCCAGAGTGGGGGGTGATAGTATTGTATATTTGCACGAATATGATTAAGTACTCAGTTATGTGTGAGGAGTTCGTTGTGTTCTCCCTCTGTCCATTTAGGACATATGGTGGCATGCGCTAGGTAATGGGGGTTACCCAGTTAGATATGGACTTCGTGTTAGGAGGTCCTAGGATATGCGCTGCATATGTGCCTACATACGTTAGTTTCCAGCTCTTGTATTCATCATTGGTATGCGTTTGAAGTATAGAATATTTGTAGATAGGGCTTTACTGGTTAATTATTTTTAGGATTATAGAGATGATTTTGTCCATATAGGATTTGTGTTTTTGCTCTTGTCTCCGGGTACTCACCTTCCCGGGCTCCTGTCCTGCACTGTTTTGCCTGCGGGTGGCGGGCGCGAGCTCGACTTGTGTGAGCCGAGCCGCGCACTTCCTCTCCGCGGAACGCACGCCCGGCTTGTGACGCGCTTCCGGCCGGGGCACGTCATGAGTGCTTGTGACTGACGCGCTTCCGGCACTCAGGGCGTTCTCGGCGCAGGGCGGGGGATCGCCGGTGGGGGGGGGTGAGTATAAAGGGTCAAGTTAGAGGGAGTGGCAGCTCTCTTTGTGCCCTGAAGAAGTGATGCGCTGACGTCACGCAACGCGTGGGCGCAGGGTGCTGCTGAGAGGTTTGACACTGGACACGTGAGATTTTACTGAGATTTATATATGCATATGTCTTTTTGTCCCTACCTGGCTGGTCTTCTGTTTATTCATATTAGTTTACATATTTGCACTCAGGTGTATTGCACTAGGAGCACAACACTTTTGGGATAGGGATATTGTAATATTATACAGGGTATTTTGGCTTTCACTGTGAATGCACACACTGGCATTGTTTGTATAGTTTCCGGCTGGGACTAAAGTGGACCTAAAACATGTATGATCAGTTTATGTGATGTGATTTGACCAGTGTCCCTCAAACAGCAATTGTGTCATCTTGGTCTCCCCCCTCCTTCCCTTCTTAAGGCAATCTGTGTTATGTGTGTTTTAGCATGGTTTTAATATGTATTTGTATCATCATGCATCAATAAAATCGTGGAGATTTTGGAATAGTCAGTGGTGCCACTTGGTCTTTTTGGGTGGAGTTGGGGGGCTGTGGGACCCTCTTACCTTTATTTTCATAGTGGTTTGTACCTTGACCCAATAGTGTGCACACTGGATATACTCTCAAAAAATAGGCTGGTGCGGTCTCACTTGTCTGGTTTCATACTGAAATGGTTAATAACGGAAGCTTATATTAGCCCTCTGCTTGTGTTATGCGTGGTTATTATAATACACACTCTTATAAATATGGATGTATGGTATATTTAGTTCTCACTGGCAGTTAAGTCACAGGCGTCCTGTAAGAGTACAGTAAAATAACAATTAATAACAGATAAGGCCCTACGCTCCCATAATTATAACTAGAGATGAGCGAACTTCTTGAAAGTTCGATTCGGGCGATTCGCCGGAATCGAACTTTTAGGAATCGCTCATCAGAAAAAAAAAATGCCGGCATGGTGGGAGCGGGCAGGCCGGCTACGCGGGATTTACTGGGGCTCAGCTCAGTCATAGTCTGCACTGGGAACCAGCTCCGCCATAGCCTGCACTAGGACCCAGCTCCTCCATAGCCTGCATTGAGACCCAGCTCTGCCACAGCCTGCACTGGGGCCCAGCTCTGCCACAGCCTGCACTGGGGCCCAGCTCTGCCACAGCCTGCACTGGGGCCCAGCTCTGCCACAGCCTGCACTGGGGCCCAGCTCTGCCACAGCCTGCACTGGGGCCCTTGGGGGTCTTGTGTACATCTGCCCTGTGTTTCCCCTTCCCAAGTCTGTGACCACCAAGGGACTACCCGAGGCCTGTGCAACTCCATGTTTAGGAGCTCTGCTGAAGAACTGGGTGGATTATGGGCTCTCAGAGTACCGGGCCACCCACGTTCCGGATGGTCGGCAGCTTGCCTCTTTGGTAGTGCAAACGGGTTGTCTGTTCTTTGTTCTTCTGTTCCTAGTCAGCTACCCAGCTTCCTTCATTCCCAGAAAGTAAACCAGGAATTTCCCACACACACCTTAAATGCCCAACTGAGGTTTTTTGACTGTACACTTACCTGAGCCAGGGTTCGGGGTCTGCATTTTCTCGTTTTGCACAATGATGGCTTCATTAAGATGGTCTCCCACAGGAGTGAGGACACTGGCAGCTAGCTGAAGTCCATGTTTGGGTACCCAAATCCGCAAAAGTTCGGTACGAATCGGAACAGTAAAACTACAGTATGTATCACAAATCCAGGGTCTTCTATTTCTGCCTGAAGGACCTTTGCAGGCAAATAGGGGGTTTTATTTGCTTTCCAGCAATCCTACAAGCTCTGAAATTTTCCAGGAAATGACATCTTGTTATAGCCTTCTACATTGTGGGCCTCAACTATTTTCAATTTCAGGCAGCTGTCTAGAAAAACCCATGTCTGCTGTGTTTTGGGACAAGGTTAAAATCGTCTGGGTGTTCATAAAGCTTTGACATTTGCCTCACCTGGCCTTTTCTAATGATGCTTGTAAACAATAGTCTAATTAAGGTCTGAGACTTTGGGTCAAATGTATGTGCACTGACAAATCTCTTTGGGGTTCTATACCTTTGCAAGGTCCCTGCTCAATAAAATTGTACCAAGCAAAAAGAATATACACTGATATTGCTAAAAATGAGAAAGCGTTTGTCACCTTCAACCCAATGCCTTGCTGATCATTACATTTCTTAACTGTTCACAGAAACTGTCATTTTGACCAGAGGTGCCAAACCTTTTGCTTATAACTATGCAAGGAGATATATATATATATATATATATATATATATATATCTCATGGTCTAGTGGTTAATCAATGCCTCTAGAACATGACTGTAAAATATATGGAACAGTAGATATAATAACCATTCCCCACACCTTCTGAAGTCATATAGTGGCCATTTGCTTAGAGAACTCTTTTTGACTTACTTTCATTGAGGTTAGATAAAAAGTAAATGCACCATACATTCCTTGCAGCTGTGCCTGTGTTTACATTAAACGTAGCTTTGATAAATTCAGGACCATGAGCTTCCTCCACAGACTTAACCCTTCGCTGAACTTTCTGCCTTTAGGTAACCAGACTTTTTACACACAAAACATTCATAAGTTTCTTTTAGATAGCTCTTATTTTTAGAGAAATCCTTTGTTTATAATGCTGCCTCTGCTCTGGATTCATTACATTTGCTTCGAGTTTCTGCTTTTCTCTTGTACTCCTCAACAAGTTACCCTTTAACATACTCTAGTGGGGGCTCATCATCTGGCTGGGCATCTAGTGCAGTGTCTACTGCAGTGTGTCATAACTTTCTGATAGAACTTACAGAAATGCAGCAAAATGAAATGTCTGAGATGCCTCTGATACACTTCACAATCTCTAGAATGCCTGCATATTCTGTTACTTCGCCTAGACTAATATCGTTTTCTCATGAGATTAGAGCTTATTTCTGAGGTTTTATCTTTCATGCACTTTAACTCATCCCACATCCCCTTTGCAGTAGCACACTTGCATATATGCACAATCTGATTATCATCTATACTGTGGGAGATGGTGCTCTGTGCTTTCTGATCCTTTTTCTAGCCAAACATTTGGTAATGGTTCCTGAGTTTATCAGTAGCATCTTGACCTTGAATTTCCAGTACTGATTCAGGCATGGCACAGTGAATTTGACAGAATAGACATCTTCTCTGATTCACTGTTGCTCTGTGAAAATCTTCTTCTGGGCTATTCCTGCTTTGGGCTATTCCTGCTTTGGGCTATTCCTGCTCTGCGATCATAACCTGTTGGCAGCGGATTGTACACGACACTCTTCTTGTGTGCAGGAACAACGACTGTTTATTCAGCAACAAACATAAACATTAACAGTATACATCAGCAACAAATCTCTGGTAATGGAGCAACAGAAACGGCTCCTTTCTGTTAGCAGGTTCAACACACTGTGCATACAGTCACATGGTCTACCTAAGACTTCCTGTTTACTTCTTTACACTAACATTATCAATAGCATAACAAGCAGACAGAAATATACACAATATAGTTGTGGCATTAAAGCTATTCAACAAGCAGTGGTCCTCCGTGTGGCCTCAGGTACTTGGTAAATGTCTATCTTTTCATTTTATGCCCTATTCATGCTTATTTCTAGCTAGGGGGAAGACATGGCTGTGCATAGGCTGTTGAGATACCTGCTTTAAAGCAATGTTACTAAAGATTTAGTATAGTTGGGGCAGATAGTATGTTAGGAGGCTACAGTGGGGCTTGGTACAGAGAGGGGTTTGGGGGAAACTTTAGAGGAAGCAATTTGGAGGGGGTGTTAGGAAAAGCATTTGAAGTGAATTCCCACATAGGCTTCAGGTGAGGTGCGCTGCATGCTGGAGGCTACACCCAATGCTATTGGCCACAAAGCTGACTAGGATTTCTCCCTGTTCTCCCTATGGCCAGTTCACCTTCATTGTTCTGTAGAGTAGTGGAGGCCCAGTTGCAGATGCGATCTGTGTAACCCCTATCCCTACCTAACTTTTAGAAACATGTTAGAAAAACCAGCAGCATCAAACCTTTAATGGTGACTAGTCCCAACCTCAGTGTCCTGATTTGGCTTTCTTTGGATTTGATACAAATGGCCGTCCTTATTGTGGCTTGAAGTTTGTTGAAGACTCTCATAATACACATCCAACACAGTATTATGATACACATGTGTTAGACTAGATAGCATCTTGGGACAGTGTATCTTTCATGTTGTAAGCGCTACAAGATCTAGTTACATGGCAATCCAGTAAGACATGGTGCACATGTGCCGTGTTCGACTGTGTACTGCCATGGAGAGGGCATGCACATAACCACCTCTGCTTGCACCAGTGGGATTTGCACATATGGAAATCCTTGGCACATATTCCTGTGCACTTGTGCACACAAAACTGCACATTTCTATCTCTAAGGGCCAGTCATGGCCTAGTGGTTAAGGTTTGATTCCGGGGTGGGACATGACTGAAGTGATCTTGAGCAAGGCAACTTTTTTGCCTATCTGCATAGATGATTTAAACATTCCTATATATGCACAAGCATAGCATGGCCACTTATGCATACAAATAATTCCATAATTCTTAGTTCCTGACTCTGGCTATACAGAACCTGCCTGAACTGCCACTGGTCTTGCAGTTAAAGGTACTGCTTTAAAAGTCCTAGCTGTGTCTGCTTCTAGTAGGGTTACCTAAAGTCCAACCCCACCATCAAGGGTTCTTTGCACACTGCATATGCCAGTTTCTGTATCACCAGGGCTGGATCAAGTGTGGTGAAGGCCCCTGGGCACAAAATCTGGTGGAGGCCCCAGATACAGTATTTTTTTTCCTTTAAAATCATAGTCCAGCCAAGTAACTGATTGGTGGTTTTCTGGCACCCGCCTATTTACTGGAACATCAGATCGAGTCCCTTGTGCCCCCCTTGTGCAGGTGCGTGCTGTTAGGGAACTCCTGTTTTGCCATTCTGGGTGGGGGGTAGTTGCCCGGCTGGTCCAGTAGAAAACAGTTCCCTGCATTGAGCTGCCAGCGGCTGTTCTTGGTGGCTTATGTGCAGTGACAGCTCTGCACGCACCCATCACTGTAGCATTGCTGACGATGGCTTTGCTGCTCTAGACTCCTGCCCTGACTCCAGTCCTGCCCTGTGGCGGCTTTGGCTGCAGGTTTGCAAATACAAAAAAAGGCTTGCCCATAGCTTCATTGCTGGCCCGTCAGACCAAAGACTGAAGAGCCTTCTGCACCAGACCATAACCCAAAGGTTGGTGGAGGCCCCCTTTGCAGGACAAGTGGTGGAGGCCCCGGGGCTCGCCTCCCTTGCGCCCCCCTCTTAATCCATCCCTGTGTATCACGGTGGTTGATTCAGAAACTTGCAGATGCACGTTCTTCAGGAGATCCTCCTACACTCTGGTCAGTACCTGACAATGGCAGAAAAACACATTGCTTTAAATATCTGCTCATCTTGCCTCAAGTTACATTGTAAAAGAAGCCACATGCTCTGTTATTACAATGTAATCAGCTAACAGCTGATTATGACATGCTAGGAATCCCCCCCCCCGCCTTCAAGCACATCTGTAGCTATCCATGAGAAAAGCTAAGGAAGAACACATCTGTAATTGTTAAAAAAAATCCCTAGCCATGGCATTTAAAGCAGACCTTCACCCTGAATAAGAGCCTATCTTGTATGATTTCCCCACCTCGCACATATAGATTACCCACATTAAAAATCTGCAACCTATTGCATATTTTTAACCTTTTAACATCCAAGATGGTGGCCTGTGGAGTCTCAGGCAGCCTGCAGACAGGAAGTATATTTTGACTGTGCCGCTCTGCATTCTGGGATTCTTTTCCTTTTCCTGACACCAGCTCTGCTCTGTCTGTGCAAAGCACAGCTAAAACCTCGCTCCCCTGTAGATTTCACACCTGTCCTTTCCTCAATATGTGATGCTTCTGAGGCAAGATAGCGGCACCCGTATCCTAGAGTCTGGAATGTAGTTGAAGCCCAATGGTGGAAAGAATAATAAGTAAGCAACCAAAAATGGAAAATATATTAATTTTAGATGCTGGGGAATAGTTTTCTAGGGTTTGGGCCTTTCATTAAATGATGCTGAAGGTTTGGTTTAATGACCTACATCCCTCGGTTTGGACCCTCAGTCCACTGAAAAGCTTCCTGGTGCCAGCAAATTACCTGCTCTTAGTGAAAATAAAAAAAAAGTACAAATGGCCTTAAATTTTAAGTAGACATGTACAAATGTACAGTACACAGTGCATTAAGTAAGTAATGGAAATATAATTGAAATGAATAACACACAGGTTGCAAATTGATTTTACAGGTAGACCATTTGAGAAGGCAGATTTTTAAGTCTTACTGAAAAGAACATAATTGAGGTCAACTTACTTCAAGAAAGTATAGTTTTCCTTCTTTCCATAGAAGAAAATTGCTGCCACTCATCTGGTTCTCCCACTCGTGGTTGCTTTCAGTTGCATTAAGAAGCATTTATGATAAGATGTTTGCCCCATGGAGCACATTGTGTGGCTCTTGTTCTTTGTATTCCAACACACTTTATCTTGGGTAATGATACAAATCATATGGATTAGACCACACATATAATGCACATTAACAGTCCCCCAGCTTTATAACAAGGTAAGCTGCGAGAGCAGCACTTTAAAATAGGTGGTTATGAAATAAACCGTGGTGAAATGTGTTTACATGACTGCTCGCATTGGTTTGATGGTATTGGCGATCCATGTTGCGCGGCTGGTTGGAATCTTGGCAGCAAAAAGAAATGGTTTGGGTGACTCAGGGATTAAAGCATCTCACGTCAAAAACTTTTTAAATGTAATAATCATGGAGGATTTATCCCCGAGTCAGCGGCTTTTGTATTAAAACCACAACCAAGTGTTTAGAAAAATGTTTTCGATAATGATTGGGGGTGTAAAGATAAGCTTTAAAGTAGCAAACATTTGGCCAGACATTAAACTAGACCTGTTTTTCCCTTTTTTTTAAAGGTGAGCTGAAAAGGGCTCCTGTTTCAGTACTGCATGATGAGGGTCGAGTTGGGATAGTGGAGGTGAGTCAAGGCAAGCTAATATTTGGCTATACATGTAATTGCTAACATAGCCAATCATACAACTGTTGTTGGGTCAAGGTGCAGCAGAACTGTTAAAAGGAACCTTAATTGAAAGACATTCTGAGATTTGTTTTGTTTTGGCCTACTTGGAAAAATATTAATCAGAATCTAGCTGTGAGATTTGTCAGATTTGTCTGAATCTGGACATAATCTGGATGCATTTTGGGGCTGCTTTAATTTGGATGACTTATTAATCATATTCATCCAAAACAAATCTTTTGGACTTCGATCGATCCAGATTTCAAGATATCATTATTTATCTAAAATCATCTTTCAGCCAAAAAAGCTATGCTCACCTTAAGTCCCACATAGTAATTTTGTGTATTAATACACTAATAGCTCCGCGGGAAATGTTAGTAGTAAAGTAATTCAATCAACAACAACACCTTCAGTGTGGACAATCAATTGCAGGCTTTGTGAGTCCCAACACCACTTATGATTAAATCACGTACCAGATTCCTTAGTTAGATAATGCCAAAAATTGTAACTTCTCTCAGGGAACACTTTGTAATAAACAACAGGTGTAATCTTCCAGGGTAACAATGAATTACTCAGCTTTTGGTTTCTCCATCGGGTCAGATAGAAATCAAATATAATAAACGTGCTTCTTTAGAGATCAATCCCCTCCAATTGCGCAATTCACATGTAAAAAAATGGACTAAAATTGCATAAGATCCTTAAAACAATAGGCGCCGTTCCCACTTTTAATAGTTGCTTACCAGAACAAAAGAAGTAACTTGCATGTCACAAATAGACGTTGATCAAAGTCTATTTGTGACATGCAAGTTACTTATTTTGTGAATCTTATCATGTGAATTGCGCAATTGGAGGGGATTGATCTCTAAAGAAGCACGTTTATTATATTTGATTTCTATCTGACCCGACGGAGAAACCAAAAGCTGAGTAATTCATTGTTACCCTGGAAGATTACACATGTTGTTAATTACGGGGAGGCCGATTCATCAATAGCGCCAGGTAGCGACAGATGAGCGACTGTAGCGTGATTTTTTCAGCGCCAGCCAGTATTCGCTGTGCTTGGCCGGCGTTAGCTTGATGACAGCGACTCAGTCGGTGTGCGGTAATGTTGAATACGGGCTGGGGGGTCGCTGTTTCACAGGTCCAGCGTTGTATGTGAGCGCCTGACAACGAATGGCCAGAGCGAACGGCTAGCTTCATATTCATCAAAAATTCACGCTCCGAATGTGCTGTCGCTGTCCATTCCTTGTTTAAACCCCAGAGCGCTGGCGGCGATCTGTATTAACTAGTTTTTAACCCCTAAACAACCATATTTTTTGAATGTAACATTATACATGTTTTTATAATCATTTTGTTATATGAATACATTAATCTCAGACCTGTTAGATCAATTCTGCACTTTTTTTTTTTTTTTTTTTTTTTGACTTAAAAATAATTCCTAACATTGCAGAAGTGTTCTCCGATTTTTTGACATTAAAAAAAAAATTTAAAAAAATAATACCAATTAATTATGATTAATTATAGCTTGCTCCATTGAAATGCATTGGACATCGCCAGGGAGCGACAGCTCATACCTGGCGCTGTGAGGGAATTTGCAGCGGCGCTGTTCGGTCCAGGCGGCTTCATGATGAATGCCGCGCTAGCCGTCGCTCTCGCCGGCGCTAGCCTCATTTTGCTTGATAAATGCGTCATTGTGACCGCCGCGGGCGTACTTGAGTCGGTAGTCGCCGTTAGCTGCCGCTACCTGGCGCTCGTCAGACACTACCTGGCGCTATCGCTTGATGAATAAGGGCAAAAGTGTTCCCTGAGAGAAGTTAAAATTTTTATCCAACTAAGGAATCTGGTACGTGATTTAATCATAAGTGGTGTTGGGACTCACAAAGCCTGCAATTGATTGTCCACAATGAAGGTGTTGTTGTTGATTGAAATACTTTACTACTAACATTTCCCACGGAGCTATTAGTGTATTAATACACAAAATTACTATTGTTTGAAGACTGCACCAATACGGTCTTACTAATTCCAGCGGAAGAAAGGATTGCCTTTATAATATGATTCAATTTAATCTTAATACACTGTAATATTTTTAGCGCGGTTTAGAAGAATTGTTCTTCCTTTTGTGTTAAGTCCCGCATAGACCATAGATGCTATACGGGGGCTGCAGGGCTTACCTCATCATTAGATCCACATCTGGCACCGGTCAGCTGATCACCCACACTTGTGCTTCTCTTCCTGGATCCTTCAGTCAGGGCGATGCCCCCGTTATCATTCACTGTGAGCTGCCACGCCCCCCCTCCATTGCAATGAATAGAGAGGGGCGTGGCAACTCACCGTGACTGATGGCGGGTGTAGCTGCGTCTAGGGACTCAGGAAGAGACGCACAATGAGCTAGAGGATCACAGGTAATTGGCTGGGCGGAGCTGGATGTGGATCTAGCGATGGGGTAAGCCCTGCAGCCCTGGACTAGCAGCTATGTTCTATGTGGAACATAAGGTGAGCATAGCTTTTTTGGGGGGGATTGGAAATTGTCTTTATCTCAGTAAAATGGAATAATAAAGTGGCATAAAATCCTTTCACTTTCATAAATGAGTATTTTAAATATTTTTCAGGGTGTAACCAGGCACCCTGTTTGGGGGAAACCGCGTACGGGGTAAAGTTGCTCCGCGCCTGGCTTCTGCCGATCTCTCCGGCTTCTGACATCTCGCTCCCCACTGCAGGGAGGGGCATTTTATACCAGCAGAGTGAGCTGACGTCAGCTGACTCACATTATGAATAGCCCCTTGCTACAACAGGGAGCGAGTTGCCACGGGCTCAGATGGCTGTGGATTTTGCGGAGAGTGGCTCGGGACAGTGACCACAGAGCACCGCAGGTCAGCAACCAGAGGACAGCGAGAGAGCAGGTGAGTTTTTACTTTTTTATTTAATTATTTCAGGGAAAAAATCAGTAGGCACAAATTACAAGAAATTTGGATTAATGCCAAATTCTGCTGAAATTCTAGGGAACTCTGGTTTTAACTAATCTTTTCGCTCATCTCTAGTGATGAGAGCAGGTGGGGGAAGGGGTGCAATGCTTGGTGTTGTAGTTCTACAGCAGGGGAACGGCCCGCGTAGGAGCGTGGGGAGGTGAGTGTTTACGGGTGTTCTGGGGGGTTTCACACAGCGGGGCACCCCCGATTGGGGTGCCCCACCGAAGTGGACCAATACCCAGGATAGTCAAAATCCTGGGTGTTGGTCCACTTTAAGGTATGTGTGTTGCCCTGCCTCTGTGCTGAATAATTGCATTTTCTCTCTCTAGCCCTCTGGTAACTTTGTTGCTCTGTCCTGCTATTGGGCCTTGCATTCTGTTCCATGTACTGGGACCCAGGCCCTCCATAGTCTGAGGGCCTGTGCCCCAGTACATGGTTACCTTTTACCTTAAAATGCGACCACGTGACTGCCCTGGGCAATCTCCAACATCGGGAGCTCGGCTAAGTATCAAACTTACATAATGTGGCTGATTGTTGCTTGCCTCTATGGTGGTGTGGACAGGTTATATGTCTTATGTGTATATGTTGCCAGAGCATGTCTGTGCTCTCCTGTTTCTAGTCTGTGGCATTGCTCCTTTGTTTCCAGTCCATGACTCTAACCGCTCAGTTTCTAGTCTGCGCTCAAGTTCTCAGTCCATGTCCCTGTTCCTGGTCTGTGTCTTTGATTTGTCAGAGACATCTGGAGACAACATAGTTATGGGAGGAACTGGCTGCCCAGCTGAGAGCTGTCTCCCTGTACTGCATAGCAGTTCCTAAACCAGGAAATTCTTGTATCTCCCTGACTGCATTGTAATTTAAGACATTCAGAGGCAGAGAGGGTTCTGGGTACTCACATGAACTAGCCATGTGAGATAGTGTAAGGTAATTGTATAACTGTTGCCCTGTAGCACAACTAGACTCATCATGGACTGAGGACTGAAAACTGCAAGTGGTGTTATAGTGTTTATTAACCTCGGTTGTATTGCTGAAGTTAGTCCTCAATAAAGCACTTGGAGACGCATGCCCTAATTCAAGCACGTCAGCTCATCCTATCTTTCCTGGGAATTGCGCTAAATTTTTCAACCCTCTCACCCTATATTCTGTTCAGAGCTGCAAAAGCTGGAGCAGAGCACAAGTTCCTGTGTTCTCATCAGTAACCCTGTAAATTGAAATATTCCTTTTTATTTTCTTTGCATAGTTGAGCAGATACTAAATGGTTCATAAGAAGCAGTATGAATATGCAAATAATAATGAACTGTTACTCAGCATAGCCAGCAGGTGGCAGCAGCATCTAGCATTATTTAAGTTGTTTACATTGTTTTTGTGCCCTTTTGTCTGGATCTGTCTCTTAGACTCCCCCCTCATTTACACTGCCTCTTTTTCTCCCAACTATACCTTCACCGCTTATTCCAGTTTTCCTTTCATGTTTGCTGCTGTCATTATTCTTTCATTATTCACTATTGTTTCTCATTCTTGCCATCCCATTTCCTAGTGACTACAGTGTGTGTACAGCCAGAGGTTACTATTTAAGTGTTATGTATTTAATATATTTATATATCTACCCTACACCACATCTAACTAATTTATGGCTAATTTCCATAGGTAAGAAAGACAATATTTGAGCCCATACGTAGGCCACGCCCACAAAAACCACACATCTCAGTGACTGGTGCGCGCCTCCCACACACAGAATGCCTAAAGGCTCCTGGGAATTCTTTCATCTCACACACCACTGCTCACGCCCATTGGCATGTGTTTAACACTATTATAGATAGAACATAGCTATAGTTGACTATTAACTATTTAGATATTAACTATTAATGGTCCATAAAACTGTGAATGTAGAAGTCTCTGAAGGTTAGGCCCCAACAGTGGGTCTAACCAAAAAACTAGAGGAAACACTTTTTTGGAGTTAGGAGTTAAGTGGCTTTAAAGTGGATTTTGACTATTCTGGGTTTTGGTCCTTTCTTCCAGGGCACCCCGATCGATGGTGCCCCGCTGTGTGAAATCCCCCAGGTCGCCGAAACCAACTCACCTCTTCCCGGTCCTACAGCGCATGCTGGCCGCTTGTCCAATCAGCACGCTGGCGGCCGCATCGCCCGCTACCATCTAACATGGAGCATGCCCGGTGCCCGACAATCACAAATGCCTGGCGCGTGCAGGCGCCCTGCTAGAGGGATAGCGAGGATGCGGCCGCAGCTCGCGTATTCGCCATTGGATCGGGAAACAAGGTAAGTGTATGGGCGTACCTGGGGGGTTTCACACAGTGGGGTATCCTGATTCTGGATGACCTGGGGGGAGGGAATCGAACAAGAAGGTGGGCTTTGATCCACTTTTATGTCCCTGTCCAGTCATGCACTAACTTTCTTCCACCTTTATCCCCGAAGGAATTGTGTAAAATTAGATGTTTCAAAGCATCTCAAATTCTTTGTTTATATGCAAATGCCTTATTCTGTGTATTATATGCGAATCCGCAGGCCTTGCTTCCATCCCTGAGCATGGCTGAGCTGAGATGGCTGTGTCATGTTGTAGCTTTAAGAGTGATGGCACAGCTCTGTTGTGGTTGGAAACAGCTGGTTGTCCTGGGAGCTCCAATAGAAAGGAGGTGCCATTCGCCAACTTTGAAGTGTGGTCATGGAGGAATGGAACTGAAAGGAGGACAAACTACGAGTTCTGCAAGCACTGCAGGATATAGAAGAGGCTCACAAGTTATGAGCTCCTTGCTGCTTTATTCTTACCGATGTCAAGACTGTCACTTTAAAGTGGACCCAAACCCTCCCTTACTACGACAGTGTATGTACCATTAAAGATTTTTTGTCGCACAAGTGTGTCAATTGGAGACAGGTAATAGCTACACAGAGCTAGATTAAGCATTGGGCAAGATGGGCTCTAGCCCAGGGAACCCTACAACTTTGGGGCCCCAGCACTTATGGCGGGCATTTTTTGCCTGTGTGTAGATCATGGCTGGCTGCTTGCCTGGAACTTTAATCCCCAGGATGCTTTGTTTCAGGCACAGCAAGTTGATTAATAGTGTGCCACAGCCTGGTCCCACAGCAGCCTAACAGGGTTCCCCCAGCAGCCTGGTCCCACAGCAGCCTAACAGGGTTCCCCCAGCAGCCTGGTCCCACAGCAGCCTAACAGGGTTCCCCCAGCAGCCTGGTCCCACAGCAGCCTAACAGAGTTCTCCCAGCAGCCTGGTCCCACAGCAACCTAATAGGGTTCCCCCAGCAGCCTGGTCCCACAGCAACCTAACAGGGTTCCCCCAGCAGCCTGGTCCCACAGCAACCTAACAGGGTTCCCCCAGCAGCCTGCTCCAACAGCAGCCTAATAGGGTTCCCCCAGTAGTCTGTTCCCACAGCAGCCTAACGGGGTTCCCCCCAGCAGCCTGGTCCCACAGCAGCCTAATAGGGTTCCCCCAGCAGCCTGGTCCCACAGCAGCCTAACGGGGTTCCCTCAGCAGCCTGGTCCCACAGCAGCCTAACGGGGTTCCCCCAGCAGCCTGGTCCCACAGCAGCCTAACGGGGTTCCCCCAGCAGCCTGGTCCCACAGCAGCCTAATAGGGTTCCCTCAGCAGCCTGGTCCCACAGAAAACTAACAGGGTTCCCCCAGCAGCCTGGTCCCACAGAAACCTAACAGGGTTCCCCAGCAGCCTATTCCCACAGCAGCCAAATAGGGTTCCCCCAGCAGCCTGGTCCTACAGAAACCTAACAGGGTTCCCCCAGCAGCCTGGTCCCACAGCAGCCTAACGGGGTTCCCCCAGCAGCCTGGTCCCACAGCAGCCTAATAGGGTTCCCTCAGCAGCCTGGTCCCACAGAAACCTAACAGGGTTCCCCAGCAGCCTGTTCCCACAGCAGCCAAATAGGGTTCCCCCAGCAGCCTGGTCCTACAGAAACCTAACAGGGTCCCCCCAGCAGCCTGTTCCCACAGCAGCCTAATAGGGTTCCCCCAGCAGCCTGTTCCCACAGAAACCTAACAGGGTTCCCTCAGCAGCCTGGTTCCACAGCAGCCTAACAGGGTTCCCCCAGCAGCCTGGTCCCACAGAAACCTAACAGGGTTCCCCAAGCAGCCTGGTCCCACAGCACCCTATTAGGGTCCCCCCAGCAGCCTGTTCCCACAGCAGCCTAATAGGGTTCCCCCAGCAGCCTGGTCCCACAGCAGCCTAATAGGGTTCCCCCAGCAGCCTGGTCCCACAGCAGCCTAATAGGGTTCCCCCAGCAGCCTGGTCCCACAGAAACCTAACAGGGTTTCCCCAGCAGCCTGGTTCCACAGCAGCCTAACAGGGTTCCCCCAGCAGCCTGGTTCCACAGCAGCCTAACAGGGTTCCCCCAGCAGCCTGGTCCCACAGAAACCTAACAGGGTTCCCCCAGCAGCCTGGTCCCACAGAAACCTAACAGGGTTCCCCCAGCAGCCTGGTTCCACAGCAGCCTAACAGGGTTCCCCCAGCAGCCTGGTCCCACTGAAACCTAACAGGGTTCCCCCAGCAGCCTGTTCCCACAGCAGCCTAACAGGGTTCCCCCAGCAGCCTGGTCCCACAGCAGCCTAATAGGTTCCCCACAGCAGCCTGTCTCCCCTGCCAAAAAAAAAACAAATTTATATATCAGCTTCACCAAACTTCCTGGGGCCAGAACCATACTTAAACCTGGCCCTAGATACAAACGTGTGAAATCCACAGGTTTACAATAGGAGACATGCGTCACTGAAACGTGCAGCTATTTCCTGTCCCAATGATGAAGGGCTTGATGCCAAATTTGGTTTTCTAAGGATTTTTAACTGTAAAGGCATCACCAAACTGGGATGCTCCAGAGACAGGTATTAAAAGGGACATAGTGAAATGTTTCACTTTCGTGCCCCATAACAGCCTGCATTGCTTATTTTACTAAAGCCTTTGCCCAATATTTATAAAAACACAAGCCAGATGCAGTCGGCCATATTGATCCCTGGCCAAGCAGTCTCGCCTCCTGGTATTTTCCATCGGTGATACATTTATTTATAGTACACACAGCTTGACATTGGGAGTCAGTCTTATCAGTTATAATAACTGCCATTATGTGACAGTTTAGCTTGTAACTGAATTGATTAGCATACGGCTGCCATTCGGACATCATAATGCTTTCTGTTAGAAATTTTATGAAAAGAAATAGGCTGTTGGAGCACTGGGCTGGGGATAGAAGGTGATGTGGGCAAAGGTAATTGTGTGGGGCTACATTTGGCACTATCCTAAACTGTTTTCCGTTTTTAAGTTGAAGCAGAAATGTCCGAGATATTGGGGTTTACAGGTTCAGCCAGTGACATTTGTTTTTTCATCCTGTCCCCCAATCAGCTTGGCCAGGCTGGATGGAATGTCTAATTTCCCCTCCTATATCCCACCACCTCCTCCTCCCTGTTCAGAGAGGTGCCTGTGTGCCCGCCGCATTTCCTCTGCTCTTCCCTGGCGGATCCCAGAAGAGAAGCTGTGCCCGTTTGCCCCCCTCCTCCCGGGCTGATGCAGGGAGAGAGATTCAGCTTCTGCCCCCCCTTCCCCAGCTCACCTCCTGGGCTGATGCAGGGAGAGCGATGTGCCTTCCTCACTTCTCCCGCTTTCCTCCCAGGCTAATTCCAGGAGAGAGTACTGCAGACCCTGCCCCCTTCCAGCTCTCCCCGCCTCCCGGCACTGACAGTCCCCCTAACTACATGCCCACCAATCCACCTAGTTGCCCACTCACCGATTTGCTCAACCACCAACCCACCTAGCTACCCACCCACCAACCCACCTAAATTGCTGGGAGTGCAGGCGTGTATGCACTTTGGGAGTCCGGGCGTGCGTGCGCTTCTGTAGTTTGGATTTGCAGGTGTTCTGGGAGTCCGGGCATGCATGCACTTTGGAAGTCCGGGCGTGCATGCACTTTGGGAGTCCGGGTGTGCGTGCGCTTTTGTAGTTTGGACTTGCAGGTGGTGCATGCGCTTTGGGAGTGCAGGTGTGCGCTTCTGGAATGCGGGCATGCATGTCCTTTAGGAGTGTAAGCGTGCATGCTTTTTGGGAGTGTGGGTGTGCGTGTGCTTTGGTAAAGCGGGTGTACATGCACTCTGGGAGTACAGGCATGTATGTGCTTTGGGAGTGCAGGTGTGCATGCGCTATGGGAGTGCGGGTGTGCATACGCTTTGAAAGTGTGGGTGTGCATACACTTTGGGAGTGGGTCTGGCAGTGCTGGTCTAGGCTCCAGTGCTGTCTAGCAATAGGGGGAGAGGGGATAAGCCCAGCCAGGGTGTCTTATGCAAGTTCTGGGAATCTTACAGACCCCACTCATTATGCTGATTATTATGCAGCATCACGGAGCCAAGGGCCACACCCACTTTTTTCAGAAGTGGAATCTGAAATATCTTCCATTTAAAAACAGAAAACAGTTTAGGACAGCGCCAAATGTAGCCCGACACAATGGTGTAACAATTACCTTTGCCTGCAGTATCACTTTAAAGCGGACCTTGAGCATGATTTAATGAAAAGTCCAAACCCTTAAAAACCAATTCCTAGCATCTAAAATTAATATATTTAAAGTATTTAATCACTTACTAATTATTCTTTCCCCCACCGGTCTGCAACTATGTTCAGGACTCTAGGGTATGGGCTCCGCCATATTGACTCAGAAGCATCTAAGTCTAGGAGAGGAGAGGGGACAAAGTTACAGGGGGGCTGGGTTATAGCTGTGCTTTTCACAGACAGAGCAGAGCTGGGGTCAGGGAAAGGACATCAATCCCAGAATGCAGAGCGACACAGTCAGAAGACACTTCCTATTTGCAGGCTGCCTGATGCTCCATGAACCGCCATCTTGGATGTTTAAAAGCTTATAACATGCAGTAGATGCAGGTAGGATGATTTTTAATGTGAGCAATCTGTATGTAAATGGTGTGGGAAACATATAAGATAGGCTTTTATTCAGGGTGAAGGTCCTCTTCAAGCCTGTTAACTTTCCGTGGGAATCACGTTTAGCACTTTGAATTAGTTTTGAATTTTGTCGATTGACAAGGCTGCCGCAACAAGACATCACTTTTTAATTAATTAACTCTTATTATTTAATTAGTGGCCTCCTTCCAGAGGAGTTAAACGCAGGGGCCGATTGCCTCGCTGTTTGCTCTGATAGTGAGCTGCCATCAATTTACTTTAGAGCAGCATAATGATACGGTCAGGCGCTGGCGGTGAATGGAGAGCACTTTATAACCAGGGAGAGGCTCTGATTGGGCTCATTCCGCCTTGAAGTCACGCCTCAGTGACGGCCATTGGCAGCCGTCTTTTCAGACGAGATGAAAATGTAATTTTGCCAATATCATTCCAGCCGGGGATTTCTCGGAAAGCAAATTTATTTTAAAAGAAGTGATTAAAATATGCGCTGGCCTTCAGGTATCATACACGGGGGGAAAATGATAGGTGAGGATCCAGCTACTCAGAGGGGTCAGCGAGAGTTCTTAGCCAAGGAGATGTTTTCAAGGTATCACACAAACCTTTGCAATGTGATTTGTTCAATCTCTATACAAACTTTTGGAGCACTGAGTGAACATTCAATCTATGTAAACGGTAACTACCGTCTTTCCCCGAAAATAAGACATCCTCCAAAAATAAGGCCTAGTGCCTGCTTTCGGAGGATATCGTTATATAAGTCATTCCCCGAAAATAATTCCTACCCGAAAATAAATCCTCCCCCGAAAATAGGGACTCACCGTTGGTACAGTTCCGTCCACGAAATGTTGCAGAAGGATCCGGAGCTTCTACCGTAGAGACCGTTGGGGCGGTGGCGCCTCGCAGCTCACTGATTGGCTGCAGCGCTGTGGAGCAACGCGAGACTTCGGGCGGGTATTTGCTGAGGGACGGTGCGCAGGGGGATGTCAGAGAGCCCGCGCGAACCTGAGGAAAAGCTGCCGCCGCCTGCTCCCTGGGACTGCGCCGCTGAGTGTGCCCCAGCGAGACCTGGCCCAAGACAATACGGTACCGGTAAGCAGGCCCGGATTAACGTAGGGGCGGACGGAGCTGCCGCTCCGGGCCCCTACGTTAAAACAGGCCCAGCAGCCTGCAAACGCGGCCCGCATAGGCCGCCCGGCGGCTGCCGTGCGGGTCCCGTGAGACTCTCACAGGCTATAGCAGGCATACTCAACTAGCACAGCTGAGCAGCCTGATGCTCTGTGCAGCCTGGTATTGTAACCACTAGGGGGCGTAATGACGGGGCACGTAAGGGGGGAGCTCCAGGGAGGTGGAGGAGACGCACGCCGCCTGTCTTCTGTCAAGACATCCCCCGAAAATAAGGCCAAGTGCTTTTTTCCGGGGAAAAATTAATATAAGACAGTGTCTTATTTACGGGGAAACAGGGTAGTAAAGACTTAGAACAAGGGTATAGTAAAATAATATGTAGTTTATTCAGATTTCAAGGTATGTGACCAGACCAGGGTGGATTTTAGAAAAAAAATTAAAAGTGGGGCCACAAGTTCTAAAATATTGTACCAACCCTATTCCCAGTGCCTATAATCCTGTACAGCTTCACTACATGCACAGTCCCTGCCCCCCCCCCCCCCATGTACCCATTCCCAGTCCTTTGAAAGAGGAGCAAAAGTCAGCTTTGGCATCTAAAAGACATTCCTCTTCGGGGGAGGGGGGCATTCCCATTTTGAGATGCCCTGTAAAACCGATGTAAATCAGCTGAATTTTTACTGGACTGGTGTTTCCACTGCATAAGTGTCACCACCAGGGCCGGCTCCAGGTTTATGTGGGCCCTCGGGCAGCATGGCCTCAGTGGGCCTCTTTGCGGTGGTGAGTCGTAGGTCAGGGGTCTATAAATTCCATGGCCAAGACTAAGAAGGGCTGCTTATCCTCCAACACCCTATTGGAGCTCTTTTTTAAGTTTGGCCCCACATGAATGGGCATAGTATTGATGGACAAAATGGGAAGGGCAGGAATATATGGATGGAGAGATAGCTGGGAGGAAAAGGGATAGATGGGCAAAATGAAAAGCACAGGAATGGCTGGGTAGAGCTGGCGGTGGCGGGGGGGGGGGGGGGGGGGGAGTGTAGATGGACTGAGCTGAAAGAAAGATGGATAGACTGGCAGATCTGGAAGGAAGAGGGGTAGATGGGCACAGCTGGGAGGACAGGGATGGGGCAGAGCTGAGGGTAGAGGGGTGGATGGGACAGAACTGAGGGGACAGAGCTGTCGGGCAGAGTGAAGAGGACAGGAATGAATGGGGCAGAACAGGGGGGCATGGATGGATGAGGCAGAGCTGAGGGGACAGGGATGGATGGGGCAGAGCTGAGGGGACAGGGATGGATGAGGCAGAGCTGAGGGGACAGGGATGGATGAGGCAGAGCTGAGGGGACAGGGATGGATGGGGCAGAGCTGAGGGGACAGGGATGGATGGGGCAAAGCTGAGGGGACAGGGATGGATGGGGCAGAATTGGAGGAAACGCAGGGGACCAATGCATTGTTCGTGGCAAAAAAATGTAAGTTCTTTAACCACATTGTGCCAGCTGGAGGGTGGGGGCCCTCGACCAGCCCTGGTCACCACCACTGGCAACCCTGACTTCCACCTGTATGCCAGCTATATCTAAATGGCTAGAGCTAACATGCACCATCGAAGGGAAGCCACATGTGCCTACAACTCTAGTCAGTTTTAGCTGCTCATTCATATGTGCAGCTGAGAAAAGGCGTATCTCAAATCGGGTGACAGGCTGAAGAGGAACAAAAGTATAGTGAAAATCCTAAAAATGACCAACATGTTCTAGCTAAAGTCTGTCTGCTGGCCAGGCTATGGTACAGATGGAGAAGTTGATAGAAGGATGCCCTGGCGGTGGCCCTGCTTCCACCCACGTGTTTTCCCTCAATCCTTTTACCAACTGCGCTACTGCACAACATAAATTATGGCGGGGGCTACAATAAGATGGGACACTGGCAGCTGGCTGCTGAAAGGGACATGCTAATGGTCATCTTATTGTAGCCCCTGCAATAGCTCATGCTGATGAAGATACACCGGCATCGGAAGGCCAACAAAAATCACAACCCTGCTGTTAAGATGTCAGCCATGTGGCAACCCTAGCACTGGCCAGCTGCCCTCCAGTCAACTGCCTGATTTGCCTACCCCAAATGCCGGCCCAGGGCCAGACTAAATCAGGCCTACATTCTAGGTCATGGCCAGGTACAGTTATCAAGAGAGAGGGATTGGGTGAAGTCAGAAACAGACAGGTGCTGTCAGAAGGGGGAAACAGGAGAAGTATTTGGCCAAATCATGATAGAAACAGAAAGAGTGCAGTGAGAAATAGGAAGCGGCCAGAGGATAAAAGTGACCAGGTATAGTCAGAAAATTGAAGTCTTCAGAGGAAATCAGATAGAATAGGTGGGTAGGTGAAGTCAGAAATAGAAAGGTGCAAAAATATGATGTGGCCAAGTGTAACCAGGAAGAGGAAGTAAACAGGGCAAAAGAGGGGAGGAAGTAGGCTAAATGATGTCAGAAATATGAAGCGGTCAGGTGAAATGAGAGAGAGAGAGGAAGTTGTCAAGTGCCAGAAATAGGAATTGGTTAGGTGTAGCCAAGTGAGTAAGTGGAAATCGGGTGTGGGTGGCCCAGGAAAAGTTAGAAATAGAAAGTCGCCGGGGGCAGTCAGAAGAAGGATGTGGTTGGGGGGAGAGGAGTTGATGGCCAGATGCAGCCAAAGTGTGGGTGTGGCCAGTGCAGTCTAAAATGGAAAGTAACCAGGTGTAGCCAAAGAAAGGAGTTACAAGGGAAAATCTTACAGTAGAAGGTGGCCCAGGTTAAGTCAGGAGTAGGAAATGCCCAGGTACTATAAAAAAGAGTTGCCACGTGTATCTTGAAAGTGGTGGTGGTAAGGGGAAATGAGGAGTAGTAGGTGGCCAGATGAAGTCTGGCACATAAAGGGACCAGGTACAGCCAGAGAGGAAGTTGCCAGATGCTTTCAAGAAACAGCAAGTGACCAGGTGTAGGCAAGGGAGAAGGTGCAAGGGGGAAATCTGGGGTAATGGGGGGCCCAGGTGAAGTCATAAACAGGAAGTGACTAATTGTAGTCAGAAGGTAGTGGTGTTTAGCGTAAATAGGAGGAGTAAGTGGCCAGATGATGTGACAAATAGAAAGTGACCAGGTACAGTCAAAGAGGAAGTTAAAGGAAATAAAAGATGATCAAGTGTAGCCAAAGGAGGAAGTGACACGTGAAAACCAGGAGGAGTGGATGTCCCAAGTGAAATCAGAAATATGAAGTGGCAAGTGTCATCAGAAGGTGTTAGTGGCCTATACAAGCTTATATAGGACGTGAGAGACCTTCTCCACCTCAGTGCTTCTAAATACAGGCTGGCTGAAATATCAAACGAGTATATTTGTGCATAAATACATTATATCAATAGAAAGGATATTAATGATAATCTATGTATATGCTATTGCACTTTAATACACTAGCTTCTATAGCCCACTGTACAGGGTCAGAAAACAGATGCACAATGAGTATAGCCCTCCCCGCAAAAGAGGAACTACACCCAAGTTTTTCCCTTTCCTGTGGTTTGTTTCTCAGATGCACACTGCAGTGCTGCAATTCTGCTATTTCACATCCCTATAGTAGCTTCTCTAGCTGACTGTACAGGGTCAGGAAACAGATGCACACTGTATTGCTGCATGTCTGCTATTGCACATTCTTATATTAGCTTCTCTAGCCGACTGTACAGGGTCAGGAAACAGATGCACACTGCAGTGCTGCAATTCTGCTATTTCACATCCCTATAGTAGCTTCTCTAGCTGACTGTACAGGGTCAGGAAACAGATGCACACTGTATTTCTGCATGTCTGCTATTGCACATTCTTATATTAGCTTCTCTAGCAGACTGTACAGGGTCAGGAAACAGATCCACACTGCAGTTCTGCATGTCTGCTGTTGCACATTTATACAGTAGCTTCTGTAGCAAACTGTACAGGGTCAGAAAACAGATACACATTGAGTATATCCCTCCCCCACAGATAGCCTTTAAAGAGGAACATCATCCAGGATTTTCACTCTCCCCTGTGTTGTTTCTCTGCAGTGGGGCAGGTATTCCGATCTGGGATGGCCAGCTGTGTGTTTCTCCACTCATCACCTTCTGGCGATCCAGTGCTGGTCCATCAGCGCTTGCTGGTCATTTATACAGTAGTTTCTCTAGCTGACTGTAAAGGGTCAGGAAGTAGATGCACACTGGGTGGGTGCACCCCTAAATGCAAAATACATTTTGTCACACACTCCTGTCTTTACAAGATACTGTCCCTTGGAAAGTATAACAGTCTTTCATAGTGATTAAAGGGAAACTCCAATTTCAATGGTGTTTTTAAATCCATGTTTTTTGTGTTCCAACATCATGTCCTCAATGTGCTGAGCTAATCTAGAATCTTTATATGTGTATATGTTAGCGTATTCATACAGTAGCTTCTTTAGCTGACTGTACAGGGCCAGGAAACAGATGCACACTGCAAGGTTGCATGTCTGCTATTGACAATTAACATAGTATCTTCTCTAGTTGACAAACTGCAAATAGTGAACACTGCTTCCATAAAACACACATTTACTAAGCTGAGAAAAAATACACAAATGTTGTAGTAATGATAGGCCATGTGCCACCTGGTATCTGCACTGTATGGCAGCCTATCCTGATTTGGCACATATCCTAATTCAACAAAATAGCGAGATATCTCAACTACTTTCATATACCTAATTGTTTTCAGCCATGAAAAAGAGTAAGGGCGGACACATCTGTAGGTTATAACGAGGCCCAGATTCTATATGCAATACAGAAATGTCAATATTATGCACCCCCGGAAAATATGTTTATACAAAGACTATACTTTTAAGAATATAATTTTATATTAATAATAAATTAGTCTTGGTATATTTAATCATTTTTGGTGTACATAATATCCACATTTCTGCATTACATGTTCTGTATGGACTATGAGGGAAAGCCCAAGATTTTATTGCACCCACAGCCCTATTGCTCTTTACTGATTGACCCCAGATTCTTCAAAGGTGAAGACTACGGCTATGGTTTTCTTGGGGCCAAGTATAGAAGAAATTGAAGTTTCAACTAGAGACCAGCCATAACATATAGTTCATGGTTGGGCACCTGTTAACCTATAATGAAGTGTCAGCCAGTCAATGCAGGACCAAAGACAGAACTGCAATCAGGGCTGGGTCCCTTGGATCTGCATAGCTGTATAAAGATCATCTGTAGGTAAAAATGAAAAAAAAACATATTTTGTCCCCAGTAGATTAGTTCTATTGGGACCCATAAACCTACCTGGACCCTGGGCCTGCATCTTCAAGACTTTTAAAAATTTTATAGCACCCTACATAGATAGATCTACTGCAGGAGAGCTGAGATAAATATCCTTTATTTTTGCCTACAGATGCCCTTAAACTAAAATTAGCATTCCTTAAAAGAAATTTAAATACATTTATAATGCAAGATCATGACTCATGGTTTTTCTGTGTATGTGTCCATAGACATCATATTTTCTTGTTTTATTAAAAATAATTGCATTGTCATTATAATAAATTTACATCATAGACCATATCAAGCAGTACAATATGCATAAAATATTAAACTCCTGAAATTTGACTGGTGTTTATTTAACATAAAACAGTTGGGGGTTAGTAAAAGTACAATAATAACATAATAATGGAAAAATATTGGAAGAAAAAAAAACTGCAACCATACAAAATTTAATTCTCGGCTTATCATACTCTAGATTTCCATTAGTATATTGAATTCAAACAAATATTAATGAGGGTGACCAGGCCCGGAGTGGTGGTGGATGTCTTGCCCCTGGAACAAAGGGTGGATGAGAGGGTGGAGCTGTAACGTGGGGGGTATTCCTGCATTGGGATGGGGCGCAATGAGGGTTGGTATGAGGGTGGCATGTGGAATCGCCTGAATAGTCAAATGAGCAGGATGAATGTTCGCTGCTGGTATGAGATGCAAGGCATGGGGTAAAGGATGCCCAGCAATGAGTGGTGGAGATGTCTGGAACAATGCTGGCGTTAACGAAGAAATATTGAGGGGGGCAAATTGGGATTGAGGTAAGGGATTTAAATGTGGTAATGAAAAATGGCTAATGTGGGAATGCATGGAAGCTGTTACAGCATAGCGCTGCATGAATGTATGATGGATGGCGATGGAAGGGTGGTGGTGGACAGAAACAGGCTGAACAGTTTGTGCATTAGATAAGACAGGGGAACCATTGGCTGGCAAAGCTTTAAAATGCTTTGTCAGTAGCTGCTTCTGCATATGCTGTTGTGCCTGCATTTGCAATAATTTATATTTATCCACCTCATCGGATGAAAATGTTACAGGCTGTTGTGTTGGAGGAGGAGGTGGAGCAGGAGGTGATGATTTATGATACAACCTTCGATTGTTGTCCATTTTTTGAAAATCCTGCATAGTACTATTATAACAACATCTTAAACTGCCATCCATAGGACCTAGCCTTTTATTAAGATTAGGGTGTTGCATTTGTCTTTGTTCTTCTTTGGTGTTTGGTAACTCACTCCCACCTGGATGTCTTAGATATGGCATCCCAAGGGCAAAATTAAGCTGTACTGGGCTGGGGTTTTGCTTAAAATGTTGTATTTGACTGTTCAATTGCCCCAGGGGTTCCATGACAGGAACTTCAACCTTGAATTCTGTATTTAGAGGATCCACCCCTTCCATGGGGAAACTATAACTGTCTGTGGTTAATGAAAAGTTATTTTCGGAACTATTCGATTCTGTATTGTTTTCTAGCATTTCCTCACCGTTGGGGGTGCCAGTTATAATGGTATCATGCAAAGGTAGGGCTATTTCTATGGGATCTGCTGGGGTGAAGCTTGTATCAAAATGGTTCTGATGGTTCTTTATTCCTAAATCATTTTCCTTTATTTGCTTTGTACAGGGTCCATCTTCCGAAAAGAACTGTGAAATCAATTTTCTTCGTAAAGCTGTATGTTGTACTTTGTCTTGTGTAATGTCATCTCCATGGTTCCTAGAAAAAGGAATAATTGGGAAATGACTCTCATTCAAACTGTCACTTTTATGACTTTCTTTGTGTGATCTTCTAAGGGAAGGTGATGAAGGAACTGTTTCTTCTGGGGAAGCACTAGAGATTTTTATTCTGGAGTCTACACTTTTGGAGCTTTTATTGTGAACTTCTTGTGCAGAATGTGATCTGTCCATTCTAAGACTAGTTTTGAAATCATCAGGGGTCTTTGGAGGCAATTGTCCACTGTTGGCATGCATGGAACACGTGTGGTGCTCCACATTTTCATATCTCGGTATTTCATTAAACATGTTGTGCTTTTCATTTTTGCATACACATTTCGGTTCTCTTCTAACCTCAGAATTATGGTCACTTTCTAAAGAATTGTTGTTGTGCTTTCCACTTACAAAGCTTACTCTCTCTAAAGTAATATCATGAGTCCTGCAATTCAAACCATTGCTTGTGGAAGAACTAGCCGAGGACATTTGTGAGAAGGATGATTTGGTTGATATACTTGAACTTGTATCACTATCAGAGTCTTTACTACAATTGCTGCTTTCCCAACCATCTTTATTTCCAAAATGATATGTTCGCTTTCTCCTCTTTGACTTATCCATGCTGTGCCATTTGTCATGCTGGTCTTTGTGCACAAACCTTTTTCGTTTGGGTTCTTCTTCAGAACTTGTATCTTTTTGAACACTACTATAGCCTGACATCTTTATTTTCTCAGACTGAAGTGTTCTCCGTTTCCTTGTACAATTTTGAAGAGAACTAAAATTGGTGCAAACCTGAGTGCTGTACTCTTGTAAATGATCAGACTTGGCTTTGTGTGCAGTCTGGCCACATTTTTTAGGAGACTCTATTTTTTGGTCTACCCTATTCTCCAAGCTATCTTTTTCTCTCTTAGGAAATTGGGTTTTAATTGCTTTCTCTTTGTTACTACCTGAGGTTCTCTCATCACAGTCTGTTTTGCTAAACTGATTTTGTTTTTGACCCTTTGTGATTTGCTCATTTGACTTCCCCGTTTTATGTTTTTGAGAACATTTAAAATCAAAATATAGGGGGTTACAGGCATAAGAAATTGAAGGCTGGGTTTTTGTAAACAAAAGGAGTTCTGTGGGCCACTGGAGAATTGTATTGCCATCTTTGCTCAAAACACTTAGAAAAGACAGTGGTTTGGCTTGAGTATTGGTATTTAAAGATTCACCTAATGAGTGTTCTGGGCATTCACTGGAATTTTGAACAGCGTCATTAGATGCCGTGGAGTTTGCTTCATTTACATTGCAATTTGCCTCCACCTCGCCATTTTTTTGAGACAGTAAATTGGACAAATGCTCAATTAATATTGCATCCGCCACCGTGTGCTTGCTGGAACAAGTCTCATTTTCAAAGCTCTCGGCTTGGCAACAGACCTCATCTGAAACCTCGGAAGTAAGCTCAGTCTCCAAAGTCACATTAGCTTCTCTTGGACTCTGTTGATCTGCGCAAGTGGTGCCTTGAGATTGCATTTCAACTGTTGATTGGGCAATCTCCCTCTGTTCTTTTGTGTTTTCTTGACTGCCTTTGTCATCCGTACACTTCTCTGCATTTTCAGACATGCTGTCTGGCAGAGGAATGTGTGTTTCATCTTGCTGAGAAGAAGTGCTGTTTTCTGCCACAGTTTCACTGATGTGTGCATAGTGTCTAAAGCTTACAGACATTTGCTTCTCTTTGTAGTGAAGAAATTGGCCGCATTCATTTGCCTCTTCGGTGCTCTCATTGAAAACTGAGGCTGATGAATCCAGCTTAAGTAATGCTTTCCTTGAAAAGCAAAAAGATACTCCTGCCCTATTGTTGACACTGCTGCTATTTAAGGGAGATTGCTGGGTCTGGCTTTCTGTATTGCAACAGTTGCTGTTTTTCAGCACATCTAGGCTACTTGAAACAGACTGTTTAGGCTCTTCCACGTTGCTGATGATGGTATCTCTAATGGACGTAATTGTGCATTTTGAGCTTGCTGTTCTGTCATCTTTACGTGCAGTGGCATCTTCTTGAGGTACTTTAAATCTAGGCGCCTTAAAGAATGGACCATCATCAGCAACACTAGGAAAAAAGAAATGTATTTAGTATAAAATACTATGTGTATATAGATAGTTGTATCAGAACATGCAAGTATAGAAGGTTTAATGTACCAATTAAATATAATTAAATTATAATCAAAAATAGTTAAAATTATGAGTAAATAATCCCCTTATTTTAATAACTGTACTGCAATTGTTCTGCTGATCACCTAATGCTATTTACCACCTTAGTTCCAAGTACTGGATCATCATTTGTCACCTGACCAGATCCGCTGTCATTTATATCTTTAGTTCCACCACTATCATTTTAAAGAATAGTTATTTTTCAAACAGTTATAATGCCCAGATATGGTGGTTATTTGAAAGACCATTTTACTCCCACCTATGTTCCTTTTTAGTGAGGAACTAATTTGAGTCGACTCATTTACTTATTTTTATTGGTCAGATTTAGAGATGAGCGAACTTCTCAAAAATTCGATACGGGCGATTCGCGGAATTTCTCAAAGAAATTCGGGTTCGTCCGAATAGAACTTTAACGAATCGTTCATCTCTGGTGGGAGCGGGGAGGCCGGCTGCGCTGTCAGCGGGCGGTGGAAGCCGGCTTCCGCCACCCACTGACAGCGTAGCCGGTCTCCCCGCTCCCACCATGCTGGCATTTTTTTTATTTCAGGGAAAATTCGGTCACCACGAACCACTAAAAATTCGGGTTCGTGCTGAATCAAATTTTCCCTGAAATTCTGAGCGAATTCAGGTTCGTTAGAACCGATTCGCTCATCCCTAGTCAGATTGTTAACTGAGGGCTGATGGGGAACATTTTTCCATGCATGTCCTTTAGATTCAAAGGAAAAAAACATGAATTTCTATTGGTTTATAGGCCATAGGCAGGAGATGAGACAACAACATAGTTAAAGTGTGGTGTAACATTCACCGTACTATCTTCAGAGCACATTGTTATAGGAAATGAGGGTTTATTTATAATTATAATACAATGGAAGTCATGGATACCCAATTTTTTTACAGGTACATTTTGGGAATGCAAAAACATATAGAGGTTAGATGTTTACTCAGTATTCAGCTGGAATGGGGGGAGAGGGGGATGCCACACAGCCTATACAAATGGGGGGAGAGGGGATGCCACACAGCCTATGAGGGGAGAGGGGGATGCCACACAGCCTATACTAATGGGGGGGAGGGGGAATGCCACACAGCCTATGGGGGGAGAGGGGGATGCCACACAGCCTATGGGGGGAGAGGGGGATGCCACACAGCCTATACAAATGGGGGGAGGGGGATGCCACACAGCCAATGGGAATGGGGATGCACACTGCCTATATGGAGAATAGGAGGGGGGAATGCCACACTGCTTATGATAATGGGGGGAGAGGGGGATGCCACACAGCCTATACTAATTGGGGGGAGGGGGAATGCCACACAGCCTATGGGGGGAGAGGGAGATGCCACACAGCCTATGGGGGGAGAGGGGGATGCCACACGGCCTATGGGGGGAGAGGGGGATGCCACACAGCCTATACTAATGGGGGGGAGGGGGGGATGCCACACAGCCTATGGGGGGAGAGGGGGATGCCACACAGCCTATGAGGGGAGAGGGGAATGCCACACAGCCTATACTAATGGGAGGGGGAGGGGGAATGCCACACAGCCTATGGGGGGAGAGGGGGATGCCACACAGCCTATACAAATGGGGGGAGAGGGGATGCCACACAGCCTATGAGGGGAGAGGGGGATGCCACACAGCCTATACTAATGGGGGGGAGGGGGAATGCCACACAGCCTATGGGGGGAGAGGGGGATGCCACACAGCCTATGGGGGGAGAGGGGGATGCCACACAGCCTATACAAATGGGGGGAGGGGGATGCCACACAGCCAATGGGAATGGGGAAGCACACTGCCTATATGGAGAATAGGAGGGGGGAATGCCACACTGCTTATGATAATGGGGTGTACACTGCCTATATAGGGAATGGGAGGGGGATGCCACATTGGGTATACGGGGAATGGGATGGGGGCATGCTACACTGTCTATGGAATGGGGGCATCCCACACGGCCAATGGGAAAGGGGAATGCCACACTGTCTGTGTGGTGCGTTTTTGGTTTAAAATATTTTTTTTCTTATTTTTCTCCCCCAAATCCTAGGTGCGTCTTATGGGCAGGTGCATCTTATATGGCGAAAAATACGGTATGTAAAAATGTAAAAATGTTTACAATTTTACCTTAGGGTAGGCAATTCAATAGATGCTATGGTCAGGCAGCGAAGTTTTTGGCTGTGATGAAAAAATGGGACATTATATTGAGCCTTAGTTTCTCATATGGCCAAGTGCAGGTTGTGGCTTTACCTGGTGCATATGCGATTGGTCCATAGCAAAGGTGGCTGTTCCTATAAATGCTGTAATTTTAAGAGTACAGAGTAACAGCATTAAATAGTGAGCTATATTATTTGATCTGAGGAGGTCTGATTGAGAGTGTCTAATTACAAACAAGAGCTTACCTTCTGTCAATGCTCGGAACCCGTCCTCAAATCTGGGGGCGGGGGAAGTGGAATGCTCGGTAATAGCCTCGCGCTGCGGCTCAGCGAGCCATGTGGAAGGCATGTTACCGGCACGCTGTTTATTTCCGGGCGCGGCGCTGTGTGTCGGTCTCCACCTCCTGGGGCCGTCCAATGGCATTTCTTGTGGCTCAAGGGCCAATCAAGAGTGCCGTTATGCTGCCTGTTAGAAGGCAGACGGAGTGACTAAAAATGGTGTCACTTCCTCGCTGGGCGGCCCCATCCGATACTGGCAGGAAGTATCTTCATGTGCGCCGCCATATTGTTGGTTAGAGTCCTCTATTGCGGCGGCTAGTAGCATTTTTCTTATAGTTCCTGCTCTGATTTTCAATCGCCCATTTTTTCATCACAGCCAAAAACTTTGCTGCCTGACCATAGCATCTATTGAATTGCCTACCCTAAGGTAAAATCGCTAAACATTATTCTAAGTATGCATCACACCCTGCTCCAGAATAATTCATTATGTCTGGGTTATAGTCTACAAGAGGGCGCTTTACTGCAGGAATGGCAAAAAAGAGGCCCCTCCCGGCCCATATATACTCGGGACTCCGATTTCTCTGATGATCAGAAGTACCTTGGCACAGATGCTGGTACAGAGCGTGGGGACACGGACGACACCCATAGGCTGCTTACCCAAATATTTGAGGTACTTGCCATTTCCCCCCCTGCGGCAGGGGGGGGGGCACGGTTGGAATTCCCAGATCAGACGCATTTTTACATCCTGATTCTTAAGGAATGAGAAAGGCCTAGCAGGCTTCTCGGTATCCCTAAGGGGTGGGATAGGAGGTATCCCTTTCCCGCTGATGCGAAACGTCAAACGTTGGTCAACTCCCCCCGAGGCGGATGGCCCCGTCCTGGGGTTGTCCAATACGTCCGTTGTGCATTCTCCTGATTCCACTTGAAGGATAGTGAGGACCGACATATTGACCAACTGGCCTCCCATGCCTTTGCTTGTACGGGTTTGGCCTTGCACCCGGTCCGTGCTTCTGCTATCATAGCCGTGGCTATTAGGACCTTGATCAGGGGCATTCTGGATGGCTCTCATGAGGATCCCTCTAGTGAGGAGTTGAGAGCTCTGTCGCAATGTGAGTTTTTCATCACTTACATCTTAGATGTAATTCGGATGTGTAGCAGGACCTCGCCATTGGTAGTCTCTATCCGCCGCTCGGTCTGGTTGCGCCAGTGGGCAGCTGACAATGCTGCTAAAAAGGCGCTCACGGGGCTTCCCTTTCAGGGCTTGCGCCTGTTTGGGGATCGTTTGGACCTTTTTGCTAAGGGAGGTAAGTTACCCCAAAGCAAAAAGCAGCCGCGACCCCTTCGGGGTTCAGGCTCTTTCACTCCCTCCTTTCGTGGGCCTAGGACAGGCAGGGGGGGTATCCTTTGCTGGACAAAGGGGAGATTTCTGGGGCAAGGGCAGAGGCCGTGACCCAACCCGGATCCTCCTGGGGTGCGAAACCCAAATCCACTGCCAAGCCTGCTCAGCAATGAGGGGGCACCCGCACCCTTGCGTGTGGGTGGACGACTGCGGCTCTTCGCTCGGGTCTGGGCCCAACAGGTTTCAGACAAATGGATTCTGGAGATTGTCTCCTCCGGGTACAAGCTGGAGTTCGCGGACTGGCCTCCTCACAGATTCCTCAGATCTCGGGTTCCTACGGACCCTCAGGCAGCGCAGGGCCTGTTGTTGGCGGTGCATGGGGGTCGTTCGTCAGGTTCCCCCCAGAGAGAGGGGTCAGTGTTACTATTCAAATCTCTTTACAGTGCCCAAAAAAGATGGTTCCATCAGACCCATTCTGGACTTGAAGATTCTCAACCGGTTCATCAGAACCAGACGGTTTCGCATGGAGAAACTGCGCTCCGCTGTCAGTTCCCTGCGCCCGGGGGACTTTATGAACTCAACAGACATCAAAGACGCTTACCTTCATGTGCCGGTTTTTCCAGGACACCAGCGGTTCCTCAGGTTTGCGGTAGGGGAACAACACTACCAATTTGTGGCTCTACCCTACGGGCTCACCTCTGCACCCAGGGTGTTCACAAAGGTACTGGTGGGCGTGATGGCTCTTCTCAGAGCCCAGGGCATTCACATTCCTCCTTATCTGGACGACCTTCTCATTACGTCTCCTTCACTCCATCAGGCGGAGTTGGACACCTGGACGGTGGTGGCGACACTGGAGAGGTTCGGGTGGGTAATCAATTACCCCAAGTCCTCACTCTCTCCGTCACAGGTGACTTCCTTCCTGGGCATGACGCTGGATACCATTCAGGCCAGGATTTTCTTACCTCAGCAGAAGGTGGACGCTCTTCGAGCGCTGATTCATCTCTTACTGTCCAAACCTCATCCATCCATCCGGCAAGGGATGAGACTGGTGGGACAGATGGTGGCCTGCTTCGAGGCAGTGCCCTTTGCTCAATTTCACATGAGGCGTCTTCAGCTCCATCGGACAATTGTCCTCTGTCTCTGGATCAGGCCTTTGTTCTGTCTCCTCTGGTCCGGCGGTCCCTTCTGTGGTGGCTGGACCCGAAGAATCTTTTGGGGGGCAGATAATTTCTGACGCCCCACTGGGAGATGGTCACGACGGATGCCAGTCTGTCAGGCTGGGGGGGCTACTGGAGAGCCCATCAATTTCAGGGGCTGTGGGGCCCTCAGGAGGCACACGCCCTCATCAGTGTTCTGGAGCTCCGACAACAGGACTGCGGTCGCTTACATCAATCATCAGGGAGGAGCAAGAGTGCTCTCTGGGAGGTGTCGTTGCTTCTGTCTTGGGACAAGAGCAACGTTCCGTGCATTTCGGCGGTTAAATTATTTTTATGGGGTGCACTACCTATCCAATGATTTGTGCTCACGTTCACAAAAAGTACAACAGCTCTATTTGGAGTGGACATGAAAAGCCACACCTCCCTCCCTATGTGGAGCACCAAAAAATATGTAAAAAATATATCCTCAAAAATATTCAATTTTATTAATACGTAACTAATCACAAAAAACATGTAAAACAAATATACAACACAAGACATTTAAAAACAAGGCGAATCCCCCTTCATATCATCAACAATAAATGTAAACACCATAATCCAAATAATAAGTATAATATAGAAAATGTGTGTGCTGTGTACCCAATATATTGATTAAATAAACATATTGACAATAATATCAATATCATTCATTTTCATGGGTCTGTATGTGTCTCTACAGACACATACACATCCACGAGTAATTGTGCCGGCACAATAAATAAATAAATAAGTAAGTAAATAAATAAATACAAACAATAAATAAATACAACCACCTGTGTGCTGCACACCAATAAATATATGGAGAAATAAATAAAGTGTAAGAATCTATACCAAATAAATGATCATGACAAAATTTAAATATACTATATAAATAGATAATATAAAGATATATAAAACTAAACACACAATGTATAACAATATAGTCCCTATTGCCACATAAATACCACTGTGTAAAGTGCCAAGTGCCTGGAAGCGGACTCCCTGAGCAGGGGGGCCTCTCGTCGGGGGGAATGTTCCCTCAGCAACGAGGTCTTCCTATCCCTCTGTCGCAGGTGGGGGATGCCGGATGTGGATCTGTTTGCCTCTCGTCACAATCACAAGCTCCCAGCATTTGTATCACTGTCCCAGGATCCTCTGGCTCTGGCAGTGGATGCCATGTCTCTGTCCTGGCGGGGGTTCGGTCTCCTGTACCTCTTCCCCCCATTTCCCATTCTGGGCAAGGTCGTTCGCAAGCTGGTTCACGAAGGAGTTCCAGCTGTTCTGGTGACCCCCAGGTGGCCAAGACAGGTGTGGTTCGCAGATGTCGTGCAGTTGGCGGTCGATCAGTACCCTCTGCCTCTGGTTCCGGATCTTCTCACTCAAGGAAGTCTCTGTTACCCCAATTTACAAACGCTGACTTTGACGGCGTGGCTGCTGAAACCTCCATCCTAAAGGAAAAGGGTCTGTCTGAGGCGGTTGTTCAGACTCTGGTTAAGGCTAGGAAGAAATCTTCCTCTAATATGTACTACAGGACCTGGCGGACCTACATTGACTGGTGTGAGGCTAGGGCCTTCCCTTGTCGGGTGTTCTCCATCCCTCGGATTCTGCAGTTCCTTCAACATGGTCTGGATATGGGTTTTCATCTCAGCACTCTGAAAGGGCATGTTTCCGCCCTAGCGGTTTTCTTTCAGAGGTCATTCGCTCTTCATCCTTTGGTCAAGACCTTCTTCCATGGGGTCATTCATGTGCACCCTCCCCGCAAACCCATGTTACAGGTTTGGGATTTGAATTTGGTGTTGTCAGCCCTTCAGGGTCCTCCGTTTGAGCCTGTGCATGAGGCTGCACTGTCTATTCTCACCTGGAAAGTTGCCTTCCTGGTGGCTATCACTTCTGTCCGGCGTGTTTCTGAGTTGGCGGCTCTGTCCATTCAGACCCCTACTTTGAGAGACACCAGGACAAGGTGGTTTTTTCGCTTTAAACCAGACTTCTTGCCTAAGGTTGTCTCTGCCTTTCACCTCAATCAGGACATTGTGCTTCCTTCCTTATGTCCTAATCCTAGTAACGACAAGGAGAGGGCCCTGAACTCTCTGGATGTCGTCAGAAACTTGAAATACTACCTGGTGGCTACAGCGCCTTTCAGGAAGACGGACGCCTTGCCCTCTGGTCCTAAGAGGGGTTTGGCGCCCGTCAAGTCTACCATTAGCAAATGGATTCGTCAGGCTACTGTTAGGGCCTATTCTGCCGAGGGGAAGGATCCCCCTTTGCGGATCACTGCTCATTCTACTCGTGCTGTTGGGCTTTTCAGCACCAGGCCTCTGTTGAACAAGTTTGTAAGACTGCTACTTGGTCTTCTGTTCATACCTTTTCCAAGGTTGATGTTCGGGCCTCAGCGGATGCTGTTTTGGCCGCAAGGGCAAAAGTTGCAGTGTTTTGAACTGCGCATTGTGGCCTTGCTTTGGGATCCCCACCCATTGTTGGACACTGCTACTGGATGTCCCAGACGTAATTAATTATTCTGGAGCAGGGTGTGATGCATGCTTAGAAAAATACCATTCTTTGAATACTCACCTGTAGAATGGATATTATCAGTATGCATCACACCCTGCTCCATCCCACCCTGAGTTGTATTCTGGATCCTCTATATAGTGGAATTTACATATACTGGGGAATGAGTGGGAGGTCCCGGGTATGTAAGGGCCGGGGGGGGGGCCTCTTTTTTGCCATCTCTGCAGTAAAGCGCCGTCTTGTGGACTATAACCCAGACGTAATGAATTATTCTGGAGCAGGGTGTGATGCATAAGTATATGGATTTAATATACCTATAGGAAAAGGCAGATGCAAGCAGCATAATTGTGGGAAACCGGCCAGCAAGCACTCCTCTACAAATTAACATGTTAAAGGTACGCACCACTAATAACGCATAAAATAATACTGAGCTACATAACATACCAACAATGCTTGCTACAAACTGTTTAATGTTTAATATTATGTGTTAATAGAATGAAAGTGCACTGATGAAGCTTTTTGCGAAACGTTTGCACAAATCATAACTTGCTACATCTGAGGAAAAAACAGATTGTTCTTGCTTGCTACAAACTATATATATATATATATATATAAAACAGTGACTTGCTACAAGCTGTTAAACAGAAGAATGTATTGCTTGCTACAAACTGGAAAATAGCAGATAGTGACTCATAATCAATGAGTTTTATGTTATAAGCACTGGTGCAGTATAATAATAATTTTAATGTGTGGTGTTTTGAAACATGTTACACTTACAAATAAACTAATGAATTAATGATACTAGGATTTCGTTGTATAGAAAATCCCATTAAACACTCCAAACCCAGGGTATCCTGACTCTTTCGGGTTAACCCCCCCCCCTCAATAAAAATACTAAGACCAGTAATCAACCATTCTAAACTTGGATATCATTTGACTGCTGACATTATCTTAGTCTACAAGTACTGTAACACTGATGTTAACTCTCCGGGGTTGAACAACAACTCCACATACTAGAGTCATCCACTCCTAACTAAAAAGTACGGCCTTGTGAGCCACTGACTTGTAACAGTTATGCAAACTTTAGTTTAGTTTTACATTTACTGAAACAAATAAACCTTTTAGTAAAGTAAAAGGAAAAGTAAAGCTTTCAGGGAAAAGAATTGTAAAATTGTAACAAATGGGTTGATGGGTGGCACTCTCAACTTTCTTAGGTGCTTATAACAATCTAATCCATTATGTTTGAGGCCTATGTCAAAATGTCTGGCATGGCAAGGTTTTCACACAATTTTCTAGATTCTTTCCCATATGTGATGCTCAGGGAGCCCTAAACTAAACATGCGCTATGTCGTGTACAAAGAGCAAATGCAGGTACGTAAATAGTTTGTGTTTCATGTTAAGTTTCAAGTAATTAGAAAGCAATCTGTTTGGCACATGAATAACAGGTCAATACTGAATAGATCTGACATGTAGTTATAAATACATTGCCGAATGTGATAAAACTTACGTTGTGTTGTCAGAACATCTGGCAAACTATGAATAACTACATGCAGATAATTAGCAGGACCGGAGAGGTCACCATTACAAGTAGCTCTCCTTTGTAAGTTGCTCTGTGAGTAATTCCCATCATCGCCTCTTCAGTGATTATTACCTACTTGATGATAGCTGTCAAGATGTATTTGTTTAATAAAGATCCTCACATTTTATTCTATGGAGGACATAGCCGTACATATGCTGTAGTTTGAATAATGTAATAAAGTCCTTCAATTAACTCCACTTGTAACTAATGCTTGGAGAGTTGTACTGACTATTATATCTAGTGCAATTGTAAGGATAAACACTGGACTTATTTTTGGGACACTCTGATCTTGATTATAGAACATTCAAGCTCTGGAATAAGCATGTCACCCTCTTGTTACTGGTAAGGGCGACCAAAGAAAGTGTGGCTTGTTCACGCTTCAAGTTAAAGTGAAGGAATATATTAAAATTGTGCTACAGACTGCACTTTAAGGTTTTGAAGTTTATGAAATAAACTGACTGCAGGGGTAGACTGGGGCGATAAATTGTCCCTGTCCAGCCCAAAGGTCAAAAATACTCTGTTCTCCAGCATCACGCAATTGACCTTATGCTCCCCGGTATGGTTGCAACCTCTTCACTCCCCTATAGTGACGTCCTTTATTTGCCTGATCTTTAATGGGAATTCAATCTGTTTTGGATTGATTTGTACACCCTGGGATCAATCTATAGTAAACTGGAACAACTTTCACCTGTGCCCTAGTCACTGATATGGTGTTTGTTCATTGGCGTGTCCACTGTGTGTAATTCACTGTGTTTATTCACTGGTGTCTTCACGGAGGTGTGGTGTTTTATTCCATGTGTGCGTAAGCACACAATGGCCACTATTAGCACTATTAATATTATTATCACTATTACTGTGATGTGTGAGTGATCTCTCCACTGAGACATCATTCTGAAGATATCTCTTTCAAATTTGGAGAACAGTGATTTACATTATGTCCACTATATTAATTTGTACAGATCACCACAATTGAAATCTCATTATATAACTAATTTGGAGAGTTTGGACCCATGAGCAATGGAGCACCCAGGAATTTTTTCTGAGATGAGCTCCATTAGGGGCGTGGCCTCTGCATTCCCATTCATTTGCATTCATCTGCATTCCTATTCATTTGCGTTCATCTGCATTTAACAGGGAACATGAAGATGCGACTGCATCATTGATGGGTATTTTGCATGATTATTTGTGACCAGGTACCCGCTTCCCACATATGAAACGTGACAGGCTGGCTCTTCCTCCTTACATGTGTCCTGAGCTCCATAAACCTTTCCCATTTCCCCTTTGCCATCACTGTGCTTACTTGAAGCCTTGGTGCACCACTCTATCCTTTATTCATGCTGAGAATACGGTCAGGAAGAAATAGAAACTAACAAAACAAAGCTTCTCATCTCCTGCCACAACATGCAAGGTGGCACAAGACGCACAAGGACAACAGTTACAGGCACCAGGTAAAGAGTAACCATTTGAAATGATCCTTTTGGCTGGATTGTCCCTTAGAAGGAGTTATTAAAAAGGTCCCAGGTTTGGGTGCTTCCTACCCATAGAGGGTAATTTGCTAAGTACAGAGTTCACACAAGCCACTATAAAATATCCAATCGGGTACAAAGATTTGAATAAATAATCCTTTGCACCCCCTTGGATGTTCAAGTAAGTAACTAGCGTTACTTTGCTGGAGATTTTTGATCACACAGATGGCCGGAAAACAGCAACTGATGTTAGTATAAGAGCAGCATTTAACCGGTTCCCCCCCTCACACTGTTTTTTCATGCCTTAGCCCCCCTACCCATGTTTTATGCAATATCATTTTTATCTATAGACTCTATGAATGCAGATTTAATTGCAGAGGATATATTGAGCTAATTGTCTTATGTCACACAGTGTGAAAAATACATTTACCATAAATTAATTATTCCGTGGCTGGAATAAGAAAAACACGGCAATCAGGCGCTATTGTCTGATTAAGTTTTAAAGCGGCTTCTTATTCAAAGACTCTTAATGCGAGACCCTTACCAGTGCGTTTGCTTGCGCAGCTCCGCCAGCTCGTGGAGACGTTTCAGCGCCTTCTCCTGCTTCTTTTCATCTTTCCAGGACTTGGAAGCCACATTTCGAGCAAATTCTCGTTGCTTCAGTTCTTTTAATCGCTAAGAGAGAAAACATGGCATTGCTTTATTTATTGGAGTTTGGAACATGCTTCTATATTGTAGTTTAGCATGTAAACTGACCCTTTTTGGGGCACAATCTTTGTTAAACTGACCACATTTAAGGGAAATGAGTGTGGTTGGGGTGTTATTTAAGGACGTGGCTTATCCACCCCATTCAGCACTACTCCTCTGTGTTTAAAGCAGAAAAAATGGGACCAGCCTTGGAATCTTTTAGATGGCCCTCCCTTGGGGCATCCCAAATCAGGATGCATCCCTGCACGTGAACCCCCCCCCCCCCCCCCCCTAGGTGCAGCAAAACTCATGTACTTCCTAGATCCCTCCCCAATGTCAATATCAGCACCAGCATCCCCAGCATTACTGGGCTGTGGCGCACTCCTGTGGCCAGCCATTCAGATTGGCTGAGGGTGGGAGTGCATCAGGGGATGTGGCAGCTTTCGCAGCAGATTGCCGAGCTAAGAACTGTTTGTTGATCAATAATATGCATTTCAAACAGCTCTGATTGGACGAGTGCCCAAGCATGCATCGTAGGACCAAGGAAAAGGTGAGTTTGTACAGGTCATTCTGGGTGGGTTTTACACAGCAGGGCATCCAAAATCGGGATGCCTGGGGGGGGGAGCAAGAAACAAAACCGAGGAAAGTCACAGGTTTTATTATGCTTTAAATTGGAAATAATTATACTTTATTGGGTTTTGTTCCCAAATAGGCATGCCCCGCTGTGTGTATCACCCGGGATTGCTAAAAAACGTGCGTCTTCCTGGTTGCCACGTCGGTTTCTCTGCCAATCTGCAGCACATATTCGGTCCAGAAGTCTGAATGGAGCAGGCGTCACTGTCCGTGTCTCTGTCCCTATTGCTAGCTGTGCACAGGCCCTTTCAGGAAGGCTTAGTATGGGCTCATCCCCAGCTAGAGGTATGCCAGGAATGTGGCCATGGCATGGAACGCAGCAAGGGCTCTGGGAAGAGGTAAGTAAATCAGGAGACCACCTCCCCTCGAGTCTTAGAGACCCCAGGGGGGCTGGCTTCTCCTCTTTAAAGTGCAACATAGAAATATTCATGTGCAATGGGATCATAAGAAAGAGGGAGACCATTGGCTCTAGAGTCTTATAGACTCTAGGCCATGGTCGCCCTTATTTAAATTAGATTCTAATAATTATGCAATAAACAATTACATGAAGGGGCAGTCATGGCCTAGGGGTATGGAAGCGATCTTTTGACCAGAGCGTTACAGGTTCGATTCCCAGCTGGGACATAACTGATGTGGTCTTGAGCAAGTCACCCAATCCCCCTCTCACCAGCTCCCTGGGGCAACCTACTGTTCTGGGAATGTGTGTGTACTCCCTGCTTATTTTTGCCTTACTTCACAGACAGGTTACAGTGGACCAAAACCCACCGCCCACCGATTCCCTCCCCCTGGGGCATCCAAAATCGGGATGCCCCACTTTGTAAAACCCCCCCAGGTCGCTCATACACCTACCTTCTTTCCCGGTCCAACAGCACATGCGCAAGCCACGGCCGCAACCCCGCTATCTCTCTAGCAGGGTGCGTTCCCGCCCCAGGCATTTGCGAATGGCTGCTGCAGGCACTCTCCCTGTTGGATGGTAGCACGGGGGGTGCGGGCATCAGCACACTTTGACGACGCAATATCAGCGGATCCGAGCGCGTTGGTTGGACGAGCGGCCTCGCATGTGCTATGGGACCGGGAAGAGGTGAGTTGGTTTCAGTGATCTGGGGGGGGGGGGGTTCACACAGCGGGGTACCCCCCGATCAGGGTGCCCCGGGGGGCAAGGACCAAAACCCAGGATAGTCAAAATCCTAGGTTTTGGTCCACTTTAGGTTTGGAGGAAAAAATGATATGTCGTCACACACTGTATATAAAAATAATCTATAAATAATCTATAAAATATCTATGTATCATGTTATTTCTTTATAAATGATAAATTTTAACTGTGATGTATAAAACATAATATGCACTTTATTTTCATTTACCCTTTACTATTTTGGTACAATATTAGAGCGACGCCACTGAGAAATTCCTGTTTCCAGATAAAGAGAATTGATTTGATGCAGCAACGCTGTTTGGCGGCAATTTGCTCGGCGACGTGTTGCCCCGACGTGTCAATTAAGAGTAAATTATATCTAATGCCGCATGCCAGGCACAGGTAGCCTCGAGCCACGTTTTTTGTTCTCTAATCAATTTGAAGAAAGTTTCCCGGCAAACCTGCCCTGCGACGCTATGAAATGTGTCCAACATCATAAACGCAGAATCATTATCGGACCATATTAACGGCTCTACAGAAGCCGCAGCTGCTTACCTAGACACACAATGTATGTAGCCCACTTCATAAAAAATAATGAAACTGTCCTGTAAAAATGGAAGATAGCTTTGTCTTCCAGACCGAAAAAAGCGACATGCATGCGATCAGTAAAGTCATACTTCAGTCAAACATAAAATAAACTTTATACTCACCTTTCATCCTGTGTAGGCTATCGCTGCTAGCTGGGTGCTAAGACACTTACTATATTGCCCAATGCGAATCCCACGTTGGGCGTCACTTCCTCCGCATCGTTACATTCAGAACTGCACGGGGGACTATGGCGCACCCTGCCTCCTCGTCACAGGATCTGTGGCATGCCCTTCTCCACTGAAATGAATAGAGAGGGGTGTGCCATTGTTGCTGTGACGAGGTGCGGGGCATGCCATAACAGCTCTATTCTCATGATAGGCCAAGATTAAAGCAGTAAAAAAATCAAAGTTTCGTAATTGCTCTCCTAACCCCCCCCCCCCTAACAATCAGTGATGTAAGGTATTTGAGAGGACTTAACTCGATACAGATGTTGTGCAGCCAGATTGAATGCTACTGATATGCATGGGAGTGGCCATCTTGCCACAATCCTGACAGACCTGCATCTAAAAATAACCCTGACAACAGTCAAAATTCCCCTAATCTCATTGAATGAAGCTTTAGCTACAGCCTGACGTGAAAAAAAAAAACATCAGCTGAAATGACTCATCGCTACTCAGAAAGGTCTTATAACATTGTATCATCATTGTGCACAACTGTTGCAATGACAGTCATTTGACTTATATTGATACACAGTTACAATGATCCCCTCTAGCAGCTGTTGATTCAGTGTGTGAGTGTGTAACATGACAGACATGCTGATCACTTTTCTGAGGTAAATATTTTTTCCAGTTTGGCATGGGCTGCTTATAGCAAAATCCCAAGCCGTTGATAGCCTGTCCTGTGTGGGAAAACAATATCACACAGGCACACCGCATCTATGCATGTTTACATCAATGTAGCCAGCTAGAGAAGGATTTTATCTCCTTAAATTCTGTGTGGAAACAGATAAAATCTCTCTTTGGATGGGTGGGCTGATCATAAGGAAGCTCCCAGCTCAAAGGCAGTGTGTCTGTGTAATAGCAAAAGATCTCTCCCACCCCCCCCGCTCATGTGTAAGGAGGTGTAATCCAAGATGACCTCCCCCATGTAATTCTAGGAGTGCAGCTATTCCACAACATCTTCATGGAGTTACACCCTCTCAAACAGCATATGTCACTGTTCATCAAAGGGGGTATTGGGGAGCAAATTACTAAACTTTATTTTCTTGACTGGAGGTCCACTATAAATTGCCATAGACTAAGGGGGCCAAACCTGTAGTTCAGTCCCACAGGAAACTCGCCTTTCCCTGAACCCATGGCATCTGCCAGGTCCTTAGTGTTGTCACTACCCTTTGCTGGTTAAATAAGGTGAAAATTACTAAGGTTCTCTCCTTTTCAAGCTGAAAACAGGTTCTTGGGGATTGTTCTGTTTTGCTTTTTAATGAAAACTCTAGCTTAATATACAGATATTGTACGAAAATAAAAGGGAAATCCCTCCACTCTAAATTACATTATTCTGTTAAAGTTAAAGGAAGATTCTTTTCCCTTTTTCAAAAATACCTTATCTGATGATTTTGTTTCAATGTGCCGCATATTTGGTAGGCTTCCCACTATGCAATTTGGGACATATGGCTACTTTTCAGATACTCATTTGTAGTTGTGCTTCACAGCACTGTTTTTCAACCTGAGGTACCCCAGGGGATATATGGTGGCGTCCAGGAGCACGCCAACAGGGGGGTGTCTGACTGGTCTGGTATATTACTTTAATAGGAAACCTAATCACCTTTAGCTACAAGGCAAATCTTATTTTGGTACTTTTTCTGATCGTCCACTTGGTTGGAAGATCTTGTAGCTTGGAGGTACTTGGTTGGAAGTTCTTGTAGATAGGGGGTACTTTGTTGAAGGTTCTTGTAGATGGGGGGTACTTGGTTGGAGGTTCTTGTAGCTAGGGGGTACTTGGTTGGAAGTTCTTGTAGATAGGGGTATTTGGTTGGAGGTTCTTGTAGCTAGGGGGTACTTGGTTGGAGGTTCTTGTAGCTAGGGGGTACTTGGTTGGAAGTTATTGTAGCTAGGGGTTGCTTGGTTGGAAGTTATTGTAGCTAGGGGTTGCTTGGTTGGAAGTTCTTGTATCTAGGGGGTACTTGGTTGGAGGTTCTTGTAGCTAGAGGGTACTTGGTTGGAAGTTATTGTAGCTAGGGGTTGCTTGGTTGGAAGTTATTGTAGCTAGGGGTTGCTTGGTTGGAAGTTCTTGTAGCTAGGGGGTACTTGGTTGGAGGTTCTTGTAGATAGGGGGTACTTGGCGTAAAAAGGTTGGAACCACTGCTTTAGAGTATCAACCTGCACATATTCAGTTGGCAACCAAAACGCTGTATATGATTAAGGGGCTAAATTGAGGGGGTGTAGAGGGTGTGAAAGCACTGGGGCCAGGAGGGGCCCCATCATTGTTGCCTCCAACTTACTTATCAGATTTGTGCTCACTTGACATCATTTAGATAAAGGAAGCAACATTTGTTTTTTCTGTTTCATTTATTATTTGTCTAGCTGCATTCAACCGGCTTATACGACAGAAAACATTTTACTGTATGAGCCATAAAAGGGCCTTATTCGATCTTCACACCAGGGTCCCCTCACATTTAGTTACCCCACTGGTATGATTATAAAGTCCGTATGGCTACTGTAATGTGTGTGGCAGCACCAGGAGTCTTTTCTGCTTCATTAGGGGGATATATAGGAGCAGTACGGCACATTTCATACATCTCTCTGATGAAGCGGCAAAGACTCTCAATGCTGTCATGTAAGATAACCATTCATCATGTTTAATTATTTTTTTTTTTTTTACACTTGCTGCTAGCGCCCAAGGACATTTGCATGTGTGGTTGTATTTGTCAATAATAAGGCTTGTTTTTTACTGTATTGAATTTAGTTTTTATTTATAGTGCGCACAAAAGCAATTCCTCCTTGTATATAGCGAACTGTTTTCTATTGTAGATCACTTGTAGCAACAGGCTATTTAGATTTCCTTCGGTGCAGTGGCATCATTATCCCGTAGCATAGGTTTTTGATTGTATAATATACATGCCGGTGAGTGACATTTGGCGGTTATTTTATTGCAGAGGCTACCACAATGACAATAGAGAAAACAGTACAATGCAGGAGGAAGAGAAAGTCAACCAGGCGATGGAGGATAAATAAAAAGGGAACTAAAAAATGCTGCTGAAGAATAAGTTGCAGCAAGAGAAGTAATGATGGGCTTCAGATCTGGGCCGAAACCAGATTGGACCCGGATGCTTTCTGAATTGCTCTGGTTCTCCCATCCCAGATATCGACAAGATCCGGGTCAAATTATCCAGCATACCTCCTGCCAATGTTATGAGGGGGCATGCTGGCCATAACTACCCAGTGAACTGGTATAGGGGTCTCTTGGATCCCTTACAAGTTCACAAACTCTCTGCAGGTCAGGGGCACATTCTTGGTCCAGCGGCCTGTGATCTTCTTGAGACAAATGATGACTCTTTTTTCTGCACACGATGCAATGAGAGCACACATGTAGGAAATACGTTGGAGAAAAAAAATGATGGGGGCCCCATGACCTTATGGACTGGGTGGGGTTGAAACTTCTGCACCTCTTATACATATATTGGCTATTGCAGCCAACTCACTGACATCTGTAGTGGGGGGCCGCTCCCCACTGGGACAGGGAGGCTTTTTAATCCCTGCATGTAATCTCTTTCCATGTTCACCTCCTCTCCAGTGATGTCATTAGTCACATGGATTCCACATAGGCTCCTCCTGTGTGATATAAAATCCGGACACCAATGAAGGAGGAGGGGTTTCAATATCGGCTCCCTGCCATCAAGAAGGTCATTGCACCCTGGACCAGAAGGCCCCTGACCCGGTGAACCTGCAGAAAGGGGCGGACAGATGAAGGAAGAAGCCGCAATGCTGAGTTCTTTATTTTAACTGTTTGTGAACTGGTAGGGGGTCCAAGGGGGTTCACATGTTGTGGTCGCCTGAGTTATTTTATGTGGCATTTGGAAGTACTGCCATTTGAGCATACTGGGGACTATCTTGCTGGAGGGGTCCTGAATCAAATTGTCCCTGCTCCGGCTCATCACTAAAGAAGAGAAAGACAAGTAGCTGATAGAGGTTAGAGGACAAATGAAAAAAAAAGGAAAAAAACTAATAAAAATATATATATATATTGAGGTTTGCAGATTCGATTCCAGGCCGGGATATGACTAAAGTGCTCCTGAGCAGGGCACCTAATACTCCAACTGCTCTTAGACATCATAATTAGGGCAGCCCACTGCTCTGGTCATGAGTACACTCACTGCTTGTTTTTGTCTCACTGTTTAAATGTGGAGGATAAACTCTTATATGTGTGCAAGCATACGATGGCCATATATAAATGTGGTTTGGTGTGTTTTTTAATACATTGTGATGTACGTGTTTATTATCTGCAAAACTACATGGAAAACACATTACATATAAAACAAGTGTACATAAAATATGCAGAGCACAAAACATTGGCCGTATCTGGAGGCATTTTCACACCCATGTGCTTTGAAAATCTTTTTCTTTTAATGCACTTTTGATGTGCTAGTTACCATGTATTGCTTCTGAGCTCCCATAAGCATGAATATAGATAAAAAGAAGCACTTTTATTTTTTCAGTTTGTCTTTTACCTACTGATTACAAACGTTGAATGAATTGTCTTGAAATTCTGTTCTGGCAATCACTGGTCCAAGATTAACAGCTACAAAATAAGTCGTTTTTTTACATATTTATTAACCCTGAGTCTTAAAAACGGCGAACATAACATATTTTCTGCCCATAAGGCGCACATAGGATTTGGAGGAGGAAAATATTCTGAACCAAATGTTGTGAACCAAATAATAGGCAAGGTGCAGAATCCTCCAATCACTGGCAGAGCGGCATTCCCCCCTCCCCTTCCCCATAGGCAGTGTGGCATTCCCCCTCCCATTCCTCATAGGCAGTGTGGCATTCCCCCTCCCATTCCTCATAGGCAGTGTGGCATTCCCCCTTCCCTTCCATTCCCTATAGGCAGAGTGGCACTTCCCCCTCCCATTTCTCATAGGCACTGTGGCATTCCCCTCATCCCATTCCCCATAGGCAGTGTGGCATCCCCCTTTCCCTTAGGCAGTGTGGCAACCTCCCTTCCCATTCCCATAGGCAGTGTGGCATTCCCCATAGAAGGTGTGGCAGCCTCCCTTCCCATTCCCATAGGCAGTGTGGCATTCCCCATAGGAAGTGTGGCATCTCCCCTAGCATTCCCATAGGCAGTGTGGCATCCCTCCTTGTGTGTAGTGTTGCTGTTCGGATTTGGGTTAAACTGAAATTCAAACTAATTTCAAGGAAGAATCTTCAAATTATTCAGGTAGACATGTGCCTTTCTCTACTCCAACCTGATTGTTTGCGTATATTTTGAAAGCACGAGAAAGCTGTCAATATCTACTAGTGGTTGAAACCACATGTGTTTCACCAGGAATAGTGAATTCCTTAGCTCTAGGGATGTTTTGTTTAGGTTTATAAGCTTGAAACTCTGGGACACTTCAGCAGACTTCTATGGTGCATCTGCAGGGGTATCTCCATTATCATAACAATAGCTGAAACCCCCAATGTGTGCCACAATAAAAATTACAAAGGGTTACTTTGTGATGTTAAATGCAATATCTGTTGCAAGGTTTCCAGGTGCTGTTGTTATGATAATGAGAATATCTTTGCAGACACAGTGGGGGGTTCATTTTGAATGTGTAATTCGAAAAAAGGCAGATTTTTACATACTAAATATTCATAAAAGCAGGGCGTCACAGCAAGATGGAATGTGGGGGAGATGCTTTAGTTTAGAGGGTGCTAACTTGTACTGGTGATGCCATTTTTCACTGATACTCTTTTTAGAGCACTCAACTCTAGAAGATGATCAGATACAATAGAGGACCTAAGCCTAAATATTTCTCTACTTGCCCTTTAAATTCAGTAGCTGCTGTAGGATTCCGGCAAGGACACCACTGCGGATGTTTTTAATTATTTAGGAACTATGGATAATAAAAAAAATGAAGGAGTAGAGCAACATAATTTTTACTAAAAATAAGAGATGTTCCCTCCCCCTATGGGCTACAGATCAGCGTCATCATCGTGCTTTCCTTGTCACATGAGTGCAGACACGCAGAGGGATTGTCTGAAGTTACAGTGAGTGGAAGCTGCTGCCACTGCCTCTATCCTTCATGTCATCCCAAGGTGCTCGGCATCCATTGGGCAGTGTATTAACACATTACAGAGCGTGGCACTGATCCCGCGTGGCCGCGTTACATCACTTCTGCCATCTATGAAGGCAGCCAGCCTGTGTTAACGTGCAACGCCTGGAAGGTAAGAGGAAAGGACAATGTAAAATCCAGAGCGCTGATCTGTAAAATCCCTCCGGTGAAAAGAAGGAAGAAGGTAGCTGCGGCTGATAGATTTTCTTTCTGTATTGTAACTGGGAATGCAATGCACAGCGCGAGCATAGATCAAGTCCGACAGGTGCACACAAATAAATATATATATATATATATATATATATATATATATATATATATATACCATATTTTTCGCCCTATAAGACTCACTTATTTTTCCCAAAAAGTTGTGGGAAAATATCCATGCGTCTTATCGGGCGAAGGTGGGAAAAAAATAAATAAAAAGCAGAAAGTTAACTCACCTTTCCATCGCTCGCGCTGTTCTGGAAGCCGCGGAGGCAGCCTTCTCTGCAGAGCCAGACACCCAGCCTGTTTTCTTATTTTTCTCCTCCAAATCCTGGGTGCGTCTTATGGGCAGGTGCGTCTTATAGGGTGAAAAATACGGTGTGTGTATATATATATATATATATTTATATAAAGATTTTATATATACATACCTCCCAACTGCCCCTTATATGGAGGTAATATCCCTCTTTTGAGTCCATGTCCCTCTGTCCCTTGTTGTTTTCATTTGTCCCTCTTTGAGGTTTAACATGCAGATCTGCATCAATAAATCATTCTTTCGCCTATTCAAAGTTGGAGCAGTTTCATAGGCATTGTGGTGTATCCCAAAAGAAAGTTACATAATAAATAACTCACAGAACAGTACAGGCAAACCAAAAAGGCTGGGATCACCTTAATGATCCTGCCCATCCATCCACTCCTTCTTGCTCTAGCCATCCATCCATCCCTTTATACTTCCCTCTCATTGGCATTGTTGCTGAAGAGCAGGTTCTTCTGGGGCTCATTTGGGTTTTTTTTATTTTTTTTTTGGGGGGGGTGTAGTATAGGAATTAGTATTTAGTTCCTAAATAGACTCTTGGACTGGTTTACATAATTTCCAGGACATCCCTGTTGGGCAGTAAAGCCCACTCTCCAGCCCAATCGCTATACTCACCAGTTCTTCTCACTACTTCAGCAGGTTCTTCTCACTATGGTGCCATTTCTGGATACAGTACTTGATGTTTAAGTTCTCACTGCAAGCACCTGGATAGATAGCTAGGTTACCCTGATGCACGCCGGGTTGGAAGTCCTAGCATTCCTCCTGCTTCAGCTTCGGAAATCAAAGAACTGAACTAATTGAGAAG